>CM026286.1:3830762-4180839 GCA_014851415.1 Cnaphalocrocis medinalis
CAGAATCGAGTAATTCTTTCAATAGTGTTTCTTAAATTGGGAGGTCTTTTGATTAAACACATAAAAAAAATTAGTCAAATACCCTATTGTTGGAAGAAAAAAATGTTTGTAATCACACAGAGAAAAATGATGCGGTAAAAGTAAGCCAATGAAGCTTCCATTGGCAAAAGAGCGCTGGGTGGAATTCTCAGAATTTGAAATCAATTACTATGGATTACGCTTAGATCATGATCCAGGATTTGAATAGTCTGGTAAATACATTAAAGCGACTACAGTCTGACCTTCGCAACTTTTAATGGAAGTATCCAGACCAGACGTAATCATGATTACACCTTTCTGAAACAAACCAAAAGATGTAGGTTTGCTCACGATGTTTTTCCTCATGGCCAAGTTAAATAAATAAATTATTTATTTAAAAAATCATGTTGCACTAAATATTTATAATCCTTTTACAGCAAGGAAGCTACTTTTAGTTGGGTGCCTGAGCTAAGAAATCCTGTATATTAGGTGTAAACCAGGCCAGATGAAGTGATGATCTGCGCAAGAGGGCTCGCTGGAGCTGGATGCGAGTAGCCGAAGATCGATCAAAGTGGCGAGCATTTGGAGAGGCCTATTATTTATTTATTATTATTTATTTATTTATTAATCAAAAATGTTTAAGTACATAAAAAGTGCATTAGTCCCGCAAAACTATTTACATAGTTTGTCTGCAGGATCACGAGTCTCTAACATTTAGCTTATAGACTAATCTAAACTAGACAAATAATAATTTTTCAGCTTTTTCTTAAAAATATTCTTATTTTGTTCCCGGCGAATGTCTTCGGGCAAACTGTTCAGTATGTATGGCAACCTTTTCTTTAATGTTCTGTCACCAAAGTAATTGTTTACTTTAGGTATCTCAAATTTGCCCGCAGACATCGACCGGGTACAATGACTATTATTGACCAAGGATGGGCTATTCTCCTGACTGGCGTGGTTATTTATTGCTAAGAGGTATTTATGTTTTAGACTGACCGGGAGAATTCTACAAATCTTAAATAATTTATAATAATTACCTTTGCATTTTAATTTAGTTTTGTTATTTACTAGGAGTTTAAGAAATCTAATTTGTATTGTTTCAAGTTTATTAATGTGCGTTTTAAATGTTAGTCCGTAACTGTCAAGAGCGTAACCCAAAATTGAATCAACTAATGAAAAGTAAAGTAATTTTAATGTAGTAGTAGGAACTTTAAATTTTAAGTGATAAAATTTACTTAAGAGTAACCTCAGTTTATTACAAATGTAGTCTACATGATGTATCCATGAAAAATTATCGTCTACTTTAACACCGAGATAAGTAGCACAATCTACTCTTTTAATGGGCAAACAATCGCAACAATCGATATTAAAATTATTATGAAGGCATGAGAAACTATGTGTAAACATGGAGGGTGGTGTCCCAGTAGGAAGCAGATACGGTGAGTGGATGATGAGGAGATTAGTTTTGTCTGAGTTTAATGTAATGCCATTATCATGCGACCATTTAACTACCGCGTCTATGTCGCGCTGCACCAGGCGACACGTCTCCGCGAGGTCGGTGCCGGCGCGGAGCGTGCACAGGTCGTCCGCAAACATGTAAGCCGAACAATGCTGTAGCACATTACATAAGCTGTTGACGTGCTGTAAGTAGCAGATGGGGCCACATCCGGAGCCCTGCGGAACTCCGCACGTCACCTCCGCCGTCTCACTGAGCGCATCACCAACCTTTACGCGGAAGCTGCGTGATGTGAGATAGTCCCTGAACCACTGGTTCAGGGGCTGCCCCACACCACACTCGCCCATTCCATTCAAAAGTGTTTCCGTTTCTAGGGTATCAAATGCTTTTTTAAAATCATAAAAAATAGCTACAATAAACTTTTTATTTTCCAAATGAGTATTAATTTCGTTTGTAAATTTACTTAACAATGTATTTGTACTTTTCCCCCTCTGAAATCCGTGTTGACATTCGTCTAGAATTTTATTCTTTTGTAAATAATTTCCCAGTTGATTAACAATACATTTTTCGATAATTTTGTCAATACTAGATAGTATAGCTATTGGTCTATAATTAGAGAAAACTTTACGGTCACCTTTTTTATGAATTGGGCGAATTATAGCTTCTTTTAATTTATTTGGAAACTTATGATGCTTTACTGATAGGTTTATTAAGTTTGCTATTACAGGGCTGGCTTTATCAACAACTAATTTTATATCTGACATTCGCACGAGATCACTCCCAGGTGACTTATTGCTACTTAATTTATTAATTACACGTTTAACATCTCGACTAGAGACAGGTTGCCATCTCATGCTAACATCAGGTTTATTAATGTAGCTGTCCCTCATCATTTTTTTCTCGGAACATACATGCCTTATTTGATTAACCTCACTTAAAAAGCTTGTTGCAAAGAAGACCGGCGAGAGCAGTCTTCATGTTTTCCGAAACCATACATATTTGGAAACATACTAATTAAACTAAGCAAAAAAATGTTTATTTTATCTTATTATAAGTATATTTTTGAAAGCATGGAATAAAAAGTTAAATTATTTTCAATTTCCAAACAATTCAGTGAACAAAACTCACATCACAGAGGAAAAACGAAACGTTGAGTCAATCATAATGTCATTTTGATAGTTAAGATATTTGACATCTTTTTAAATTGTTTTAAATGTGTGATCTATTCATTTACGTTTTCGCGTATTTTCTGGACTTTTGAGTTTATTTATTCAACCTAGACAACAACATTTCCCTGGATTTGATTTCCAAGTGATTTGGTTTATTTAGTATAATGCCGCTTCGATGTGTCCATTGTTCTTTGCGTCTTGCTTGATCGAAAAAGACGACACCGTTTATCCGAGGAAAGTGCAGAGACGATGGAAAGAAGAAACCAATAGTGAAATACTCTCTGCATTTAATAGTATTGACCCATATGTTTTAAGGGCCAGAATAAAATCTCGATATTCGGGCAGCAGGTCATACTATACATACATAGTACATACGTAGATAGAGCAATTCAAGGACGACAAGCTATTTTAGGGTAATAATGTTATTGTGTTGCAGGTAAGCGAACAGTTGGTTGCTGTTCGCATACCATGAGCATATTATGGTATATGGGGTTTGCAAGTCGACAGGGTAATATAGTACCTCCTGCAGCCTTTTTAGACAATTTGTTATGTACTTAATTGATTAAATGACGTCATACCTACACATCCGAAGTTTGTTTTACCATACCTTTATAACGCTGATGTAAACCATGCAACATTATGTACTTATAAATAATCGTTGGGTACACATGTAAGGTAGGCGCGCCTGACGGACTATGAATTTGTAAACACGAGTTCATACTCGTGCTTACAAATTCATAGTCATCATTCATAGGATCATTAATCGATTTATCGAGTGCCATTTATAGTACGTTAAGCATCAGTAGCACTACCATGTTTTTTTTTATTTTTATGCGATTGGTAGCAGACGAGCTGACAGATCACCTGATGGTAAGCGATTGCCGCCACCCATAGACACCTGCAACACCAGTTGAGTCACAAGTGCGCTAGTAGCACAAAATCTAGTAGTGCGAGTGCAAGTTTGAAATACTCAGAAATACTATCCTCGCTACCGAAAACTATCGCTTTGTCTCTTTCATTATGATGCATTTGAAAGAGACAGAGCAATAGTTTACGTTATGTCAGTTTTCGATGTCAACTCATGGTAGCGCTACTGAAGGCCACTCAGTAACATTGACAGGGGGGGCGTAGTACGATATTTTTTCTTCTATGGGAAAATGTCAATCAACACTGAGTCACTGACACTTGTGAGGAAAATACGATTTTCCGACATTTGCCGAAAACATTATGTATGACCCTTGAACGACTATACTTTGTCGGCCCTATACCTTTATAATCCCATCTTTAGAAAAGTGGCAACAATTTCCTTTTTTCTTAGTTGAGTGTTCTTCTTTAAGTATCATTAATTTTTTTCTAGGCACGGGACCTCTAAACCGCAGACTGAAAATACATAGAACTTCGCCGGACTCCTTTATCACAAATCTCTTTCGGACTACCCTTACTTCCCATATTAGTAAGTATTACATTATCTATATGTCCAGCAGTGGACTGCAACAGGCTGATGATGATGATAAGGCGAAAACTAATAGAAGAGGACTTCATCATCACCATCATTTCAGCCAACAGACGTCTACTGCTGGACATAGGCCTCCCCCAAACTTCTCCACTCAGATCGGTCCTGTGCCACCCGCATCCAAGGGACTCCCGCGACCTTCACTAGATCGTCGCTCCATCTGTTGGTTAGCCTGACACGGCTGCGGCCTTCTGCACGCGGCCTCCACTCAAGGACCTTTCCTCCCCAACGGCCGTCTGTTCTCCTCCCAATGTGCCCGGCCCATAGCCACTTGAGCCACGCAATTCTTTGGGCTATGTGCTACAAGACTTACATAAATAATAATTTGATTTGATTTAAACAGTTGCATACCCATCCACTTAGCTGCCAGCAACGCTTTTCATTCTAATTGTGTAACACTCTTAACCTTAGTCTCTGACACAATATTTCCCATAAAAAGTTACCTCAAACGGCGATAATTATTTTTCCCAAGAACTGCCGACTTTTTGATGAACTCCCATTAAAAGTTGACGCAAAACTTGGCCCGTACAGAGCTCGTGTAAAAACGTGTGCAAGTAGTGATGTATAAGACTCGAGTCATCTGAATCTCTTACAAGAAGAGCTAGAGCATTGAACATTTATTTGCTTGACTCCGCAGCTCCGGCCTCTAACTATGTCTTCTTCTAATCAATTTATGCCATATTATTATCAGCCTTAGAACTAGCCAACTAACCAGCGACCTCTCTGATCTCGCAATTGTTGATGGGCAGTAGTGAATATAATCACTTTAATAGATATTCATGTTAGGTCATTTATTTGTAGTACCTTCGTTGTTTCTGGTTTCCATAGCACAAGGAAAACCTTGGTTTTAGACTAAGATAATGTATGTGATGTTGTATCAATTTATATAAAGCGCACTTGTGGCTCCACTAGTGTTGCAAGTGTCTATGGGCGGCAGCAACTATTTACGATTAGGTGATCCATCTGCTCGTCTGCCACATACCACGTAAAAAATAGGCTCGATTTGACCAAACTTTATCCGAGAATAATCAATGGTATACTGCTATGATCGCATAGGCTCCATTTGAACAAACTTTATCCAAGAATAATCTTTGCTATAATGGCTCGAAGCTTATGGTATGAGAAGGTTATACCAAAGATTTATTCTTGGATAAAGATTGGTCTAATCGGGCCTAAGTCTTTTACGTCACTAATGCAAGTGTGTGATATATCGTTATTGTTTGAGAGCAGAATTGGGGGGCTGATGGATAAAGTGAGATACTTTTTGTTTGATAATGTGCCACAACAACGTCGCTTCTTTGATTTTTTATGGTGATTGAGTTACGTCATTATGACGTTAGGAAGTTGAAGAAGAAAGTATTTTTAGGGAAGTTTAGGTGTATATAGGCAAAGATTCTATCTGTATAGGCATAACATATCCTGTATTTGCACAATATTATACAAAATCATACAGAATCAAGGGACTTACTAGAAATTCCACATCGTTCCACGCGGCAGCAGTTCCATCTATTTCATCTGGATGGCTGACAGTCCACTACTGTGCGCTTTGCCAGGAACTTTCTGCAGCGTATATGGAACGAACTGCCACCTGCGGTATTTCCGGACCACTACGACCTACAAACCTTCAAGAAAAGGGCATTCTCTCTCTAAAAGGCCGGCAGCACACCTGTGAACCCCCTGGTGTTGCAGGTAAGGTAATCGCTTAACATCAGGTGATCCATCTGCTCGTCTGCCCCCTATCCTATATAAAAAAAAATAGTTATTTAGAAAAAAAATCAATTACGAGGTTGATTACATCCGGAAATTGATCTTGGGACCCATTGTTCACTAAAGCAGTCATGCAGCCATTATGAAAATATAGCAAAATAATTAAAAAGTTGATTTCATAACCAATAATACCAAATATGTCATTTTGTAACATAGTCCTAAAATAACGGCACTTTGAAATACTTTTTTTTTGTTTATAGCTTCTAGCCAATGACATTCCACCTACAATGGACATAGCAACGCCATACAATAACCAAGCGCGAAGATGGCACATGCTCCAAAGCACGATGCCCATAAATGGCCATAGCCCGCCCAAAAAAAAGATTTTGGTTAAAAATTATGTTTTTAATTATTTTTATTTGTCAACATATTCGTTTTACCCCTAAAGTCCAAAATAATTTATCACACTAAATAAGTTTTGAATTGAGCTCACTAACACAGGAATCATTCTTTTCCTGGAAGTGCAGAGCTGAGTTGCCATTTTAGAGCCAAACGTCAATTAAATCGATTCTTATCGATTAGAGTACACACCACTACTCAAGGGGGCTGATTTTTAAAGATCTAAATGAAAGTACCTAAGGACGCGTTATTTTTTTTATTTATTCAAAATAGAACAATTAATAACAGCTCATGATTTCCCATAATGTCACCATGTCAAAAGTCAAAAGCAGCCTAACTGCTGTATTTTTTCAGTGAGTGAGGGTACCGGAGACTCAGCGGGGTAAACCATAATTGAGAAATAGGGGAGGTTGCCGTCTTTCGCGCTTTTTTATCCAGTGGTCGTGACAGATTCCCTGCGTCACGCTTGGGGGCCAGCATGGCAAACCCAACGGATAGGATACCATGAGGATACTTCATCCATTGTCTACCGTTGGCTACCATTTTATTTACCACCAGGCTGAATGGAGCCAATAAAAGTAAAAAATAATAATTAATAAATATCCCAGGACACCAATTAGGTACACATCAAACAATATGAATGTATTTTTTTTAATAATTTGAAACAATCGATATTGATTACTGTTTCATTTATTAAATAGGTATCGATTGTTATATTTAGTGGCAGCCCCACTTACTTATATTATTTATCTATGCCACTTACAATACGTCAAACGTCATTTTACGTAAATTCACGTTAATTCTCGAGTTTTGAACTTTTGAAATTGAGTATAATATTTTATTAAGTAAAACAACGAATTGGCATAAAAATGGACTCCGGTGATCGATCTAATCCTGAAGACCTTGGCTTGAACATGGATTCCGCTCCCGCTTCCTCCGCAACCACACGCCCGCCATTATCGCTGTGGTGCAAAATCTCATTCAAAGATTGATTAATTCAGTGGTAAATAATTATCGTAATATCTTTTGATTGTTTAACCATTTACAGTGGACAATATGATTGTATTATATGGGCTTTTTCATTGCAACAGGTATTAACAAGCGACGACATGGTGTGTAATTCTTGTTGGACAGCAGCTTGGAGTGAAATAAGACAGCCTACTTCTGCAGATCAACAAAGTGCACCAATTGTTGGTCATACACATGTATGTATCTCCTGTGAACGGTGGCTTTTACGCAGAAGATCACACACATTGACAAATACCAGACCTCGTGTGGATCGTATTAGATAAGATATTAGAATAGATTACTCGTCAAATTGCACCTCGTGAGGTAAGTTTTTGACTTTATTAAGGTTGCATTTATTTGTGTTGATAAATCCGATCGGTGTTGATCTTGATCAACAGTAATAATACAGGTTGTGCAGCAATACAACAATACTGTTGCAATTGTATTGTAGGCCGTCGAACTGTGGGATGCTGTGCCCACGTCTTGTCGGTGATCTGGTATTTGGGATGGGCTCCCCATGAAAGTAATATAACAGTACCTGCGCAATTTCTGGATGACGTCTTAATTGTTTATGACGATGAATAAAAAACGTTTTTTAAATGAAATTCCGACTTTTACTTATTTCATGATTACCTCATAACAATAATTACATTATATACTATATTTTGCGCATACAATTATAGGTGTGCGCTATTTAGCCAAAACCACTCTGAAATTTGGGCATAGCCCTTTCACCTTATTATGCTTCAACTGATCTGTGTATACACTGCTGTTTACAAACCTGCATGTGTAAACATCTTGACAGTTAAAGTAGTAATGTATAACTACGTGTCAATCGAAGCTGCATATGGTGATTTACGGAAAAGTTCAGAGCAAGGAATACACGGAGTCGCAACGCTTATTATTTATTTCATCTACTATAGGTATTTTATAGGTTTGCGTGCACTCATTTGAATTTAATTATATTTTTATATGTATATACAGGGTGTATCTGTGAACGTTTACATCCCTTTAGCCACGTGTTGTACCAACCATTCTGAACAACATTTTATGCTATGATTTTTGAAAATTCGCATAAAAATTTTTCATCTTTCCATACAAAGTCGGTCACGTGACTTGGTCATTTTGTATGGGGAGGCATAAAATTTTTCGAAGAATTTGGAAAAGTTGTTGAACAAATGTTGTTCAGAATGGTTGATAGAACACGTGGTTAAAGGGATGTAAATGTTTACAGATACACCCTGACTATACCCAAAACTGGAATCCAAGAGCCAAAAAATCTACTACAATGTTGCTACTGCAATAAAATAATTGTACCATAGTGTACCCCTTTTTTCTAAAAACACTCGCTGATATAATTTATTTATGGGTAATTTTGAATCTACAATTAAAAAAAAAAAATTGTAATTACTTTTTTTCACGTAAATAAAAGACCCTTTTATAAAAACTTATCCATCCGTATTTTTTAGTTATCAAAGATGGTATTGCGCTTGTTATAGGGTAACCGAGACAGTGATTGCCCAGTGTACAGTGAATGCCCGGTTAACATACATTTTAACCTAATTTCAAAGGTGTAGTTTTACATTAAATCCGTTAAATAACACTAGGATACTGTTAACTAGAGTTCTGAATAAGACATTTGGCAAATTTTTTTCCTTTCGGCCGCATTGGCAACTAAGTTTGACAACCAGTTGCCGAAGAAGAACTGACGTTCTTGCTACGCAACCAGTTGCCAAAAACGAATGGTTTTTCTTTTTTCACATCTGCCTGGTTGTGAAACTTGCAGTTGCCAAAAAAGAACTAACTTTCTTACTACTCAACCCGTAGCCAAATCCCCTCAAAGGTTAAATTTCCTAAAATGATAGATAATTTAATGCTAGGAACCTACTATATCAAAATCCAACATTATAACTTAAAAACAAAACTCAATGCTAAGTTTCCTCCCTATCATCAAAGGGTGATTCTCCAAAAGTGTTAAAATGGTTAACTTTTAAAAGTAAAGTATCAGCTTATACAGGTTGTAGTTTTCTTATAAAAATTAAACTCATTCTTCCTGATTTTTTCCAGACTACCAGGAAAACATAAGTCTATCGGAGGTACACTAGTAAGTCGAATTAACACGAAATCGGTTCTTGGAATTACCTATTTAATTGTCTCACCATTTGGTAGGTAGATAAATAAATACTAAAGCACCATAGCTGTGTAGCAGGTATATATCTACCGCTTCAGCTACGTAGAGATTACGGTAAGGTTGTTTATCTTTAGGAAAAGAAGTAAGTACCTATGCTCTTCTGTTATGTAAACTTTTTTGATAATAATCTTAATATTAGGATACCGTTTTGCCTTTTGTTTACAGAACCATGAAAAACAATAACATTTTAGGTCTGAAAAATAAATAAAGGTGTGCTAAATTACAATTGATAGAGCAAAAATTATTATTATAAAAACTGTAACAAACGAACAAGTGTGAATATGAGAAAACATATGAACATTCAAATAAATAGGTAAAATCGTGAAAATATTTTTCTTAAGAAAAAAAAGCAAGTATTTAAATACTTTTTTTATATATTCGCTGTTCTATAAATTAAAATCCCGAATTTGCACTCGAAAGGAATATCCTTTACTTATAAGAAGTTGTGAATCGAGAATGAAAATTCGTCTTACGTAACCTTAGTAATAAAATAATTCTTTGTACGCAACCAGTAGCGAAAAAAGAAAAACCATTCGTTTTTGGCAACTGGTTGCGTAGCAAGAACGTCAGTTCTTCTTCGGCAACTGGTTGTCAAACTTAGTTGCCAATGCGGCCGAAAGGAAAATTTTCAATAAAAATATTGTAATGGCAGTTTTTGGACAGCGGGTGTCCGTCACTTCAAAAAATGCGAATTCCTTACAGAATTTGTTAAAGATACATTTTGTAGTTTTGAAGTTTGTATCACTTTAATTTTCTTTTTTGAGCGTTAAAGCACAACGACGTGTTAGTTAAAGCTTTAATGTTTCATTCGAAGCAGTTATCGCGGCGTAATTTTATTCCATTAAGTATTTTGGGAGGGTGGGCAATCACTGTACCTAAAATATGACAAATTCAGTTATTGCCATACCGGAATTCAGTTATTGCCATGGGTATGAGACAGTGATTGCCCGGGTAGGTATTTACTAAATCACGTGAGGGATATAATAATCGAACCGAATATTTTCTTTATATCCTGTATCTTTCTTTATATCTAGGTCTAGGTACAAGGTGTTTCGAAAAAACTTCTTTTTAAAAATAGGGGAAAATTTGATCTGCTACCGAAAATCTTGGAGGAAAGGTAAGAAGAACAACCAAATATATACCGTAATTATATTATGTATTTTACCGTGGGAGAGCACGTTTCAGTATGAATAAGTCGGCTTAAACGGAGTGATTCTATAATCACAGAAAACCAAAATCAAGCGGCGCTAACGCGTGAGTGTACCGGAGGCTCTATGAAGGGGGAAAAGGAGTTAAAATGTTGGCAGCGCATTTGTGATTCCCCTTGTTGTTCCGAGTGTCTATGAGCGGTGGCAATCGTTTACCATCAGGTGATCCGTATGCTTGTGAGCCACCTATCACGTATTAAAATTTAATTACCAAATGATGCAGTTAGTAAGAATTAGAAAAAAACTTTCAAATTTCAACTGTGGGAGAGCCACGCTTCAGCATGAATGGGCCGATTTGACCGGAGTGATACCACTGCCTCACAGAAAACCAGCGTGAAGCAGCCCCTGCGCCGAGTGAGTGAGGGAAACGGAGGCCCACACCCGGAGGGAAAGGGGATAAAAGGTTGGCCGCGCACTTGTGACTTCAGTGGTGTTGCAGGTGACCATGGGCGGCAGCATTGCTTATCCATACTAATCCATACTTCCATACTAATATTATAAATGCGAAAGTAACTCTGTCTGTCTGTCTGTCTGTCTGTCTGCTACTCTTTCACGCCAAAACTACTGAACGGATTTAAATGAAATTTGGTATACAGATGATCTAGACCCTGAGAAAGGACATAGGCTACTTTTTATTGCGAAAAGGGGGTTGTAAGGGGTTAAAAGGGGGGTAAAAAGTTACTTTTCCACGCGGACGAAGTCGCGGGCGGCCGCTAGTTATATATAATGTGCAGTCAAAACACGCATCACTTGATGGTAAGCGAATGCCAACGCACATACTCAACACCAGTGGAGTCACAAGTATGCTGCCAATGTTTTTAACCCCTCTCCCCTCCCCTCACCCCCCATTGGGCCTCCGACAACCTCAAAACTGTATCTACTTACTTTTTGTAAAATTGGTACATTCCATTTATTCGCTGAGATAACGAGAAACTAGATAGAACAATTTGACGATTTTACTAGATTTTGAAACAAAACGGGTTTTCTTAGTCAATGGTATCTTATTTGGATGATGTTACTGATTTCAATAGCTTAGAAATATATCTTAAACGCACAAAACTACGAAAGATCTAAAATTTTAAGTATTTAATAGTATTTTTATGGAATTACAACGTGCGGTATAGTTGTCAATCACTGTCTCATTTGGTTGGCAATGACTGTGTCAAGTGGGCAATCACTGTGTTTTTAGGAGATATTTTTGTTATACGTTATAATTATAAAATATTCTTTAGATGTTTGAATTATTGCTAACTTATCTCAATGCTAAACTATTAACGTTGTCAAATAATTACACTCTGATTTCTTGTTGTAAATAAAACTAGTGTCAATTTCTTAAGTGGGCAATCACTATCTCGATCACCCTACTTCAGGTGCAAATAACATTTGGTATCTACCTACAACATTTTAACAATGTATGGAAACTTGACAGTTTAGTCTGCTAAATGAGAAAAATAATGCCAAAAAGGTTGGCGAAACCTAAAAACGTCACTTAAAAATGACATAAGTGGCTTTAACAGATTTGACAGTGACGTATCTGTCGTAGATTTTTTGGTCTTGAATTCCAGTTTAGAGTATAGTTACATTTTGTGCATTTCCCATTATAAAATAAAAGGGTTTGTTATTGCGAAAATAAAATTACTTTTTTTGTGCGTAATAATTTTATTTTAATGAAATCAATGGGAGAAACTGGAACCTGAAAACTTTCCATTACAACTAACTTGCGCCACTTCTCTCTCATAATCTCATGGAAGTAGGTAGTGGAAAGCTAAAAAAAAACCGTTATCGTAAATTAGTTAGTGACCTGCCATAATCTCGCTCGGGTGAAAAAATTTAACAAAAGAGCGACTCCATAGTTATCATTGACACACGACTAATCAAAAGTATGCCTAGGCATAATTTTCAAGTTCCATTCACAAGGCGCAGATGCGAAGTCCATTGTAGGTGGAATGTCATTGCTTCTAGCAAAAAAGATACTTAAAATCTCAAGTGAAAACCACCTACCGACGGCAAAAGGCATTTTAAAACTCCCATAAACTTCACATTGCACTTGACACAAATATAAACTTATGTTGCCCCTATTTACCCCCGGGGGGTAAGAAGTAGGTCAACAGTATTTGCATACAGAGAAACAATGACGAAAACATTGTCTTTTTTATGGGATAACTAGCGGCCGCCCGCGACTCCGTCCGCGTGGAAAAGTAACTTTTTACCCCCCCTTTCAACTCCTTACAACCCCCTTTTCGCAATAAAAAGTAGCCTATGTCCTTTCTCAGGGTCTAGGTTATCTGTATACCAAATTTCATTTGTAATTGCGATGCCGCTGCCCAAACACCCCAATTTTGGGGACACCTTCCCCCAATTTGGCCTCCGGTACCCTCACTCACTCGACGAAACACAGCGACGAAAGATATCATCATAGAAATCAAGTCATTGCAACTCTGATGGGGTTAAGATTAATCCCCACGCTTGCCTAATGCGGATTAGTGATCACAAATTCGAGGACTTTGAGACACAAAACCCAAAAATAAGTAATAATAATAAATAAATTCACACAACATCTCATACATTGACCTGACTCCGTACTAAGTAGCTTATGCACTTGTGTTACAGATATCAGACAACAGAGGATCACAAATATAATACTTAAATACATATTATATAACACCCAGACACTGAACAAACACAAGTGTTCATCACACGAATGTTTGTCCAGGGTGGGGATCGAACCCACGACCTTTGGCGTATGAGGCAGGGTCACTACCATTGCGTCAACTGGCCAGTCATCAAACTAGCTTTTGATTTGACCAATTTGGTCTCAATGTTTTTACCCAACATGTAGTTGTCTGTATGTACAAAATTAAAACGCACCAAAGATAACCCTACCCTATAGATGGCGCCTCTTGCTAAATCAAGTGTTCTCAATAAACAAATCGTACCCGACCCGAAATTTTACCTCAAAAGCAAAATGGGATGTTTTTGCCGGCAAAAATAATTTACACAGATCGCCACGTTTAAAATATAACGATCAGGGTTGCTCCAAAAATTTAAATACCTATATTTTATTTTACTGGGGCAGATTGGCCCAGAAAAAGATGGTGTGACGATTTATAAAAGTATGACCAAGATTAGCAAGCACGGGCGTTGGGGAGGAACTTGGGGAGGTCTATGCCCAGCTGAGAGACTCTACATTGTAAAACTACAGGCGAACTAAAAAAAAATTGACGAAAAATTGACGATAAGTAAGCAAATGGGTTTCCAAGATGATAAGTAATTAGCGCTTTTCGTGCGTCTGCGAGAAACATCTGCGAGATCAGAAAGGTCGCCGATGCGTTTCCAGCTTTTTAGGAAATAGTGCTCTCTCTTGAAAATCCTGAAGTCTTAAACTTTTACGTGGGAGAGTCGAGTGTCGAGAACAGACTCCTTGGGCAGCGCTGAATTAATTTAGATTTTTATTTTTTGACGGGTCAGGTCTGTCTCTTTTGGTTTTTCTGTTTTGCTTTTTAAATATTTTTTTCTTGTTTTTGTATTTTATTTTATGTAAGTAATATTATTATTTTTTTACATAATCCATTACCTTTTCTTTTCGTTTTTTACAACTATGAAGAGGAGAGCAAGACAGTGCTATAATATACTTACACGATGAGATTTTTCAGGAACATTCTCGGGTTTATTTCGTTTATATTAAGTATATAATATTTTGTACAGCCCTATTTTGAATCTAAGGTACCGATTTAAAGGCGCAATTTTGGCTTCCATTCACTTGGGCCTGAAGTCGGGTTTACCTTTCAACGGTTTTTTTCCACAAAGGTTAAATAAAGATCTGATGAATATTAATAAAATGAATTGGTGAAAATCGGCCTTTCCTTATTTATTCACGTTATCTTCCATATATACATATCTATAGTACTATTACAAAGAGGTAAATTCTACTGGCAAAGGGATACCGAAAAAGCAAAATTCTCGCGCGATGGATTTGACAGCTAGCGCCACCTATTGGTACGATTTGGAACTGACACATTCAGTAGAACAGGACCCGGGTTTCACAAAACAATCCCACGAAACTGAGGGTAGGTCACTAGTTCCTTGGATAGAACTGTAAAATATGAAACAAAACACATGTACAGTCACGTCCGACGTGCACTAATAAGTATACAACCTCATTCAAATATGGATCTTATAGTCCTAGCATAAGAGTCGAAGTGCTCACATTTTATCGCAGAAACTTCAGCTAATAGTAACTCATCTTATTTAACATAATAGTAGTTCAATAGTCTCAAGTCGATCGTTATTTAATATGAGAGTATGTAATAGATAGCAACATTTATGAGACTGGTCGGATGGCGCATTTGGTAATGCAGGCAGGCAGAGGTGCCTTACTCGCCAAAGGTCGTGGGTTCGATCCCCACCCTTGACAAATAAAGAAATTGAGACAGAATCACATACATTGTCCTGGTCCCAAACTAAGGTTTCCCCTTGTGTTATGGATATCAAAAACAACGAATTAACTACAAACACCCAGACCCAACACAAATATCTGTTTCATCACATTTGTATTGGTGCGGGAATAAAAAAGGAGGGAATTGGAGGAGACCTATGTCCAACATTGGACTGGAGCAGGCTAATAGTGATGATGATGGTGATGATGATTATGAAAGCGGCAAATTATATTGCATGAAAAAAAGTTTGTCTATTCTTGTGATATCGATTGTGATAAATATCCCTTATTATCTTACAACATGAATCGTATGATTTGAGCAGTCGATATGAACTATTAACATATAAATAGCGTGACAATGCTGTTTTGGCCGAAAAGTAGCCGTAAACAGAAAAACGTTGCCAATTTTGCGCTGCGCTGCCAACCTTTTCACTGTTTGCCAATACATTGCCAAAATAGTAAAAAGATTACAGCGCACTTGTGACTATACTCTCATGTTTATTAGTTGGGGTCAATGTCGCTTACATCACAAAAAAATACTTACTGCGCTGGCTCAGCGACCTGAAACGAGTCTTGGCCTCCGAAACAAGAGAACGCCACTAGGTCGCTCCTGCACTACACCTGCCACGCCGGAGACTTGCCACATGCCACTGTTGTGCGTGACAAGGACGAAGAGGTAAAGAACTTGTAGGGAATCAAGAATTTTGGGCGCGGTGGAGTGCAAGAGTAGGACGACCTCAGGCCAGATGGTCGATCTGCGCAAGAGGGCTGGCTGGAGCTGGATGCGAGTAGCCGAAGATCGATCAAAGTGGCGAGCATTTGGAGAGGCCTATGTCCAGCAGTGGACTGCAACAGGCTGATGATGATGATGATGGAGTGCAAGAGTACTTAGCACACGCAACAACCGCGCACATCTCCCCCGATTCGGTCAGTATAAGTAGTAAGCGAAAATCGGGAGCGGTGGCGTGCATTAGGGGAGACCTATGTCCAGCAGTGGACGAGTGTGGGTTGATGATGTAGTGTTGGAATGTTATGTTTTTGAACTTTCGCGTTGCATTATACAAATACTTCATATAAACGGGACTAAACGCGATGAAAATTAATTAGTTTATTCTAGCGAACGAACGAACGCGAAGCCAACTGAACTGGTTCGCTTGTGACCACGGCTGTTGTTACGCAGTCGAAACGTCAAGCAGTAAGTGCTAGAATGGTACTTATTAATTTTCGTCGTGTTTAGTCCTGTTTATATGAAGTAGTGTTGGAATGGCCATGGGAAGGTGGTGGGTTGTCCGCGGGGAGCCACGCTTCGGCATTCTTGTTGCCAGTCATTGGCCTGAAGTCACAAAAGCACCACTCCCAAAATTAAGTCGCACTACCTTCTCAGGTAAAAGTACAGACGACAAGCCTCATCACTTATTTATCAGTACGGAATACGAATTAATTAACGGAACCCACAAGGAGGTCGTTAGGGTAGGAGTTTTCCTCAAGGCCCTAAGGGGCCATCCATAAAGTACTACATCACGAATTTCGTGATTTCTTGAGTCCTTGTCACATACTGGCCATAACTGGCCGAATTGCGCATTTGGTAGTGACGCTGCCTCATAACGCCCCGTTGGTCTAGTGGTTTAAGTACTGGTCCATGATCTCGAGGTCCCGGATCGAGCAAAAAGTATGTTTCGAATTTTTCAAACATAGGTCGGGTTTGTGATCACCAATCCGCATTAGGCAAGGTGTTGATGGAGGTTTCTGTATTTCCCTGCAGTGGGACAGTATGACTGGTACTGCCTTATACCACAGAATATATAATAGTACAAGCTTATACGCCAAAAGTCGTGGGTCAAGCATTGGCCTATAGTCTAATAAAAAATATAATACATAAATATATTAGAATGTGATGTCACAAAACCTAGGACCCCTCCCACGCCTCGTCACAGTTTGTCACCTCCCTCTTTACGTGTGACATACTTTATGGATCATCATCATCAGCTCGAAAGTACTCTCTGCTGAGTATATGCCTTCTTTCTTTTTCGCCAAAGTACCCGGTCCTGAGCTGCTCGGATCAAAGTAGCACCTCCTATTTGGTAATATCATCGTCCCATAGTGACGCTGGACGACCAGGATTTCGTTTGCCTATTCTAAGGCACCATTCGGTACTTTATGGATGACCCCTAAGAAACACAAGAATTTCGCCCCAGAGGGCGATCCGTGCAGATATGGCCCCTTTTTAAAGTAATTGACTATCAAAGGGGAAAAGGGTATGTTGGGGTTTTTTGGAGTTATCGGTTTCAGTGATTGAAATATGGGTTGCGGTTTAATGAAAGGACGTTTTTTTATTTTAAAAAGGTATAGTGCTGATGAAGGAGTTTTTTAAGTTTCATAACAACCTCTTTTTCTTTATAACAGGTTAACCTTCTATTGGTATTTATCTTGTACCATAATAAGTAATTTAATTTAGAATTTAACTTAATTTGTTTATTGTTTCTATCGACGCACTTAATCATTATTGTATAAGTAGTATGTAGCGCTCTTCAGCGCATAGTTGTGTAATGAATTTGTAAGCATCTAGGCATACCTACATATTTTTGGACTACAATCTCGATATTTACAATTTCACACTACAAAAATTGTCTTATTGATTGTAATCTTTTTTGTGTGCTATAATAAATAAATAAATAAATTGGTCTTGTAAACGCATTATTTTAATTTTATGTGATACTCGTAGATGGATTACCGACGGATCACCTGACTTTAAACGATTATCGAAGCTATAGACACGTGTTTCATAAGTGAAGTCATAAGTATGTTGCCAACCTTCAACGCCCTTTCTCCTGTTTGGGCCTCCGGTACACTCACTTACTCGGCAAAACACACAACGCATAATAGGGTATTTGACAAAAAAAAATTATGTGTTTAATCAAAAGACCTCTCAATTTAAGAAACATTATTGAAAGAATTGCTCGATTCTGATTTAAATCACCTGAGATATCATAACTTTAAGAGCACATATTTTTGGGCACGACCAAAAACGCTCTATACAAATGGCTTCAGGCAAGTGACGTCACACGCCCGTGTCTTGTATGCGCGTCTAGTAAATTTTTATTTTATGACTGTTTAACAATGGTTTTTTTTTTGTTGAAATGAAAACAATTCTATTATGTAAATCTTAACATAGACTTAAATGTAAATTTTATAAGATGACATTTTTAGTATTGGCAGAGTAACATAAAGTTGGAAAGTAATAAGCAAAGGGGAGAGTGGGGCTCTTTTATAGCCAGCAAGCATCAAAGGGGAAAATCTTGCTTCACGTAGGTACGTCTATATGTAGGAATAATGAAAATAATTCAAAAATCCATTCGGGCGATAGTAGCTTAGTGGAAAAGTATGCCCCTCCTAGTTGGGGGCCCCTGTTTCTTTTTATGTTATAGGTTTTGTTTTATGTTATGGGGTAGGCAGATGATCACCTGTTGGTAAGCGATTGCCGCCGCCAATAGCCACCTACGGCACCAGTAGAGTCACAAGTAAGCTGCCAACCTTTAATTCCTTTTCCTCTAATTAGGCCTCCGGTACCCTCATTCATGCGACGAAACACAGCGCAGGTGCTGTTTTAAACCGGTCTTCTCTGAGGTATCACTCCGGTCGAGCCGGCCCATTTTTGCCGAAGCGTGGCTCTCTCTGGCTATTTAAACTATTTTAAATAATTATTAAAAGTACCTATATCTTCCAATGTGTATGTTTATATTACCTCTGAGAATGCCTCTTGGCATTAAATTCGCCTATTGTACGAAGTTTTGTGCAATAAAGTTTTTAAATAAAAAAATACGAAAAATGCCATTAATTAAGCAACACGCAGACAACCCTGATACCAAATGCTACTTGATTATTGACATTAAGAATGAAATCGAAACAACAATCAAAGCAGACTAAACATTTCCTGTAGAAAACCCTCTATTAACACTTAGGGACCAAACAGACATCCCAAACCGAACCTTGTAAAGCCTAATTCATTTACACTCAGACCTTGTATGTTCCAAAAACTTTGCAATCCACGTTCCATTTTCAAAATTCAAACTCCAGCCAGCACGTAATGCACAAGTTTGTTTCTACCAGATGGCTCTGAGCTGAGCTAGGGGTGTCGATACATGAATGTAGTCCCAGCTCACTGTATGTTTTACCGTGTTGGCCGTCCCAATACCGGGCCAGTCTAAGCCGGTTGGTCGAGGGGTGAACACGCCCTGTCGCCTTCGCGCGCACTTTTCGCGGGTTTCGGAATAAATTTGACGTTTATCAATTGTTTTTGTGATTGTGCTTCTGTTGTAATGTGACCGCTGGGATGTTGGACGGAGCACGAGAGTCGAAAAAAGGTGAGTTTTTATTTTCTAACGATAAAAGTTTGCCGGCTAATTTTCAAGTTTCGAATCTTATTTACTTTTCGACGGTGCGCGCGTTTTTTAAATATTTGAAAATAGAACTGAATATAAGAATTTTCAAATAAATAGGTGTACCTAAATCTGATTTTTTATTCATAATTTTTATGTGTAATGTAGATAGGGGTGCAATTAGTAAAATAATAGATTTCTTTTACCAACTAATAGTTATGTAGTAGGTTAAAATTAATATTGTTGTTAAGTTAATAACGTCCATTCGTTTTCTAGAAAAATATATCTTTAACCAGATAACCACGTTAATGAATATTAAAAATATCTTGAAGGGAACAAAAATCATAAAAACCATTTTAATGTAAAATTAATTCCAATGAAAGTTATTAAATATTTTACCGCCATAAAAATGAAGGATTGCCGGATTTTAATGAAAAACTTTGGACTTTTACTGGCTTGGGTATAAGTTCAAGTTTTTATTAGTTTCTGATAGCCTGCAGAAACGTCCTTGATTTTAGATTGATATTGTTTATTTACTTTATATTTTGTGCCTGGGAAGAGCTCTAAAATGTTTATTATCTTTGGTGAAATTCAAAATCGATATACAGAGTGCTTCTGTTAACATTTACATCCCTGTAGCCACGACTTCTACAAATAAATCTGAATAAAATTTGTGAACAAGACTGAACAAAATAGAACAAGTTACGTGACCGACTTGGTATGAAACGTCGATTTTTTATGCGAATCTCCAAAAGTCAGAACATATATTGTTTAGAATGGTTGGTAGCAGAAGTGGTTAAAGGAAGGTAAATGTTCACAGATCCATACAGGGTACCCTGTATGTTGTATGGACATACAACAAATGACGTGTTTTTTTTTACTTTGATAAGCTCAGGAAAATACATTTTCTTTAAACTTGAATAAAACTGGCAATTTATTATTTATCAAATGATTATTTTAATTGAGTTGATTTCAAGGAAATTGTTATACAGCGATTGTAAAATTGATTCTGTGGAATAAATTAAAATATCGATAACTCGTTACAAGTGTGTATTTCGTGTTATTCATTTGAGTAATTATTGTTTAAACAAAAATATTTTCGAGTTCCGAATCAGAATTTTTTAAGAGCTAATAGGTCAATGCCCTGTTATCTGGTATTCATAACACGCTAAGGATGTATGAATTATTTTATTTCGATGATTGATATTACCGCAGGAACTTTCTTATTCAATAAAAAAAAAACTGATTCTAAGAGAAACGATTATTTAATCAGCTCTATACTGACTCACTGCAGGGCAAAGGCCTCCACCAAGGAAATCAAGTCATCACTACTATGAAGGGATTAGGCTTAATCACCACGCTTGGCTTATGTGGATTGGTTATCACAAATCCGAGCAATTTTAGAAACACATTTTTTTTATTGATCCCCGAATCAAATCCAGGTTTCTGACATCACGATCCGATACTTAAACCATTAATTAATATTAATATATATATTTTTTTATTTATTTGCAATACATATGACTACAGGTAACATAAGATAATAAGAACATTAGGTATTTTAAAAATACTTTTGAAACAATGTTTACCAATAAACGTCACTTCTTACTAAATAAAGTTCAAAAACATATTGTTACTGAATTTAACATAAAATATGTGATTGTAGTAACGTTAATTTTATATCGGATAAAACATTCAGGCTTTTATTTTAATTGTAACGTGTTTTAATTATCTTTGAAATCCAATATGTTCCAGTAATAAAATTCAGTAGGTAAAATAAATACATTGTTTTGTTTGTCTCTAATTGGTATTTCACAAGCAACCTTTCCAAGTATTTTCTAGATGATATAGATTTTTCATCTACCACCAGACAGACATATAATTTTAGGCCACAACTCCAACTTGCGAGCTAAAGTGACTTTGCATACATACATGCGAGCTAAAATGGCTCTGCACACACACATGCGAACTAAGTGGATCTGCACACATGCATGCAAGCTAAAGTAGCTCTGTGGATATACATGCAAGCTAAAGTGGCTCTGCACACATACATGCGAACTAAAGTGGCTCTGCACACATACATGCAAGCTAAAGTAGCTCTGTGGACATACATGCGAGCTAAAGTGGCTCTGCACACATACATGCGAACTAAAGTGGCTCTGCACACATACATGCAGGCGATCTCGGTATGTTTCAGAGTCAACGACAAGGACAGACAAACCAAAAAGTCCAGCATGGGCTGGCCATATCTGTCGAAGAACTAACAACCGTCGTAGAGAAGTTCTAGAGTGGAGACCGCGATTCGGAAAGCGTAGTGTAGGACGGCTTGCAGCTAGTTGGAGTGAGGATCTGCGAAAAGCCGTGGGTATAGACTGGATGCTGTCAAGCCGAAGACAGGGTGACATGGCGAACAGCAGCAGTGGACTGAGATAGGCTGATGATGATGATGACGATGGTAACATGGAGGAGAGACGTGTTGGAAAGACAAGATAAAGAATATTTATATTCTATTCTTACTACAGCGTTGGTATATCATGAAAATAAGCACTTTGGAATTAATTGTTTCCAGATTTCTATCAGTGAAGCAATCTTTGCCTCTTGAAAGCTAAAAATAGATCATAATATTGTAAACAACATTCTCACAATTCTTCTAAAATGTTTATAAGAACAAAAAAGTACTGAAATCAGAATAGAATTGCCTCTTTTTTCCTAAGCAAATAAAATAGATTTCCATTATATTTTTTGCCCTTCATATTGACTTTCATGTATCATTTGTTTGTCATTAATTTCAATAATTTTGTTTTGAAAGCCTTTTGTTGTCAACTGAAGACTGTTTATGCTATCGCCATGAAATGTTATGTGTTTATCTCATGGATGTTATGTGTTTAACACAGTGTAAACAGAGGCTTGATGTTATAATATAATGAACGAATGAATATTATTTTTATTGCACACAAAACAGAGGTATAAAACTTAAAAACTAGTTATTACAGAAGTATTGTACAACAAATTCGGCCTGATCACTATGAGCAATCTCTTCCAGGCAACCAGTATTTGTATAAAGCACGCAGCAGCAGGCGATTCGTCATTATTCCGGTAGATGGCACTATGCATTTTTACACCGCGCAAGCATTGTGTGTCACCGGAATAATGACCCCAAGCCGCGTGCCTAGGGGTGGCTAGGGGGTGGTATCATTTTTTTTCTTTCAAGAGCGGATCTTGCGGAAATCTAAAAGAGTAAACGTTCACTTAAAAATAATACGTAATTATTATTTGCATGTTTATTGATTTCTAGTCGAAATAAAATTGCTATTTTAAATCTGACCGCTATTAAAACAATGCCTATCGAAACTGCTGACGCTTCCGTACTTTTCCCGGTTATTGTAAACCATTAACAAATGAGCTGTTATCAACTGAGTTCTGAGTACTACAGCGGGTCTCAGTATATTGGCCACCGAGATAATGATGTTGTCTCTTTTTGTTTCACAGCAATTGCCTATACCTACTACTCTCTCTGTCATGCGCTGGCCGAGCAGGGCCGAGCAGACTTTGATGTTTTGTCAACAAAATAAAATAAATTAAATTATTGATAAAATATAAATACTTACGAGTGAAATGTTACACCCTTCGCTTTATTTGAATTTGTAGTATTTTTCTTGCACAATAAAAAGGCACATGAAGGCATTTTGAGTGCTTTTTCCTGTCAAAAATCCAGGCAGCTGTGTCGTACAACTGTCACCGAGTGCAAACGACAACTAATCCGTGCTAATCGCAGTTGAGCAAAACTAGGTTATTTGAGGTGCGACTCAAATCGGCGCGGTCAAAGTATGGCGAGGGCATATCTATGATTTAAATCTTTGTTTAACATAGTGTAAACAGAGCCTTGATATTATAATATAATGAACGAATGAATATTATTTTTATTGCACACAAAACAGAGGTATAAAACTTAAAAACTAGTTATTACAGGAGTACTGTACAACAAATTCGGCCTTATCGCTGTGAGCGATCTCTTCCAGGCAACCTTTGGATAAAGGACTAACTAACTTAACTTGGTATAATGTCTTCTTATCAACATTTGAACGAGTCATCAAAGGACATAATAATATTGCGCATAAGTGTGTGCGCAGATTCAAGTGTACGCGTGTAGTGAAGTACAGATCGAATGAAGGGTCAGGAGGCAAATTCTCGGTTTTCGCCTTTTATGTCGAGTCGATTTCATGGAATGACCAATAGGACAACAAGATAAGAAATGTCGACTGTAATCTGTGTTCTTATTGGTTGTGCGTTCCATGAAGTCGACTCGACTTATAAGGCGAAAACCGAGAATTGGCCTCCTAAGGGGCAATTATCGTGCAATCGACATTGAAGTCGAATTTAGAGATTTCATACATTCCATACAAATTTCTAAATCGACATCAATGTCGAGTCCACGAGAATTGCTACCCAGGCGCGTGTCTAACAGTTTAACGTGGCAGGAGTTAACCGTCAACTTCCAGACTCCGGGCTGACACAGAACTTCTTAACAGGAAAACTCAAGTACCTACATTTACCCTTTTCGTATAGAAAACTTTCCGAAACGATGCTAGAATTGCATTATGCTGATGTTTTTTGGTAGGTATATTTGTAGTTCTTTAAATTTTCGCGTAACATTTAACTATAATTTTTGAAGACGGGAATTATTGTAAATAAAATAAATAAATAAATTGAGACAATATCACATACATTGTCCTGGTCCCAAACTAAGGTTTCCCTTGTTCTATGGAAACCAGAAACAACGAAGGAACCACAAACACCCAGACCCAACACAAATATCTGTTTCATCAACAAACATTTGTGTTGGTGCGGGAATCGAACCCGCGACCCTTACGTCTCAACCGGCGCTGAAACCATTGCGCTAAACGGGTCGTCAATGAGATGTGATGTTAATTTTTAAGCAGTAATCGTGGGTTCCAATAAGATGATGTTCCACACACACGATGAGGCGGGTGGCACAGGACCAATCTGTGTGGAGAACTTTGGGGGAGGCCTCTGTCCAGCAGTGGACGTCTATTGGCTGATATGATGATGATGAATCGTGGGTTACAACAGCCGTGGTTACAAGGGAGTCCTCTTGTCGAAACGTCAAGTAGTAATGATGTGCTATAATATTTTATTCATGTGGTAGAGGGCAGACAAGCAGATAGTGAAGCGATACGGATCAACTGATAGTATGCGATTGTTGTCGCTTGAAGACACCAGCACACTTAGAGTCACAAGTGCGCTACCAACTTTTAGCCCCCTTTATCTCATTGGGCCTCGTACCCTCGACCTCGCTCATTGGACGAAACACAGTACAGGGGGGCTGCTTCAGGCCGGATCTTTTGTGAGGCCGTGATATCACTGCGGTCGAGCCGGCCCATTCATGCCGAAGCGTGGCTTTCCCACGGTTAAATTAATAGGTTTATTTTATGTAGGTATAAATTAAATAAAGAAACTTGCATACGTTGAAAAACTTGCCGCACCTATACCCAAGTTGCTTGTTATTCCATACAAAGCCGTATGAGGAAAAAAACACGGAAAACTCATCACGAAACGTTAACTAAACACGTACGAATGGGAAAATCGTTGTTTAGAACAAACTAAGTCAATTAACTGACTAACTGCATTTCAGACACAAATTGGGGATATCCCTACATTTCGAGCACCTATCCCCTTTTGTAAGAGGAATTTTTCACATAAAGACGTTCTTGCTAGTGTTGGGCAACTTTGGGGATAGAAAGATCGATAATATTTCGATATCCATGATATTTCTATATGATGATGTTTCGGTGTCCATGGGCGGCGGTAATCGCTTACCATCAGGTTATCCGTCGGCTCGTCTGCCACCTATATCATAAAATAAAATATATATTTTATTAGGATCGTAATAAGTTTGATGATTAAGCCTAATCCCATCAAAAAAGCGCTGGGTACATTTCTATAATGGAGGCATTTGCCCTGCAGTGGGACATACTGATTCCTTACATTATTAGGATCAAACAAAATGAAAGTAAAATTATGTAATTGAATTTAGACAATTTATTTTTTATTTGATAGCTAGGTGGTAAACGAGTAGACAGATTACCTGATGGTATACATAGTGAATCCAACCATTCTTCCTGAAGCATAGTTCTCTCTAGGACAAAATTATAAATAAACTGTATTAACCTGTGTTTTAAAGTATCATAATTCTATTATTGTAATTTCTTGTCATCTGTTTTATTCTTTTGACTTAGTTTGTGTAAAAAAAGATGATAAATAGATTCATACAAATCATTGTATACATAATCAGATCAAAGTTTGATATACTCTACGAATTTATTTATCATATTTTTTTGTCAGCCAAAAGATGCAAACTAAGACACAAATGTTAGTATACGTAACTGTGTGTAACTGTGGGAGAGCCACGCTTCGGTATGAATGGGCCGGCTCGACCGGAGTGATACCACTGCCTCACAGAAAACCGGCGTGAAACAGCCCCTGTGCCGTGTTTCGCCGTGGGGGGGAGGGGGAGGAGGGGATAAAAGGTTGGCAGCGCACTTGTAACTCCACTGGTGTTGCAAGTGTCCATGAGCGGCGGCAATTGCTTATCATCAGGTGATCCGCCCGCTCGTCTGCTACCTATCACATAAAAAAAAACGTTATTTAACGATAGTGCTAAAACCGAACAACACTAGCTCTCACACTGATAATCCCTCCTTGTAAAGATTCTCAAGAGGCCCCCTCTTCTAAATCCTCTTTATTTTATTAACGAGTGGGGTAGAAATTGACATTATTTGGCACAACTCAATAAGAAATTGGAATGGTATGGGATGGAGACAGTCGGGGATTACGAATTTATGGGATGCATTGGGTTTAAGGCCCTTGCGTGATCAGAAAATGTATGGGGGACGTGGCATGTAATTTACATAGGGGAAATAAGTGGCGTTTATGTACTTATAGAAATAAAGTTCCAAGTAACGTTAATGTGTAGAATTGTCTATTTTAGACCAGCTCTAAAAATTGTTCCCGATTTTTGACATATTGTTTATATCCATACATTTTTTTAATCACCCCCGGTCTAGTGGTCTATGATTTCGGGGTCTTGGGTAGCATAGAAATTTCATTAAAGAAAGTTTAGAACTTTTTGAACATAGCTCGGGTTTGTTATCGCGCTTGCATTAGGCAAAATGATGATTAGGTCTAATCCTATTATAGTAGCCATGACTTGATTTCTATGATGGAGGTGTTTGCCCTGGAGTGGGTCAGTAAATAGGCTGAAACTTAGGCATGAATGGGCCGGCTCGACCGGAGTGATACCACGGCCTCATAGAAGACGGGCGTGAAGCAGCGCCTGCGCTGTGTTTATCGAGTCAGTGAAGGTACCGGAGGCCCAATTAGGGGAAAAGGGTTAATGGTTAGTAGCCCACTTGTGACTCTATCTACTGGTGTTGCAGGTATCTATGGGGTGCTGATCCGTCTGGTCGTCTGCCACCTATAAAATAAAACAAAATTATTTGCTTCTGAAAATGGGAATAGTATTAAATTATATTAGTAGATATAATAATAGTCAACTAAATGTTAATACACTATTTATTGTCCCCAATATACCGCAGATAACTCCAGGGCAACCCTAGTATTATTAAATAGAAAAATGAAAATGACACTAAGATAAAGTCACATTTGAATAGTTACTTTGCGAAACTGTTTATTATTTTTAGCTCACAACAAAGTAGGGGCGAAAATACAAAATGTTGCCTACAAATGTGCATTCTGAATGCATAAATTCGGGCGGAGCGCAAGTAACACCGACACTGTTCGTTATATGAATAGTAATATTTTCCGTTAAAATGCTACTTCTGCTAGTAATAATACGCTTTTTAAACAGCATACTGTTTATTCGTTGTTGCAGTAACAGAGTTACTGGTACCGTCAACAGCAAAAGTAGATGATCAAAATCTCTATATTTATATTGAGCGGAGTTCGCGTCAGAATTGTATGAATCACTTTGAGGCTATTCAATACGGAGTTGGCGTCAGAACCGTATGAATTGGACACCATACAGTTGAAAAAAAAAATTAAAAAATCTTTTTTGCTCCAAAAAAGTGTTACATAGCAATTTCCGAGTTTGAACTCTCCTTATAAGTGTTTAAACACTTGTGCCAGGAGAGTCCGCTCTCTATAACATGAGGTGGTTCAAAGTAGTAACTAGAGACGTGTTACAAAAAAAATCAACATAAAACTTAATTTAGCCTAGGTATGTGTAGGTATGTGAGTGTGTGTGTGTGTGAGTGTGTGAGTGTATATGTGTGTTGTGGTGTGTGTGTGTGTGTTTTTGTGTATATATGTAGCTGTGTGTGTGTTATTTTCCTACCCAACAGTTCTGCTCCGCTCAAGAGTGAGTATAGAGTTTTTGATTTTGATCATTTACTTTTGCTGATGACTGTACAGTGGGAACATGTCTCAGTAAAATAACTTTTAAGTTCTTAATAATAAAGTAACACTCACCGGGAAACTAAATTGAGCCTCTATTTTTACAATCGTGCTTATTTCAAAGGATTATTTTAAAAAATGTTTTTCGGTGCTTCTGTGCCTAATAAAATATAAATTGACTTTTTTAAAATAAAAATGTAAATGGATGGAATTTATAACCATGGGAGAGTCACGCTTTGGCATGAATGGGCTTGCTCGACCGGAGTACCACGGTCTCACAGAAGACAGTGAAGCAGCCTGCGCTGTGTTTGTCGAGTCAGTGAGGGTACCAGCCCAATCGGGGAGAAAGGGGGTTAAAGTTTGGCATCGCACTTGTTACTTTACTAGTTTGCAGTTATTTATGGGCGGTGGCAATCCATATTCTTGTCTACCACCTATTACATTAAAACAATCATTTATTAATGTCCGTGATAGGAGTGCCTAAGCTACTTACTTAGTACTTAAATACAGATTTCCCCTATGTTGCTAAGTATTTCTTATACGAATGTTGTGAGTGCTTGTAAAGGCTTACATAATTATATATCCCTAACTATTCAATTAAAGTGCTGTTTATGTAAATGTTTGTATGTCAAGCTGTAAGCATTCCTAATAAATAAATAAATAAAAAAGTACGGAATTCAACCAAAATTTCGGGCTCTATTAATTTATTAACATACTACCTACTATAAATATTGTAATTTTAACCTGTGATTGATAAAAAAAAAAAAATTCACCATAGATCAACAGAACGCAAACAAAGAGCCAAGTTCGCAATTTTCTCCGTCCAATGAGATGTCGTGGAGTCTAATTATGATAATGTTGATAAACGATGTCCGCATACATTTTTAATCCTGGAAGAACCTTCTGATGAGTCACGACATGACTGACATTTATTCTGACTAACGAGAAGTGACGTAATGACTAAGATTTATGGTCATAATTTGTTTTAAGATGATATAATAATAATAGGGTCAAGGTGAGAGAAAATAATAAACTTGGCTGCGTTGTTTACTTCTACAGTATAAGGTTGCCAAATTAATTACAAAAAATCAGTTTAATAAAGCATAACGGACAGTATTCCTACCGTATGGAATACCTTCTTTTGATCAGCCACAGATTTATTTGTGCACCGCGGATAATTTTAATGCAGATTTTTTTTTATTGTCTGTTGTTTTCAATTCAAAGAAATAAAGAAAATACATTTATTATTTGGACAGCACAACACAAGAAAATACAAAAGAGTAAAATTTACGTTAAATTATTCCTTGATATTATTATTTACATAAAATTATTAATAAATTCCTTGTTTTTTTCTTTGTTTCTCATTTCGTATACGTTTATAAATATCGTGCTAAAATCAGACAACTAAAAAAAATAGAAAATTGTATTTAGTTGCAATGCGTTTTTTTCTATTCCACATTGTTATTTTTTATTGCGGTTTCGTGAGTGTCTGTTTACAGAATTATCTTTGTGATATTAGCTCCACTGTCGTCTAGATGTCAAATCCAAGGGTCGCAGAGTTCATAAATTCAGTTGTATTTTTAACAACTTATTTTTATCATACGAAATTTCCCCACAAAAAATACTTTCGTATTCTCAAGGCGGCTAATACGAGTACTCGCCAAAACTCATTTGCCCCATTATTTATTCACAACTGTCGTCGAGTCCTTCTGTTAATCTGAGGCCTCGTACAAAAAGAAATTAAAAACGATAAATCTACGTCATTATGTCGCAAGTTGTTAGTTTGAGTAAACAATATTTCCTGTCGAGTCGTGACTTGGCGGGGAAAAAAATGTTTTGGGTGATTACTTTTTCGTCGAGAATTTTGCTTCTAACTTGTCTTATATTTTAATTAACTGCGAAATTTCTCGGTAGATCCTTTTGGTGGAGATAAAACATTTTAAAAGAAAATATTATTTTGGAACGCGGAAGCTGCATTTTGTTTTTTTAAGTTACTCGTAAAAAGGAAGCCCAAGTGGCTTTAGTCTTTTTCTCGCCGTATACCAAAAAGTAGTCAATAAGTCAAAGAAAAAAATACCGACTTTTTAACATTGTAGCGTCTGTCTTTATTTTCCTGTAACTAACAGATTTTTTTATCTCTGCTTACAAAATACTTGCATTATAATAATGAAAAAGAATTAGCCTATAGGTATACTGTCCCACTGCAGGGCAAAGGCCTCCATCATAGAAATCAAGTCATCGTTACTATAATGGGATTAGGCTTAATCATCACGCTTGCCAACAACAAACCACAAACCCGAGGTTTTGAGAAATTCGAAACTTAAGTACTTTTGCTCGACCCGGGAATCGAACCCGGGACCCGGTAATCAAACCACTAAATCTACGGGGCGTTATAATAAAATATTAGACATGATGGGAACGTCCACATTTGTCTTCAGAAGTCGTGGCTTCGATCCCAACCTTGGACAAACATTCGTGTGATAAACACTTGTGTTCAGTGTCTGGGTGTCATTTAGGTATTCTATTTGTGTTTTCTCTTTTATCTGAAATCTGTAACACAAGTGCTAAAGATAGGTACTTAGTACGGAGCCAGGCCAATATATGAGATGTTGTGTGAATTTATTTATTTACAATTCCAACCAGGCACGATTATTTAAGCAGCCCTTTTGAAGAGTGCTTTCACCGGAAAAACTCGGGTGGATAAATTACATTTTCTAATACGCTACATCTTCATCGGTTGGGTGAACGTCACAGATGTCAAAAACGTTTTTGGGCCTTAGTAAAATCACATTTAAAATTAATTATTTCGTGTAAAGAAGCCCTCCTAATATTGACTTAGGATGATTTCAAATAAGCGCGTGACTAGCGCAGGACCACGCGTTAATGGCGGCTATCGTGTTTGCAAATTCCGCTAGATGGCGTACTGTAGAGCTGAGAGCATCAACACGGTGATTGGTTGTTTCTGATGTAACCAGCGCCGACCACGCGCACACTGATGGGGCTAATCGCTTGTGTGAATTCCACTATTTTTGCGTACTAAAGAACTAAAGCCCATTTACACGGTTATTTTTGAGGTGAGATGTCAAAATGTCACTAAAAACCAAGGACATTGTATAAATTTGGACCTTAGTCTGACAGTACGCCATCTAGCGGATTTGTCACACGCATTAGCCCCCGTAACACAAGGTATTCTACCAACCTTCCATTCCAACGCGCGTGCCGTCAAGCATCAGTGCCCAGTCCAATGTTAAGACGCAATGGCCAAAGACGCGTACCGCCAGCGTCACTTTGAAATTACCCTTCATTTAATGCTTAAGGAGTCAACAGTCGAATCGAATAAATCTTTAAAATAAACCTTAGGCTGGCGCTCCGTATGCCTTGGGCTAAACCTGTTAGGAGCTGTGTACACATAGCATATTATATTTATATGTGATACTGTTTCGGAAATTGACTTCAATTAGTTATTTTGTTATATTATTTAATCATTAAGTTAGGAGGGGGCGATTAAGAAATCCAATTTTTTTATTTATGCATATTTGCTCTATTAGGTATAAGCAAAATTTGTCAGTTTTTGCTTGCTTTGCTTGCAATTAACGCCGCCCATGAACATTTGCGCGATTAGGAAGGTCGCTGATACATTGCCGACGTATTAGGAAGAAATATATTAGAAAACAACAGTTTAAACCGTCAAATTGTTTTGGTGTTCGAAAACATTGGTGTCTGCAAACAAACGAACTACCTCAAATGTATTACATCTCAGTCAACGAGTCGAAACGGAACTGTAAAAATCTTTCCAAAGCGTGATATCTTCTGCCCTGTAACCAAAACCCAATAGTCCGAGAAAACACAACGAAACCGAACTCTTTTCAAACACCGAACCGAACAAAAGACTAATTTGTCCAGATTGGGACAAAAAGCCTGACGAGGGGAAACTTATTATTCCACGGAACAACAGAGATCGGTCCATTCTTCATCCGGGAAGTGACAAATGCCGAGACGAAACGGCAAACGACCCGAATTAGCAAATGATTTTAAAAGTCGAGGATTTTTTTTTGATTAGCGCTCAATTAGGGGAATTTCGTCGTTTAGATGGTTTTGTTGGAGGTGAGGTTGTTTGAAAACATTTAATCTTGTTATCAGACAATGGCCCGATATCTATAAATTTCTAATCTATGGTATAGCGTCATATATCTAACATCGCTAGTTTAAAGCATTGAACGGCGCTCATTTAAATACTATTACAATATCAGGTTCAGAATTAGATAAAAGTGACATCGAAGGGAAATGACAAACAGGTCACCCAAGCGGCTGTCATACATTCTTAACGTGGGAGAGCCGCGCTTTGGCATGAATGGGCCGGCTCGACCGGAGTGATATCACAGCCTCACACGCAGCGTAAAGCAGCGCCTGCGTTGTGTTTCGTCGAGTGAGTGAGGGCACCGGAGGCTCAATTGGGAGGAAAGGGGGCTAAAGGTTGGCAGCGCACTTGTGATTCTGCTGGTGTTGCGGACTGTTGCAGGTGTCTGTGGGCGGCGGCCATCGCTTACCATCAGGTGATCCGTCTGCTTGTCTGCCACTTGGTCCTATATATTTTTTTTATGGTATAGGTAGCAGACGAGCAGGTGGATCACCACGGTTATACCACGGTCTCACAGAAAATTGACGTGGTGGCCCGGTGGACCGATACGACCTGCAAACCTTCAAAAAGGGAGCGTATTTCTTCTTAAAAGGTCGGCGGTGCATTTGCCACCCCTTCTGATATTTGTTGACCGAATTTCTAGGTGAAATTTAGAACAGAATGTACTTATTGCAAATAGCCCAAAAAACACGTCCTACAAAAAATAGGTCAGAAATAGTAAGAATCAGCCTGACAATCGGTGCTACAAAAAATCTGACGTGTGTAGCCTAAGTAGAACATTCGAATAATATTTTCCATGTGAAAAATATCTTTACACCAAATATGTTATAGAGAAATCTCATCGAATTCAAAAATAATATTTTCTCGTTTTTTAAAACAAAAAAAGGAAACAAACACAAATATGGAAAACTGGCGAAACAAATAACGACGATCTTTTGTTGTTTTTATAAAAGTTTCGTTCGTTTTTTTTCTTTTATTTATTTTGCAAATGTACGCAAAACACGGGCATTGTGAACTGGATATTGGAATAAAATGTGTCAATACTTATTGAGTACATAAACTTTTATTTACTTTGTGTCACACCTGGAATATATTTCCATAGAAAAAAATATCAGTAGAAACGATACGATCCAGTTAACTAACTTTTAAAGTAACTATTCTTGTAAAAGCTGAATAACTTTAGTTGGCTTACCATTGCCTAACATAAATATGTTTAGAAGATCAAACGAACTTACCTGAAGTGAAGCTCAATAGTAATATCCTGTCTTCACCGAAGAGATTTATTTTTGGACCATAAATGTGAATAACCGCCAATTTCCATCTACGAGTATTTCATGTTTGTTTTGAGTGATACTTTTTTATTACAACAATAATAAAATTATAAATAATATAATAATTTGCGTTGGATCTGAGTGCAACTTTCATTGTTCTTGGTTACCATAGTACAAGGGGAACCCTTAGTTTTTGGACCAGTATATTGTGTGTTTAGTTGTCTCAACTAAATATTATAATACATTTTTTTTCCCCAAAATAGACAATAAAAAAAGGTATTGGCCTTTTTTATACAAATAATATAGCAAAAGAAAACACAAGGCAAATACCTAATTAATGCGCTAAAAGATAAAAGGCAAACACAATATAATTATACGATTTTTCTCCAGTTCAGTTTAAAACCCAGTACTTTTACGATACGGCCGATTTTGATTAAAACTGGGTTTTAATTAAACAACCGCTTAAGTAAGTAATATCAGAAGAATGGGAGTTTCCTAAGTGAAAAAGTTGAAAGAGGAAAAAAGTCTTGATATTTGAGTCCTAAATTGGAATCAGTTAAATGAATCAATGGAAATATGACCGCTGTTTTAATCCTTTTTTAGGGAATTTTTATCGTTTTACTGAATATAAAATGACTAAAGAGTTGTGGCAGATGATAAAGCACAATTTAATCAATATTGCATCCAAGAAATTTATATAAATAGTAATATTTATTTTTACACGGGCACACGACATACCACTTCACATACAATATCAACACAATAAAACCACAAACACCACAATTAAATAATTGTTTTCAATAAAATATAATACAATTATAGTGACATAATATTTTGTTGAATGAAAAACAAAGAAATATACACGAAACTTAATTACATTATTCTTACTTTTGTTTGGGCAGTTGTTCAAAAACAGAAAAAAAACCAGAAAAACACAATAATTGACACATTTTTGGCGGTACAGTGGTCAGAAAAGAGAAGTTTACTCAGCATAGGGCATGGTTTGAGGTAGGTGAACCTATGGGGAGAGACATGAAGAAGGGGCTCTTCAGTCGGTTTTCGTGACCCTTCCCCACTCCAGCGTAGATACGGGCTTAGGTATGCGTTCACCAACCCGCATTAGGCAAGCGTGATGTATAGCCTAATCCCATTATAGTAACGATGACTTGATGGCTATGACAGAGGCTTTTGCCCTGTAGTAGGTATACTCATACACCGTTCCCGGAGCCCTCATAGTAGGTGAAAGGGATGCAGCCCCTTTAGCATGTTAGTTCATCAAAATATCCATCTTCTTCTAGCTATCTATAACTATACCATTTATAAAGAGATAACTTCTACAGACTACGACAAGGCTTATACGTAAACCGAAAACACGAAACGCTTGCGCGATGTAATTGGACACAGCGCCATCTATTGGTTCATTTCAGAATTACGGTCCCGAAGCGAAGTAAGGGCGGGCCACTAATGTATGTATATTATTATAATATTTATAATTAATACAACAAGTAAAGTAGTTAAGTATTCAATTAAGGCGCGCATCACCGACGAATAACAATATGTTGAACTTTGCAAAAGTGTTTAAACGCCTAACTTTCGGACCTTTTGCCCTTTATTACAGTTTTAGAACTCTTAACTTATTTACCGAGTTAATTTATTTAGGGAAGTGAATATATTAAAAGGGCTAAAGAATATTAATGTGCGGAGTTTCGGATGAATTAATTTTGTTATAAAAATGTCTAAGTAGAAAATTGGCTTAGCTGGACAGTTGCGGAAGTTTTTTTTCCAACAATTACAAACAAATCTAAAAGCCCGGAAGGAATCTGGCTGTCCCTTAAGGGTTGGAATTGTTTTATTGGTGGGAACGAAACTTTTAATAGCGTTACAAGGTTTTTTTTGAGAAAAAACGTAGGTAAGTAATGTTCGTCTTCAATAAATGAGTGCTTCCTTTTATTTATTGACAAAATGCAAAAAATATTTTAATTACAATTATAAGGGTAGTATTTTGTGCTAGAGTGACCTTCTTAATAACCACTTAATGAACAATCATATGTCATGGAAATGGATGATCTATCACATGAATGAAAGAAATTGTTGATATTGGCTCACATTGAAATAGCAGGACTCCTTTCTCTTATCAGATTTCATGATAATTGTCGGAAAGAAGATGCGTATTCGCAAAATGACAACTCTTCATAATTTGTGCTTTAAATAAAAATTGAAACAAGTTTCATAGGTTCTATGATAATTTAAATATATCGAATCCGAATCCGATCTTCATTGCACTCTTCGGTGCGGTTCGGTCATGCGGGGTAAACCCTTTACCCGGGCTGCTTCTTGTGCCTTCGTGACACGGTGTGTGAGCTCCAGGAGAGAGGCCTCCCGACGAGTTGCTGCTGGGGCGGTCTACTACCCCGAAGGGCCTGCCCTGCTGCCCTTCCGCACTCATCTGTCTGGGAGGGGGGAATGGGTAGTCACTGTCAAGTTTTGACGGAGATGTAGGAGTTTTTTTTTTCATCTCCCCCAAACTCGATGGCGCAGTGGCTAAAGTGTTCGCCCGAAGCGCGAAAGGTTCCCGTTTTAGGTAAATTTACACCACAGCCATAAGTATACTTTTCCTCTTTAGATTTCGAAAGATAGTTTTTCAAAGCACTTCACTTTGATGCAAAGGGTCGTTTTTCTTTCGTTCTTAAAGAAATAATCTATTTTGTAATTATTATATTGTAATTAAAGAGTAGCGAGCGACACTGTGATCGAAAAGGTGAAACTTAAGGAGGAAAAAGAAAAGGTAAAGAAGCAATCTATCTTCAACTTTACTGTTCAGAAACAAAGTTGAGAATCTTTTCTGGTTTCATTGTGTTAAATCTTTGTCTTCGTATAAAAAAAATCTTTTTATATATCTAAACTAGTGGCCCGCCCTCACTTCGTCTCCTTACTTATTACTTAGCCCAGACCTAATAGATGGCACTAGGAATCAATTATGTTGCACAAGTGTTTTGCTTTTTAGGTTTACCCATAAACCTTGACGTTGACAATAAGTTGTTTAAACTTTTGCGTTAAATTGTATAAATACTTGACTTGACATATGGGGCTAAACCGCTTGTGACCACAGCTGTTGTAACGCAGTCAAAAGGTCAAGGAGTAAGTGCTATAATGCACTTCATCATCATCATCAGCAACCAACACTCGTCGCCCCTAATGCACGCCACAGCTCCCGATTTTCGCCCAATCTCATCCAGCCCACACCGGCCAGCCTATATATATAATGTACCTACTTATATTTAAATATCCTCGCGTTTGGTCCCATTTATGTCAAGTAGTTGACATTAAGATAAACCTCTTTAAAAAAATATTATAGAAGATATGGATGACTTTATTAATGTTTTTGTTTTCAAATAAGTAAGAACTGGTGGTAATTAAATGGTGTCTATGGGCGACTACAAACGCTTATCATCAGGTAATCCATATGCTAGCCTGCCACCTATAACCATTAAAAACAAATACATAAGCTAAACTGGAAGCTAAACTGAAAGCTAAAGGTGTAAACTGGAAGACCTGCTTAGTCTATGGAAGGTTGTGGGTTCGAATCCTTCCTGAACCCTCCGATGATTTTTTTTAAGTGCAATATTTATTTAAGAATAAATTGCAAAGAATTGCTAAACCAAAATAAAAAAATACCTAAGCTCTTCTCTATTCATAAATTCAGATATATATTAGAATGCAACTTCCTGGTTAAAATGCGAGTTCTTACCCACAAAGCTATCAGGGCTACTTCGACTTTTCTTTAGACTTTTATGAGTAATAGAATTTTCGCTTATTTAATAATAGACCTGATAACTAAAGAAAAATAGGCAAAATTAAACGTATTCCCATCAATAGGAACTGCCAAGGGCATGACAAAGCAAAAGCAACTATTTTATTTCCTTTGAAAGCCCTCAACAAAGAAAATGATTTATTACGAAGTAACTCATTTTCTATTAATTTCCTGTTATTATTTCTCTTGTCACAGAACAGCCATTTGGCTAATAACATTGTGTTCAAAATGTACTTAAAATATTTTTTGTGTTCACTGGCGAAAGAATTATAATTTTATCGCCTATAAAGTACTTTTGTTTATTGGAGAGCCAAGGTTTTTGCATGATTGGTGAGGCGGCTCAACGGAGTACTGATACCAGGTACCTATACTACGGCTACCACGGAATCACAGCAAAGCAGTGTGAAATAACGCCTGTGACGACAATCGCTTACCACCAGTTCCGTTTTCTTATCTTGAATCTAACAATAAATCGTCCAACCGATATTCGACTACGGCGGCCAAAGTTAACGATCAGGCACGGATATATTATTAGTCCTCATATTATAGATATACTCAAGTGTGCGCAAACATAGATGCTCTCTCTATTCCCTTACTCCTGCTTGATTTGATAGGAACAAGTGTGAAAAGAGATCTGAGCAGAAGACGTGCTGCGCATAAAGCCAGGAGTACAGACCGACTTGAGACTTAAGACTGAAACTGAGAAAGCTTGCATTTTTTTATGTGATAAGGTGGCGATTACCGCACCCATGACAATGACATTGCATAAAAAGGCTTATAGGCAACCGTGTACCACCCTTTGTACTTTCCTATATATCTCTATATATTTATAAAGAGATAGTTCTCTAGGCACGACAACGTTAAGCTAACCGTTGAAAACACGAAAGCTGTTGCCGATGTAATGGGAGGACAGGCCATCTATTGGTCACATCAGAATGTTTCGGTACCCGAACAGAAGTGAGGGCGGCCAATTAGCCATTAGCAAAACTAGACATTCAGGTAAACGCTGTCATCGTAGAGATCACTTGTCATTCAATCAGGGTCATTGTGGTCAACAGCTGTAGATACTCCTGCTTTTGCAGTTGACACTTGAATGTTCAATTTGTACCTGTGATTTATTTATTTATTTTAAGGACTCAATTGTACTACTAATCGCGCTCGCCGCTTTAGCCCTATCAGCATGCCTGACAGTAGGTATCCATCCACCAAATCTTGGAATAGTTACAAGAATTTTAGTACGCATAACATGCTGCCCGAATGTTCGCATACTGAACATGTCGCCATCCCAGAGGAGGGCCGTCTCAATACGAAGTTCGGGACGTGATGTGAGGACCGGTCCGAAACGTGTTCCATTTGCCTGATGCATCGAGTGCATGGTTAGAGTGACTCCGCCATTTTGATCTTGAAACCAGATTTTGCTGAAAAACGTAATTTAGGTACGTACAGTCACACAACAAAGTATACAAAAACTGTCTTCAATCTTCTTCAATCGACACTCATCTTACTGCTATACACATTAGGTTGAATATCAATTGAGGAAATTTGACAGGTTGTGGTAATCTGATGTGTGGTTGAATGTACTGCCGCACTCAGAGACGCCATTTAACTTAAGCTCATTATGAATAGTATTTATGTATATTAAAATAAGGGTTTTAACAGTGGGAGAGCCACGCTTAAGCATGAATGGGCCGGCTCGACCGGAGTAATATCACGTCCTCACAGAAAACCGGCTGTGTTTCGCTGCGTGAGTGAGGGTACCGGAGGCCCAATCAAGGGGATTAAAAGGTAAGCAGCGCACTTGTGACACCACTGGTGTTGTAGGCGTCTATGGGCGACGGTAATTGCTTACCATCAGGTCCGTCGGCTCGTCTGCCACCTATATCATAAAAAAAGTAATTTTTTACTTAAGTGACAATTAAGGTTTAATTAACGTCTCTAAGTGCGGCAGTGAGGGTTTTAGAAAAGCATATTATTTGCTTTGATTTTCATACTGTGAAGGTAATTTCACTCCACGAGCGGCTTTGAAGATTAAACTTAGCAATCCTTTGAAACTAGATTTAGTAAAACTAAACCAAATTCTAGCTTTCACGTAATAATACACATAATTAATTTAGCTTAATGACCTTGCGGGTCGCACGGGTTTCTGTTAAGTATCTGAATGTTGTACTTATGGGGCTAGGACGACTTTTTTATGTGATAGGTGGCGGATGCAAGTAGACGGATCACCTGATGGTAAGCGATGGCCCCGCCCATAGACATCTGCAACACCAGTAGAGTCTCCAAGTGCGCTACCAACCTTTAACTCCCCTTTCCCCCCAATTGGGCCTCCGGTGCCCTCACTCACTCGACGAAACACAGCCGCTGCTTCACGCCGGTCTTTTGTGAGGTCGTGGTATCACTCCGGTCGAGCCGGCCCATTCATGCCGAAGTTTGGCTCTCCCAAGCACTTGTTGCGTCTAGCATTTAAAATAATACTGTGTGTTTCCTTCAATGACAAACAAACAGACACAGTGTAAAACGTTTTCAGTACTAGTACCTACAAAAGGCTCAACTAAGCCGCGGTTTTCCTTTGCTCCTATCGTGTTTTCAATGAGACTCAAGTTTACTTGTATTTCAAAGGAACGCCATATTAGTGATGTTATACAGGTTGGACAAAAACACAGTTAGGTCCTGTAGAGAAACTGTCTTGGATCCTTAAGTAATCACATTTGCTTTAAGAAAATATCCTTTATTTTTTAAACTGAGTTATTTTTTTTATTGCCCGGGAATCGTAAAAGGAAAAAAATAAGACTGGCAATTTTATTCTCTAACCGATCCTGTCATTATTTAAGATATATTTTTTTTAAGAAACCTTAGGTCTTACCTCTTATCAACTTGACATTGGCATAATTGACTGCGTTCGCAAGAAGACGCATAAAAATACACTTGTCTGTCAAGTAATACTTCGTGGTAAGTACACTTGCAATTATCACGCAAATCCTATAAAACTTCAATATCATGTCAAGATTCACCTTCGATATCTAACAATATCATCATCATCATCAGCCGAAAGTACCTACTGCTGAATATAGGCATCCTTTCTTTTTCGCCAAAGTACACGGTTCTGAGCTGCTCGGATCCAAGTAGTACCTACCCTCTATTTTGGTAATATCATCGACCTAAAAATAGTAATTCTGGTTTCACAACATAATTGTAATACATAAAATTGGACCAAAATGCGTCTCAAATTTGTAGTTCTATAGTAGTAGTAGGTACTCCAACAGCGTATGTATTAAGACGATGTATAGATATAAAATTGAAGGAAATATGTATTATAAAATTTAAATAATTATGTCACCTATGGCTTGACTATGGAGTAATTACTGACAATTGTCAGCATGGTGAAATAGCAGCAAAAATAGACTATTAAGTTCTTCTACCACCTAACTTATTTTTTATTAATATAATAACTTTCCCATCTCTATATCTAAGATACATCACTGTACCCCCGGTATCACGCGCAATACCTCAAGGGAAATTCTTTTCACTTAAAGCAAAGCAAACAGTATATTGGAACGCTGATCTGCTTGAGACGGATTTCTATCGTATGAAAATATTTGTTCAAGCAATCATGCCTTAAAAGCTTGGAGATTGGAACGTGTGTTTTTCTCGTTCAAAATGTTCTGTTAAATTTAGCCTAATGTAATTACCTACTACAGGGTAAATAGGTAAATATTGCTTTAACAATGTCTCCTTCTACCTATATCTTTACCTCTGATTCATAATCATGTAAAGTAAACTGACAGATGAAAATGACAAGTTTCTATGCATTTTGACATTTTGCATAGTGTCAAATTGAGTGATACTGTATGGGGATGACACATTGACATCTGTCAGTTTACTTTACATGATTATGAATCAGAGTATACTATTTCTATTTTGAGGAACATTTTTTTAAAATGAAAGGTGGCAGACGAGGACAAGTCACCTAATGGTAAGCGATTGCCGCCGCCCCCGTAGATAATTGCAACATCAGTAGTAGTAGTACTAGACAAAGGCGCTGCCAAGTTCTAACCCCCTTTACCCCGCAATCGGGCTTCCTGTATCCACACTCACTCGAAAAAACAACATTTACTAATTTTTTTGTTAATAACGTAAAAAACACTCTTCATAATTCTTCTAACAACGATGTGTCAGCAATTGCGGCTAATCTTAACCCTATGAATGAGCTATCGACGCAAAACAATTTTTGACTGTACCGTCTATCTTGCCCCGTTAGTCTAGTGGTTATAGTGCCGCGCCTTAGTTTTAGGGTCCCGGGTTCGAATTGCCAGGTCGAGCAAAAGTATTTTTCCAATCCGCATTAGGCAAGCGTTGTGATTAAGCCTAGTCCCATCATAGTAGCACAACACGTTAGGCCGATATTTTACAAAACTTTACTGTCTGTCTTACAGTATGAAATGACCTTTTGAGATAAAAATACTACCCATAAAAAACTCTCAATCACCTTGTTTTTATCCTTAGAAATGACTCTATGGAGTAATTGTTCAAACTTTTGGACAAATAACGAGGTTTTTGCTCTCCCATCTAATTTAAAAGAATCTCTTTGCAGTGCAAAAATAGTAGGAACTTCTGTCATTATCATAAAAAAATCATTACCGTTTACGCCTATATTATTATACCTCCACTCAGAATCTTAAAATTTACCGTTCACTCGTACCTATGCACAATTGCACATCCTTTTTCTCTTTAAAATGTTACATTTGTATACTAGTAGTGTCTGATGCATTTTGGAGACAATATGGACTTAAAGACATTAATTTACGGTAATGACATCTCGATGAGAATGTCCTACTCGTGTCTCAGCTAACCGTGGGAGAGCCCGCTTCGGTACGAATGAACCGGCTCGACCGGAGAGATACCACGGCCTCACAGAAGACCTGGCGTGAAGCAGCGCCTGAGCTATGTTTCGTCGAGTGATAGAGGGTACCGCAGACCAATTAGGGGGGAAAGTGGGTTAAAGGATTGGTAGCGCACTTGATACTACTGATGTTGCATGTGTTTATGTACGGCTGCAATTGCTTACCATCAGGTGATCCGTCTGCCACCTATCACATAGTATAGGTAATATATATGTATACGCCTCTAGGTCACATTAAATTACTTATAAGCGTAGAGCATGCTTCGAAATAGGTTTTTTCAGATAAGCTGCAGAACCAATTTCCTTCGCGAAAAGGCAAATGTGTTTGAGGACACACTTAATAGAATGTCGTATCTGAAAGAGTATGGAGATCGCATCGTAGGTGCTTTTACATTTAGTGGCAGGGAAATCGTAACTTTTGGAATAGGAGTAAGTAATAAAGATTTTATCGTTTATCGCCACGGCAATCTTGTACCCTTCAGGTGACCTAACTAATCGTCTTTAATCTATCACATTAACAAAATAGTAATAAAGACAGTAGAACAACAGGATAAATATTATTTTGCAATTTTGCTGTGATATAGAGTTAAAACATTAAATGACAAGGGCTGGTATGCCCTGCCCATGTATGGAGAATTAAGAAGTTTTAGCACGCTTAAACAGTACATAAGCATGTTTAAACCTAGCATTAATTTTACCAGTTCTTTAAACGTAAAAATATTTTATTCGAGTTTAGGAAATGGACCTCTCTGAAACCGTAATTTATAATGAATCAAAAATCCTTTTTTAGACAATAGCAAAATTGCTTACCGGTAATCCGTCTTTTAAAATAGTTAATTAAGTAGAAGTCATTATTATATCGGACTTTTTCAAGCGTAAGATTAAGTGATTTAGTTGCAATTTTTTAAAAATAGGCACAAAATTTGTAACGCGAGACTTACGTAATCTTTTCAATGTTTAAGTACAAATTATGATTGAACTTGGTACATCATGGTCCCCTTAGACGTCTAGGGATTAAAAATAATGTCATGCCATTGAACAAAGATTTTAATTCTAAGTAAGAATAAAAATCTTTGTTCAATTGTCTATGAAATACTTTCTTTTTTTTAGTTCATCTGTGTCATAATCAATAGGCAAGCAGGAGTATTTATTACAAACTACTTGTAAAGTTGGTATTCTCGAAGTAAGTTTTTAACTACTAAGACAGTACTGTCTTTGTCTATATAGATTGAAATTCTGGAAATGGGTCACCCATTTCCTACAAAAGAAGTTTTAAAAACTGCAGTGCAAATTCTTCAAAAAAACATAAAATCTATATTTAATTTTATTTATAAGACTATATACCTACTACTTAATATTTTAAAAATAAGATTTTATACTTTAAACGTAGTTCCGTTTCTACGAAGAGCTTAAAAAATATCGTGTTTATTTGCAAGATATTAACTATGATTTTCTTTTATATGTATGTAAAACTCTGTATGCTTTTTATTTTTTCCAGGTACGTGCCTAAAAGTAATATCGGAGAACTCTTCCATGTAGATTGCCGCTCAAAAAGATGGTAAGGTATCATTTTTAAAATCATTCCATTATTATTTGCGAAATTTTTTTTTTGTGGGAACATCTAAATTGGAATTTTAACTGGAATTAAATAAAACTGGATGAAAACTAGATGGTTTTTTAGATTTTTGCGTTGCATTATAACTATAAATTACTAAGCACCACTTGTGACCACGGCTTCTGCAACGTAGCCGAAACGTCAAGCAGTAAGTGCATATAATGTACTTAAAAATAAACGTCGCGTTAATTCCCGTTTTAATAATTTATAGAAAACTAGATGGTTTTATTAGAAACCGTCAAAAAGCCAGAGTACTCTTTTTTAAAAGGTGTGTCCGAACCCCTAACTCGACAAAACAGTGACGCTGCTTCACGGCTTTGGTTTTCAGAAAGGCCGTGGTATCTCGAGCCCATTACTGCCAAGCTTCCTAATTCTTCACGTCAAAACTGTTTCCACTTGCAATTTTAGTCCCACCCTGTTTTAATATCTTAAGACCCCCAACCTATTTAAATTCGTTTACGTCCCGCTAGCCACAACACCACAGTTGGGGTCCGCATCCCATGTAGGCAATCTGGGGTCACATTAACTCCCTTTTACGACTACGAGTAAATATAGGAGGTCCAGCGTTTACCGTAACTGCCATATCTAATTAATTTAATGGGACAGTAGGCCTTGCAAGGGCCTTGTTTCACATAGACACTATTTTGGAAGGTACCACCTACCAAAACGTTCTACGTACGTTCAACGTATTTCGTCGTGTAATAGATATAGAAATTTTTATTCAATTTGAGTCCACACCGAACATTTATGAATGCCAAATATTATGACAAGCTACTGCTGATTCCGCATGACCGCTGTAAATGAGGGTACCAAAGGCCTTGGGGGGAAAGAGGGTTAAAGGTTGGCAGCGCATGTGATTCTACTGCTGTTGCAGGTGTTTTTGGGCGGCGTCAATCACTTACCATCAGGGTATCTGTCTGCTTGTCTGCCACCAATTACAAATAATCTTCTGGTTGAGTTTTGTATTAAAGAGAGTTCAGTATTGTAACACGTTTTAGAGGAAGGATTTTGTGTTAGGTGGCAGTCAAGTATACGGATTACCTGATGGTACCTACAAGACAAATAGAGTCACAAGGGCACTGAAAACCTTTCTAACCCCCTTTCCCCCAATAGGGGATTCCGGTACCCTCACTCACTAAACAACACACAGCCGCGCAGGAGGCCAATTCTCGGTTTTCGCCTTCTATGTCGAGTCGAAGTCATGGAACGCACAACCAATAGGAGGACCCAGTTTACAGTCTACATTCCTTATTTTGTTCTCCTATTGGTCTATGCGTTCCATGAAATCAACTTGACATAGAAGGCGAAAACCGAGAATTGGCCTCCAGGCGCTGTTTCACGCCTGTCTTCTAAGGCCGTGATATCACTCCGGACGAGCCGGCCCATTTATGCCGAAGCGTGGCTTTTCCATGGTAAATTCATGGTTATCTATCATAGTGTCCCAGTGAAGCAGGCCTGGCACAGTTTTGTGATGCCTCTGGTAATGGCCTGCGAGGGTTTTCTCTAATACAGGGTGACCTTTTGTAAGAACTATGAGTACAGTGTGTTTGAGCTACATAATTCACTTCTTGCGTTTTTTCCTTAATAGACATTTCGTTAAAAGATGTGGTTATATTATGATACGTAATATTCTTACATTATTACATACAAGGTGATTTTTGAATCACCATCTAAAATTTTAAGCTCGACTTAGAATTTGTAAGTAAACAGCTTTCTCCTAGAAACATGGGTGAATTATGTAATTTTTTTTTTTACTTTTCATACAAATCAGACTGATCACGCGATCGATATAGTATGAGAAGTTCAAATTTTTTTGTCGTATTTCGACTAATGTTTCTTGGAGAGAGTTGTACACTCACAAATTTTGAGTCGAACTTATAATTTTGGGTATTGATTAAAAATTCACATTGTACAATACATATGAATGAATTTAAAAAAAAATCACCACTCTCCCGCTCCCTTCCAAAGAAGAAATATAAATCTATACTATTTATAAAGAGATAACTTCTAAAGACAACGACAAGGCTTATAGGTAAACCGAAAACACGAAACCCCCTGCGCGATGTAATTGGGACACAGCACCATCTATTGGTTCATTTTTGAATTACGTTCCCGAAGCGAATGAGGGCGGGACACTAGTATTTTATATTTTTATTTTAACCATGGGAGAGGTAGCTCTCGTGCTCGCGTGCTGGCATATACCAGCCAGCTGATACTAGTTTTTTTTCGTTTTCCCTGGAGAAACGATCAAGGCCTTCGCCTAGTCACATGAGGGGAACAAGTTGGTGTGTGGGACTCTAACCCAAACACACCCCCTGGGGTGTCCATCTCAGCGCAATCGCGGCCGTATACCCCAAAACCGGAACTGGACCGTACCGGCTCCCTATGCTATCTTCACAAATCGATTTTCGTCCGATTGTTTCAGTCGATTTTCTCTCGAGTTATCTGATCGACATTATATCAAAATATTCGGATAGATACTACCTATTGTAAATTGATTCAGGAAATTAGGTGAATCCATAAAGTGTTTGCTCACATCTGCATACAAGGAAAATATGAGATAAATAAACGAAAGCCGGAAAAACGGTTAATGGATTCCAGTCCACATATTTATTTGTTTTTACTTTCTATTATTTTATCCATTGATAAGAATCAAACTTATCTTAAATGGGCTCTTTGTACCAAGACCCAACAAGCTCATGATTTTCAATCATAATTACCTATCAGAAATGTTCCGCCTCATCACGTCATCAAAGTGTTTCAACAAAATGTCAATTTCGATCGCGTATTCACTTAGGCGCGACGCGAAAGTTGAGTCGAGTCGCATAAGCGGCCGCTTCTAGGTTTTTTTTTATATTGAGGACAATCAAGATGACCTCACTCCGCCTGATGGTGAGCGGCCGCGAAATCCAAACATGAGGTTGACGGGCACAAAATATTGATACAACATCACATACATTGTCCTGGTCCCAAACTTAGGTTTTCCCTTGTGCTATGGAAACCAGAAACAACGAAGGAACCACAAACACAAATATATGTTTCATCAACAAACATTTGTGTCGGTGCGGGAATCGAACCCGCGACCCTTACGTCTCAACCAGTGCTCAAACCATTGCGCTAAACGGGTCATCAAAGAACAAACTAATACTTTAATGGTATAAATTCGAGATCCCTACGCCATATAGTGGCTGCGCCCATCTTAAATATTGAGCTTGTATAGTGCACTGTATTCTTCTTGTCAAGCCCTTTTATTAATTGATACCCATATTGGTGGGATTTATAAAAAAAATGTTATCAGCCATTGGTAGCGGCGGCCATCTTAGATTTTAATTTTGCATAGTAAATTGTATTTTACTTGTTCAGACCTTTCATTTGATACCCATGTTGATAGGACTGATAAAACCTAAGTTATCCGCCACTTCGTAGAGGCCGCCATCTTGGATTTTAATTTTATATAGTACATTGTATTATACTAGTTGAGCACTTTCATTTGATACCCATATTGATGGGATTGGTAAAACCTACGTTATCCGCCATTTGGTAGCGGCGGCCATCTTGGATTTATAATGATAATGAATAAACATAATTGTATTGTCACCAAAATCCAAAGTGTATACAAAATTTCAGATTAATCGGTTGACAGGAAGAGGGTGAAATTTGAATTACCAATTTTGACCCAAGAATAAATAATGAATGAATATAAAATAAAACAAACGGGGTGAGCTAAATAAAACCGTTTAATAATAATAAAACCGTTTAATAACCCCCCCAGGGGATCACCTTGTCGTGGTGGGGGGGCTTACGGGAAGGAGGGACTTAAATTTTCGTTCTGAAGACCTAGAATAAGAGCTTATTAGCTAAACATATTGCAGGGAATAACACCGTTACTTGCATAACCCTTCCCAAACCAACGATCCCAAAACCCTTAATGGAGAATGTCAGTACAACGTAAATATGAATTGCGGCCGCTGCCCGGGGGTCGCCGGGGCACACCTGGAGCTGTTGCTGGGTGTTCCAGCATGCGAACCAACGGCGACGGGGGGCTGAGCAGGCGGGCTCCCCTCGATAAGAATATTACAGCCGAAACCCGTCAGGGCGACATGGAGTTGAACAGGCGGACTCCTGTCGAAAGTGTTGCTACAGCCGAAGACAACCCGCGATTAGACGACAGTGACAGTCTAAATTCGTCAGACACAACATCGGTCTCATCTATGGGCCCACTTTCTCACCGCTCAGTGGGCTCATCTACACCGTCATCTGAACTCAACGAGGAATTCGTGGATGTTGTGCAGCAGGCCTTAACGGCCACAAATACTGCACCCACTACGAATAAAACCAAGCGTAAAAGATGGACTATGGAAATGAATAAGTTTATATTACGCACCTATTTCAGAGTCACACGGTTAGAAGCGGACACAAAAACTTACTTGGACGATTTGCACAAATTATTTTCAGAAAAATTCCCAGATATGGAAGCTACGAGGCAAAGACTAGGTGATCAAAAGAGGGCTATAATTAGAAATAAACTGTTATCACAAGAAGCAATAGATAATATATATTTAGAAGTGCAAGCTGAAATAAATGGAAGTAATCACACGCCAGAAAATCAACAAACACAGTTCCCACAAACACAAACTAACTCCTCTGCAAATATAACTAGAACAACACAACCATCCCAACGAATGAGATGGAACAATTCATACAATGAAACGATAATACGAGAATATTACAGAGTTACAAGATTAGAGACTGACATGACAACATATAGACAAAAGATACACCAACACTTTATAAATACATATCCACATTTATCACACGTGACTGAACAAAGAGTTGCAGATCAGAGGCGATTGATATTACTAAACAAGATGATACCGGATGACAGACTACAAATGATCAAGAAGGAGGTGGCAGAAGAGTTAGAAATTAACGATGATACATATGAAAACACACAGAGAGAGACACAAAGAGATACACTCATAGATTCTATCATACAAACAGATTCACATTCACAACCATTCACACAGAGATTCTTTGATAATACTTCACAGAATAGCACAAATGAAAATACAGCTACTAGAGAATCGAACCCGGAGACAAATCCTGAAATAGAAAAAACCTTTGCTGAAACCTTACAGTACTACGTAGATACAGAACCGACAGCTAGAAATTACATCCCGAAACAGAAGTCAACCAAAAAACTTGCGAGCATTGTTTATTACATTGATACAATGATACTACCACACCATATAAATGAGAATACGAGCTACGATACCTTCCAGACTATATTATATTGCGCAGCCTGGACTGCTGCTAAAGTTAATGGCGCAAAACTCTACCTCCCCCCAAGAGAAAACCCTTACATAAAAAGAAAAGTAAATAAACCCAAGTGGCAAATCCGACTAGAACGCAAAGTTGAAGAACTGAGGGCAAAAATTGGCAGAATGACTCATTATATAAATGGGAATCGTGGCAGGAAATTAGTAACACATGTCAAGAAAATTATGTCAGAATACAAAATACACTCGACACATGAGGAGCCTAACACACAATTAGCACACTTTCTTGACACGTTAAAACAAAAACTCTCAGCAGTAAATAGTAGGCTTAACAGATATAAAGCTTGCACGCTACGAAAATCACAAAATAATCAGTTCAGGAATAATGAAAAGCAATTTTACCGAAATATCAATAACTCTAACATAACCACAAGTGACCGAAGCAATCCCTCAGGAAATATCAATGTGGCAGATCCAGAAAAATTAAGAGAATTTTGGGCCAATATTTGGGAGAACCCTGTAGAGCACAACAAAAACGCTGAGTGGATAAAGCTAGAGGAAGAGAGATATGAAAATTTACAAGAAATGGAATCCGAAATGGTATCTATAGAAACAGTGATGGCTATACTCGAAAAACTACATAATTGGAAAACTCCGGGATCAGATCATATACATAACTACTGGTTTAAAAAATTTACACACATACACATATTTCTACATAAATTTATAAATTACTTTATCCAAAACCCAAATAATATGCCTGCTTATCTAATGAATGGCATCACTTATATGCTACCAAAAGACCCTAATGATACCACCAACCCCGCTAAATACCGGCCTATCACTTGCCTTCAAACTACGTACAAGATTGTTACATCATGCTTAACTAATATCATTTACAACCATATAGAAGCAAACAAAATTATGTCAGAAGAGCAAAAAGGCTGCCGAAAATCAAGTCAGGGCTGTAAGGAGCAACTCACAATAGATGCGGTTATACATAAACAAGTTCAGAAGTATAAAAAGAATCTATGTACCATGTATATAGATTATAAAAAAGCATACGATTCCGTCCCTCACAGCTGGCTGATGAAAATCCTAGATATTTATAAGATTCATCCTACGATACGATATTTTCTAGAACATATAATCCAAAGATGGAATACACGACTACACTTAAATTCTGAGACAGGTACCCTATACTCGGATACAATAACTATCAAAAGAGGTATCTTCCAGGGAGACTCTTTGAGCCCATTGTGGTTCTGTCTTGCTTTAAACCCTTTATCAAATTTATTAAATTCAACAGGTAATGGCTACAATTTTAATCATCAACAAAATATTTACTCAACTGACGGACTGACTGATAGTAATGAATCAAAAATAAATCATCTCATGTATATGGATGATATCAAGCTGTATGCAAACTCTGAAACTGAACTTGAAAATTTAGCTAATATTACGGAATTATTTTCATTAGATATAAAGATGGAATTTGGAATTGACAAGTGTAAAATCAACTCAATTAAAGCTGGACAGAACCACCAACACAACTATTACATGAGCACAGGAGAGATCATCAAACCGTTGGGAGGAACAGATGTCTACAAATATTTAGGCTATAACCAATCGAAACTAATTGAGCACAAAAACACCAAAGCTACACTAACAAAACAGTTCAAACATAGATTAAATGCCATATTAAACTCCAAGTTAAATTCTAGAAACTCCATAAAAGCGATAAACACATATGCCATCCCGATCCTGACATATTCGTTCGGCATCATACAATGGAATAAGTCAGAGTGAAGTCGTTACAACGTTCTATACACACAAGCATGACAAAGCAGAGGAAACACCACCCGCGCTCATGCATACAACGAATGACTTTACCACGGTCAGAAGGGGGAAGAGGTCTTATAGATATTTTAAATTTATACGGTAAACAGATAACCAACCTAAGGAAGTATTTCCACGAAAAAGCAGTGTCGTCAGAACTGCATCTAGCAGTCGTACAAAATGATTTCAAGCTAACGCCACTCAATTTGAGAGATAATAGTCAACAAAATTCAGAACTACTTACAGACAGACAGACAAAACTACAGGATTGGTCAAAGAAAGCCCTGCACGGGAGACACTTTCACGATCTTTGCCACGCTAACGTTGATAAGAAAGCGTCAAACGAGTGGTTAAAGAGGGGTGAACTCTTCCCTGAAACCGAAGGGTTTATCTTGGCCATACAGGATCAAGTCATCGAAACCCGCAATTACCAGAAACATATTATTAAACTGCCGATCACTGATATCTGTCGCCGATGCAATAGTGCACCCGAGACCATCCAACACATCATAGGATCATGCAAAACAATAGCCCAGACTGACTATAAGCACCGGCACGACCAAGTCGCTAGTATCATTCATCAGCTCCTCGCACACAAACACAATTTGCGAACAGAACCTCCCATGCCATACTATAAATACAAAGCAGAAACTGTACTTGAAAACACCACACATAAACTTTACTTCGACCGCGCAATACTCACAGATAAAACCATTCATTTCAACAGACCCGATCTAACATTAATAAACAAACTCAACAAAACTGCGCAGTTAATTGATATAGCTGTCCCAAATACCCACAATTTACAAAAGACCATCAACGAAAAATTAACTAAGTACACCGAATTAAAAGATGAAATAACACGTATGTGGCAATTAAAAAAAGTAACCATAGTCCCAATAGTTTTATCTTCCACAGGTGTAATTCCAATTCAACTGTTCCCCTCTTTGAGATCATTAGACCTTCATGAAAATACATACATCCAACTTCAAAAAGCATGCATATTAAACACCTGCAGATTGACAAGAAAGTTTTTACAGTCCGTGGATAATCCCGAATAAATATTTTAATGATATGATATCCACTTGGCTTCGGCCCGTGAATATCATTACTACCGGTGTTTGCAGCATCGAGACTTTTAAAAAGTTATTAAAAAAAAAAAAAAAATAAAACCGTTAATAATAATAATAAAAATAAATAACAGTGCGCTCACGTACGTGAAGTTACGTTGAGGCGCGTTATATATTTGTGATCCTCTGTTGTCTGATATCTGTAACACAAGTGTTTAAGCTACATAGTACAGAGTCAGGTAAATGTATGAGAAGTTATGTGAAATTATTACTTACAGTGGCTCCCGGCGAACTTCGTTCCACCTACTTTTTGTTTAATTTCTCACCTTTTTTTTTTTTTTTGTTTATTGGCCTGTATTGTGCTCAGGACACAGTTAATTTTGCCAATGTCAAGTGATTAAAGAGACACGTTCCTTTGGAAATTGGTCGGTGACTGAGCTTATTCTCTTTAATTAATTGAGTTTTTGATCACCTAAAACAAACAAAACATACACTGACATACACAATAGACAACACAGTTAATAATTGGGAGAGTCTTATAAATTAATAATTACAGTCTTATATTATACAATTTAATATAGTTACATAGATATTTAATATAATTTGAGAAGGATAAGGAAAGGAGGAAAGGGAAGTTAAGAGGTCGGGGAATTTTTGAGGGTAGGATGTCATACAACGAGGTGGGGTACTTCCGACAATTAAAGAAAATGTGTTCCGCTGTACCCTCTTCATTTCTCACCTTTTGGACCTTCCCTGGACTACGACAAACATTTTAAAACTAAAATCAGCTCAATCGGCCCAGCCGTTCTCGAGTTTTAGCCAGACTAACGAACGGCGATTCATTTTTATTTATATAGACTAGCGGCCGCCCGCGACTCCGTCCGCGTGGAAAAGTAACTTTTTACCCCCCTTTCAACCCCTTACAACCCCTTTTTCGCAATAAAAAGTAGCCTATGTCCTTTCTCAGAGTCTAGATTATCTGTATACCAAATTTCATTTAAATCCGTTGAGTAGTTTTGGCGTGAAAGAGTAGCAGACAGACAGACAGACAAACAGAGTTACTTTCGCATTTATAATATTAGTATGGATAGTATGGATTTATATTTTTGTGTCAATGTGTGTGTGTGAGTAAGTATGTGTGTGTGTGCATAATCGGATTCGACTGCTTTCAAAACCTTCGGCTTTGTGGTAAACGAAACATAATTTGACCGATGCCAAGTCCATAACCCAGACGCCACAACGTCATTAAGCTTCTACATCGTATAATTGAGGGATGCCCACATTGCGGAAATTCTGCCATCGCTTAAGCTGTTTCTGTTAATTAAATACGCATATGTTGTATGTAGGTATCCCATAAACGTTTCTAATTGCAAGGGTGTTATGTGACCCCAAGTGCGATATTAGTGGGAATTTACATCCAAATGTGGTATTTGTTATTGTTGGCAACACTAGGGCACAAAGAGTAAAGTTTCGTAATGGCCACCATTTTGGGGTTAGTAATTTAGTAATAATAACCATAAAATAGTTTCTCAAATTAGAGGTACCTACTGCTTTCTTTTTTTTTATGAATTTGGCTGTACCTTTTGTAGATAACTTCATCAATGACATGAATACTTGTATTCAACTGTCAAAGTCACACAAATTTACACTCACCAAATAAAACTTTCGGGTGTGGGAGAGCCACGCTTCAGCATGAATGGGCCGGCTCAACCGGAGTGATACCACTGCCTCAGAGAAAACCGGCGTGAAGCAGCCCCTGTGCTGTGTTTCGCTGAGTGAGTGAGGGTACCGGAGGCCCACTCAGGGGGGAAGGGGATAAAAGGTTGGCAGTTGTAACTCCACTGGTGTTGCAAGTGTCCATGGGCGGCGGCAATTGCTTACCATCAGGTGATCCGCCTGCTCGCCTGCTACCTATCACATAAACGCCAGTAGTGTTTAGTATTTCAAGGTCATACGGACTCTGCTGCCTACTCTCACCAAACTCGCAGGTTGTAAGACTATAATATTTGTGCTAAAGTACAGCTTAGATCCAAACCAGTCGTTTAAAGGACCATTAAGAATGATCTGATTGAAATAAAAGTCGAATACGGAATGACGAAAGACAGGGACACGGAATAAAAGACATACTTTTTTTGGTAACCCAGGGGAAATGAATTGCGCATACGGGTTATGTCGCAAGAGGGTGGAAGTTTACTGACTAAAACCCCTGGGATTCTCTCTCATCGTCCATAGTGGGAGACGGTCATGGGTCCATGACACGAAACCTAGAACCAAGACAAAGAAAAAGCCGTTTTTTTTTATAAATACTCACACAACATCTCATACATTGTCCTGACTCCGTACTAAGTACCTTAAGGACTTGTGTTAGAAATGTCAAACAACGAGGAAACACAAATACTTAAACACCCTGACACTGAATAATCAGAAGTGTTCATCACACGAAAGTTTGTCTAGGGTGGGGATCGAACTTTGGCGTATCTGCGAGTCAGGTTCACTACTAAATGCGCCATCCGGCCAATGCATACTTTTTTTTTTTTTTTTTTGGTTAACCGGGTTATATAGGACTCCCCCCCGCATAACGGCGGGGGGTTTACCGACTATAACCCCTGGGACTCTCCCTCGTCGTCCATCGCGGGAGAAAGTCGTGGGGCAAATAGCGCGAAGCCCTCGCACCACGACATAAGGCCATTGCATACTGCCTCGACCCTTGATAACCTAGGAACAGGGGAGGAAGATAATAATTCGATCTTGATCTAGATGAGATTTATTCTAGAAACCGTTTTCTCCATACAAACAGTTGTAAGAATATCCAATAAACGGAACTTCCTATTTCCCATGCAAGTGTCACATACAAACGAAAGGCGCGCGTCCATTCAATTCGATATGATGGAAAATAAATAATTTCAAAATATTTTCCGATTGTGCGCCGGTCCATGTATTGTTGGAGGCTTTGTGTTCTAGCCGGGCCGGATACAGCGCTACAGACAGACGGCGAAATTGCCTTTTTGCTGAAGGAATGAGATTTCTAGCTATATGTAATAAGATTCTTGCTGGTTTTTAAAGTTTTTAGACATCCGTTCTTCACAAAGTATTTTTTATACGAAATCCTTTCTGTTTTCTTTAATTAATATATAGGAAAGCAAACGATCAAGGTCACCTGATGGTAAGTGAACATCGCCGTTCATGGACATCAGCTACACTAAAAGGAGTGCGGATGCGTTGCCAGCCTTTAAGGAATCATTCATTACAGATCAGTTCAGTCTGTTATTCATTCATTTATCCATTTCTAGCTAATGGCAGAAATACGCACATTATATTTGAAAGATTCAGAAGTGCATGATCGGATTCCAACCACGACCCACGTATGGAAGGCGCGGTCTTATCCACTGAGCTATTTTTTTTTATGGTATAGGTAGCAGACGAGCAGGCGGATCACCTGATGGTAAGCAATTTCCGCCGCTCATGGACACTTGCAACACCAGTGGAGCTATCGTTAGTTAACCGAGGGAGACGCTTCGTTTTATGGCATCAGCATGAATGGGCTCGACCGGAGTGATACCACGGCTTCACAGAAGACCGGCTTTAAGCAGCGCCTGCACTGTGTTTCGTCGAGTGAGTGTACCGGAGGCCCAATTGCCGGGAAAGGGGGTTAAAGGCTGTGACTCTACTTTTGTTGCAGGTGTCTATGGGCGGTGACAACCGCTTACCATCAGGAGACCCGTCTATTCCTCTGCCATTCATCACAGATAAAAACTACTATCACATAAAAAAACTACCATCACATAAAAAAACTACCATCACAAAAAAAAACTACCATCACTTAGTCAAGATATTTGAGATCGTACCCATTTCCAAACATCACTCGTCGCTTAGCTTATTCTCCCAATACCGATAACGTCTGGTTTAATTTGGCTTTCGGTATTGCAATTACGTCAACAGTAAACAAAGGAGTAACATTAGTGTATGACGTGGATTTGGTTGTATATATTATGCAGGTAGTAGTCGGTGGTTTCATTGATCTGTAGCACATGTGTAGTCTCAACTTCCTAGTGCCCTTACAACGAAACGCTCCTGCGCGGGCGACGTTATAATTTACATCCCTTCAACCACGAGTTCTACCAAACATTCTGAGCAATATTTGTTCTCATCATCATCATTTCAGCCAATGGACGTCCACTGCTGCTGATATAGGCCTCCCCCAACGTTCTCAACATAGATCGGTCGGATGTGGCACCCGCATCCAAGGGCCTCCCGCGACCTTCACTAGATCGTCGGTCCACCTAGTGGGAGGCCTGCCACGGCTGCGGCCTCCTGCACATTTGTTCTACAACTTTTGCAAACCGCAATCGCTTACCATCAGGCGATCCACCTGTTCGTCTGTTACCTATCACATAAAAAAATCCAAAATGATGAACTGAAGTGTGTTAATAGCAGTCTATCAAACCAAATCTAGCGGATATTTCACGCGCAATAACCCCACAATGGGAGCTATCGGGTGTGAAAACATGGCGTATTGTCGAACTGAGGTCCGTCTACTCGGTGATTGGTTAGTGTTGATGTGATATGTCATTTATTATTATTATTATAAGCTCGTTATGTTTCACTGCAGGGCAAAAGCCTTTCTGCCCTTTTCCATCTAATCCGGTCCTGGGCTACAGTAGAACAGTCAAAAGCGTCGAGCTCATCACGCCAACGTCGCTCTGCCGCGAGGACGTTTCAAGTTTTCGGGCATCCATTTTGTGGCTATTTTGGCCCGAAGCTCGTCTGGCATGCGACTGATGTACCCAGCTTAGTCCCATTTGAGCAGAGCAGCATTTTTGAAATACGACTTTATGTAACTAAACAACCTGTGGTGATCAATCGATGTCTTCTAACGGTGTTTTGATTTGCGTTTCATTGTAGGGCCCTCATGCTACACAAATGCACAATGAGGTATGAAACACGAGAACGTGTGTTCGGATTTGTGTGGGGCCTTAAAAGTAGCGAGTTATGTTAAATTTAAACTTCAAAGACTGTGAAATTCTTGTTGATATCAGGCGTTGTCTGCAAGAATAAAAAACAAAAGATTAAGTACTTGTGTTTACTCTGATTTTTAATTATCCAAACTATACTGATAGGCAAATGTAAAATTTCGATGTTGACATATTGACTCTCATCATCATCAGCTACACTTGTCCACAGCTGGACATAGATCTCCCCTATTGCACGCCACTGCTCCCGATTTTTGGCTACTCTCTTCCAGCCCACTCCAGCCAGCCTTCGAATATTGGCTTTGAATATTGACTCTGTCAAATTTATTATAATATAATTGGGTATTACCAATTGACATCTGTAGCGCTACCATGAGTTGGCATCGAACAGTAACATACCGTTACTACAGTCAATAGCGAGTAAACGGGCGTCGAATAGATTTCGATTGAACCCGTACGTAATTTTTCGATACCTACCGTCAAATTTGTGACTCGTGGTATTTCCATAGAGTTTGAAATACTATCCTCGCTATCGAAAACTATCTATTGGTCTCTTTCATTGTGATGCATTTGAAAGAGACAGAGCAATAGTCAACTCGTAGCCTAACTCGTAGCGCTACGAAAAATGTTACTCGCAAGCGAATACATTTCTATTTGGCAACTCATACTATATTTTAGTTTCTCAAGTGACCGCTAGAGGCGCTGTACTCTTTTTCATATTTTTTTTTACGCAGATGCTAGCAAGTTCGGTCACTGTAAACTCATGGTAGCGCTACTGGTGTTCAGTGACTATAACTGTTATAGTACCTACTATAAAAAGACCGTACACGCAAGTTTCCTGGCCTCCCCCGCTCTATTTTATTTAGTTTAATGCAATACTGTGAGGATGAGATTTGTTAGTTCCGCCTCGCTTTGTGACACCGCGGAAGCCTTAAAAGTTTCGTCTTCTTTGCGAAAAGTATCGTTTTTGTTGCGCTTATGTCGCCATTATGAGATAATGTATGTGAAAAGTTGCCCCGCAATGGCCTAGCCCTCAGGATGTTTTTGAAGAAGGTATTTTAATAATGTTGTGAATGGCTTTATGGTAAGAAGATGGGGAAGTTGAGTGGTCTAGTTTTGATCTTGTTAAGTCTAAAGTAATCAGTACTTTTTTATATTGAGGACAATCAAGATGACCTCACTCCGCCTGATGGTTTTTTTTTTATATTACACGGGTTTGCACTTGACCTCATCTCATCTGATGGAGAGTGACAATGAGGTCTAAGATGTAGCGTGCTTTCCCAGAAGAAGCCTATTCACTCTCGACTCAAAGACACCCAAATTGTAGCTCTCTGGAAATACAGAAGCCGGCAAGTTGTTCCATTCCTTAGCAGTTCGTACCAAGAAAGAAGAAGCGAAACGCTTAGTACGAGCTGGTGGAACTTCCACAGTGTAAGGGTGGATTCCTTTCGTCTTCCGCATTGTCCGGTGGTAGAAAGGAGAAGGTAAGCGCCTTAACATCCAAATATGAGGTGGACAAGCATAAAATAACTGACTAAATAGGTAAACTTTCGAAGGCCAAGACTTAGTTCGCGTCGCTAGTTCTAGCGGAGTAAGCACTTATTTGACGAAGAAGTTGTCTGTCTGTCTGTGTAAATTTAGAATGGGATGGGAGAATTTCAAAGTTATCATTACATCATTCTTATTTTCACAACTTGGATATTTTCGCGGAATAAAAGCCACACAAATCAATGTACAAACTTTTAAACTTCTGGACCAGGTCTTGAACTTTGAGTCAGAATTTTATTAAAAGTTTTGGTAGACATACCCAGCTCAAAATTTAATAAAGAATTTTCTGACAGTTTTATATAAACTGCCTTAAAAGTGCTTATTTGTTTCACTAGCGTAAATTGACTCATCTTTACTACCGCACACTTCTAAAATCCTGAACTGAGTATTAATGACTAGTCTGTTAAGGTAAAATATTAGTACAGGAGTGCGGTAACTACCCTGGAATAAAGGCCATGTGCTACACACACCACAAAGGTATTTAAGGTCTCTTAGGGTGTAGACTCACAAATTCGGTAGGAATATGTCACAGAGCCCAAAAAATTATGGCCACTTTGAAGAGTAACCATTAATGTGTACGATGTTAGTTACGTGTTAGGTAATTTAAAAAGACCTAAAAAGTATACGTAGGTACCCAGTACACTGACTGAGAGATTATATTTTGTAAAAGGGTTTACTTTTTCCTTTAGATCGAAGCCCTAAAAATCAAATGGGGCGATAGTGGGCCAGACTAGCACATTTAATTTATACGTACAACATAATGTTTGGCTTCTTTAGTAGAACTACCAAAGACAAATCTAGGTTAGGCATGTGTATTACTACTCGTATTTTGATATTGAGGTGAGGCGAAAAACATCTGGGTTAGATTGTACACTTTATTTACTTGTCTAAGTGTACCAAGGACAAAGAATGTAGGTAATGTACTGTAATAACGAGTGATTGTATGGACAAGCAGACTTTGAGAGTAAACAACCTATTAAGCTACGTCAATATAGTCTATGCCTCAACTTACAATGGTTTTCTTGACAGTACATATCTAATAACTAGCGGCCGCCCGCGACTTCGTCCGCGTGGAAAAGTAACTTTTTAACCCCCTTTTAACCCCTTACAACCCCTTTTCGCAATAAAAAGTAGCCTATGTTCTTTCTCAGGGTCTAAATCATCTGTATACCAAATTTCATTTAAATCCGTTCAGTAGTTTTGGCGTGAAAGAGTAACAGACAGACAGACAGACAGAGTTACTTTCGCATTTATAATATTAGTTAGGATTAGACAAACAATTGAACCGCTTCTAATTCATGTATCTTTAGAATCAATCTCTTCTTTTGTTTTGATTATGACAAGCACACAGAGTCTTGTTTTAATTATACAATTACTTTGAAGAATTTCACTGCACAAAATAGCATCCAAATTTGCCCACTGACCTACTAAACTACTGAATACTAATTTTAAACCTTTAAATTCCATCAGGCGATGCGATTTGTTCATCTACCCACCATAAAATCCCTACTAAATCATAACCCTTCTTTGGCTTTGCCGTAGTTGCGTAAAAATATGCCAGTGTTTTCTGTGTCATATACCGTCTTTGTAGTTAAGGTGTATCACAATACCTATACCTTAACTACAAATACGGTTTACTTATTCAAACATTTGACTTTTAAAGTAAACACAACCGGATTTCACCTTCTTACACTTGTTCTTTCTTACATAGTAGCAAGTTGCTTTAGAAGGAGGTATCTTAGCTTTTTGCGGGATGTACAGACAGCCACACATCATGTTACCACAAAATGTCCAATCTCCTCAATTAATATTCATCCTAAACCTGTTTGTTAGAAAGATGAGAGTCGATTGAAGAAATTTGACAGTTTTGTATACTTTGATGTGTGGCTGTACGTAGGTACTATTTTTAGGTAACATCTACTTATTCCGATTAAGATTGATTATGCCTAATCCCATCATCCCATGACATGACTTCTATGATGGCGGCCTTTTCTGGCGACTTTTTCGCCCCCCTGACGGCACGAAAGACGGCCAAATTGTCTTCCGCTATCATGACTTAGGTAATGCAGACAAAAGAACCAAAATCCCGTGGATTGCTCCTGACAATAGGAATATTCGATATGGGAACCCTACCGGGACGCCACTTTACGTGTGTTTTTTTTAATAAAAGGTTTTAGGGAGGATTAATGAACAATTAAATGATTATAAACTTAATAAAATAAAAATTATAAATGAAACGTTACTGCAGATTATTACAGACGGCCAGTAGAATGATGATGATGATTCTAAGCAGTTTTAATCATCACAATTTAAAACCAAGTCATTAAGATTTATTTTAAAATTTTCCCGTTTTAAGCAATGTACCTGACAACACTAGTAAATGTAAGTTTAAGTTCGAACTACTACGGGCTAAAGTTGCAACTCAAAAGCCATCCGATGCATTCCGGTGAAACACGCTGAAGTCTGGAAGCCGGATTGACAAACAACTAAATAGTGTTGTTGGGAGTTAACTTTGAAAACTGTTCAGGATATCGATAGTACTATCGATAGTGTTGGCTGTCTGGATGGCGCATTTGGTAGTAGTAACCCTGTCTCATACGCAAAAGGTCTTTGTTCAATCCCCACCCTTGTGGGAGAGATAGCACTATTAGCGATAAGGCCGCCGATATTGTATTTGGAAATTACTATTAGCATTAAGTTCCGTAATGTGTTGTGCAATAAAGAGTATCTATCTATCTATCTATCTTGTGATGAACACTTGTGTTTGTTCAGTGTCTGGGTGTAATATATTTATTTATTATATTACACCCAGACACTGAACAAACACAAGTATTAGGTATATTATTTCTATGTTTTCTCTGTTGTCTGATATCTGTAACTGTTGTTTCTGTTAGAAATTACAATACTATCGATACTATCGGACGTTAAACTCTCGGTAGTATTAGGTATCGTTTCAAAAGTATTGCTCAAATTGCCTTCTCGAATAATATCGATACTAATTAAGACGTGACAATACAATCGAAAAACTATCGATACTGTTTTTCTTTTACTACCTACTAATAAACAGCACTAAACTGGAAGGATTTGGCTTTGTTAAAGTTTATTTAGAGTTCTTTACTTGTTAAGAATATGGGAAGTGTTGTAAAAAGAAAGATGAAAAGAAAAAGTTTTGAAAGTGGGTTCAGAATGTTTATTTTTTTTCAATTTTCTCATTGCTTTATAACACGAATTAATTATCCTTGGTGGTACAGTGGTAGGGGGTCGCATATCAAAACAAATATTGCACTTGAGGTTGGGCCAAAATAATGTAGGCGACTGAGTTTTTCTCGCGTCCGTTATGCCCGCTCCATCGTAGGTTTCTTATCAACTCTAGAGTTCAGTATGAAGCCAAGGGCAAGCATTTTCAATAAATAAAATCAACCGTCACTGTAACAGTACACTTAGAAACTTTTCTAGACGCTTATACAAAAAAATACGGGATTCATCTTGATAAAACACGAAGCGTAATACCCCATTCTGCCAATCATTTGCGAGAACAAAACCAGAATCGTGTGATGTGGGTATGAATTTCTTAACAGGTTTGAAATTACAAACCTGTGTATTTATGGACCTAAATTTGGTTTACATGAAAACGTAACAATAAACTCACGGTCAAGTGGTTTAAGTACCGATCCGTGATCTCGGGATCCGGTTCCCAGGTCTAAAAGTCGAAAAATATGTTTCGAATTTACGAACATAGCTCGGGTTTGTGATCACCAATGCACATTAGGCAGGCATGTTGATTACTTGGCTTGATTTCTTTGTTGGAATCCTTTGCCTTGCAGTGTGCTTTACTTTTTACTTGAAAAAAAAAAAGAAAAATAGTAACGTTATGTTAACAGACTAAGTCTTATGTGTTTTTTCAGAGTAAGACAAAAAAATAATAATGAAAGAATTAATTCAATGAGTATTAACGCATTAAACAGATATTATTTTGTAAATATATTTTACGGTTCCTTCATTTATTTTGAAACCACTAACACTCGAATTTTACTTACTCACTTTGTACTCGTAGATAGATTAATTCATCAGCTTTTGTTAACCTTCTTACAAAATCTCATACCTACATAGACCTGGCTCCGTTTTAAGTAGGTTAAACACTTGTGTTACAGATAACAGATCATAGCGATGTATTTAGATAGACTGTGAACAAAAGTGAGTTAATATACAACAATTATTTTATGTGACACAATCATCATCATCAGCCTGTTGCAGTCCACTGCTGGACATAGGCCTCTCCAAATGCTCGCCACTTTGATCGATCTTCGGCTACTCGCATCCAGCTCCAGCCAGCCTTCTTGCGCAGATCATCACTCCATCTGGCCTGAGGTCGTCCTACACTACGTTTACCGAGACGCGGTCTCCACTCCAGAACTCGTTTACCCCAACGGTTGTCAGTTCTGCGGCAGATGTGGCCAGCCCACTGCCACTTCAGCTTGCTAATCCGATGAGCTATGTCGATAACTTTGGTTCTCTGCCGGATCACCTCGTTTCGGATTCGATCACACAATGTGACACAAGCAGCTTTACTTTTCTTTCGTTAGTTTACTTAACATAGTTTTTCTTTAAACAAGAAAAGGTTCATAGAATGGACCAGAAGTTTCGTTATTTCTTTTCCTACCTAACCTACCTCATTCAAGTTCAAATGAGTTGTACGGTCCAAGTTTCGCACCCCTGCCCAGACAACTGCGGCCGAACAAACAGTTGGTTACCCCTGCACGCTTTGTTTGAAAAATCATTCGCCTCGACCGAGTTTCTTTCCTGTTTATCAATAATTTTGCATTCCGTTCTATTCTTGTAGGTAAACTTTTTCATCCCTTTGCTGTTCATAATATTATGGACTAAAATAGATTGTTTTCTCTTAAATAATATTGAGATTAGGTATTGACTGGTTTACATAATTCTGGGTTCGAGCAAAAGAATCTTTTGAATTTTTCGAACATAGCTCGAGTTTGTGATCACCGCATTAGGCAAGCGGAATCCCATCATATTAGCGATGACTTGATTTCAATGATGCAGGCCTTTGCTATTTGTTGCAATCTGTACCTATAGCTGGGTGTCGATTGCATCGCGCTTATGTTTTGAGTTTTTGATTTCGAATATATAAGATTGAAGCCTATATCTGTAGAATGTATCCCTTTATAATATGATACGATGATACAGATATAGATATATCGCACGTATTTCTCAGCGGAGAGGAAAAACATCACGAGGAAACTGGCACCCTTCGGATACTTTATCATAATGAAAAAACCTACAATCGTTGAGATAATGATTCAGAACGAGTAACATCTATTTGGTCTGATTCCCCTTACGAAGGTTATAAGCTATAGGTATATTTGATTCCCTCACCTCAAGCCAAACGCGTGATTTTCTACTGATTTTTGTTCGACGCCCGATGAATCAGCATTATTTTATCTGATAGGTGACAAACGAGCAGACGGGGGGCACCTGATGGCAAGCGATTGCCGTTGCCCTTTTTGATTTTGGCAACAACTACTGGTGTTGCATGTATCTATACTTACACCCAGTAGAGTCACAAGTGCGCTGCCAAATTTAACCCACTTTTCTTTTAATTGGGCCTCCGGTACCCTCACTCAATTGACGAAACACAGCGCAGGCTGCTTTACACCGGTCTTCTGTGAGGCCAGGTTCAACTGAACCACTTGTTTTAAAATAGGAACTTTTTTGTTTTAATTATATTTATATAACAACACTTTCTGCCGCACTCAGAGTCGTTGATTAACTAAGTTGGTTACTTAAGAAAATATATTGACACTTATTTCAATAGGCATTAAAACTACCAATACTTAAGTAATTGAATACTAGCTTAAATGACGTCTCTGACAGCGGCCCTTAATCTTACTTTTCCTACATTGTTTTATAAATTTCCTTTTGTGAATGAATTCTTAACATTCGAATCAAAGTATACGATTCAATCTCAATAATATAATAAGACGACGTGGCATGTGTGACTTGGCTTGCCTACCTTTGAGCAGCAGTATTGGTCCCCCAGAGGAAATCTAAGCCTTTGTGAAGGAGAATCCGTCTATCCAATGTTTGTATTGAAACAGAAGGAAAAGCTGTGCTTACAGTATGAATAAACTCGCTTTGATAATATATAATTTTGAATAGTACTATCTTCCAACTGATTTGGATGTGACGACAGATCTTAAAGATTAGTCATGTATGCTGGATACAAAAGGTAAAGTGGTTACGCTACATGGGTGGCAGTCTTTATTTTCTTCGATTCTATGATATGAGACACCAAAGTGATATATATTTTTTATGTGATACGTAGCAGACGAGCAGGCGTATTAGGTAAGCAATACCAGTGGTGTCAAAAGTGCGCTGCCAAACTTTATCTCTTCCCCTCGGGTGGGCTTCCGGTACCCTCACTTACTCGGTGAAACACAGTACAGGTGCTGCTTGACGCCGGTTTTCTTTGAGACAGTGGTATCGCTCTGGTTGAGTCGGCCTATTCATGTCGAAGCGTGGCTCTGCCACAATTATATCCCAATCTCCCACAATAATAGGACCAAGGGGAATCAGGCGAAAGACTGACGGCTTAACGGGGTTAAAATAATTATAGGACCCAATCACTGAACCAACACAAGTGTTCGTAAATCTGGTCGACGTTGGGATTCAAACTCATGAACTTTGGAGTATGAGACAGCCAAACCAAATGCGCCATTGGACCTGTTAGTGTAATTGTTTCCTACACCTATAAATACTCATATTGCAATTTTATTACTATTTTGGCAATTTATATGTAGGTACTTAAAACAATGTTTATTGCCGGTATCATAAAAATACGATATTTTACGTAAAATGTAACGTACAAAATATATTCAGCCAAAACACATCGCCTTGTACCCTATTAGTGATGCGGAAAAGTTTTGAGCCTGTATCACGTTGAAAGCTAAGCTATTCTGAGGCATTTAAATAATAACTAATCCTACTTTAAAAATAAGAAAAGTCTCTTTTTTTACTCTTCCACGGCCCAAACTAACTGACGGTCTCAGGATTTAAAAGCAATTTTTGTGAAGTATCAGCAGGTGATCACTGATGTAAGCAATTGGCACTGCTTAATTGCAAAGGGGGTGAAGTTAAAAGGGGGTTCCTTCGTAAAAATTACTTTACTCAGCGGCGAAGTACAGCGGGCTGCTCACCCGGTTTCATATACAATAAAAGTTTGAGATAAGTCAGACCATCTAACCTGTGGTAATAGTTGATGTAGCCGAGGGGAAAACATGTCGTCTGTAACAGCCTATTACTCTTTTCTTAAGAAATCCGAAATTATAGCGTTCAGAAAACATTTCAGCCGGTTAGAGAATTCCACTCCTTGGACGTTCCGATAGAAATGTACATAAACATTCCATTTAAAGAAATAACACATTCTAAGATTTTTTTTAACTGTGCTTGTATCGCACGGGAATCGGAAAAAAATATTTTAACGTTGCATCTTAAGGTGACTATTGTTATTAAAGACGAGAATAACTTGACGTTAATTTTTAAGCACGTACTTACTGCTTGGACTTTCGGCTGCGTTATAGAATCCGTGGTCACAAGCGGGCTCCTCTTTTATTGTTTTTTTTTTCTCCAATTAGGATGTTGCAACTTTTCGCTTCGCTTCTAGTACACTACAAGGCTCCTACCTGAAGCAATATTTATTGGACGGTGGAAGGCAGGAGCCACCGATAATTGCTTTTCCACCAGCTTTTTGTGGAAACATTTACTTGCCATCAAATCAATTCAGACGGGTAATTTTATTTATTAGCATATAGAGAGAATTTCCACAGGGGTTTTGGCTGTATTTTTTTTATCTCGAATTATGTGGGAGAGTAGAATGGTTTTCTTTGAGCATAACTCTTGGTGGATTAAATTAAGCTGCTAGATGGTATCTTGAATTGAATTGAATTTTAAGTTCAGTTTTGTGAAATTGAATTGAAAATTTGCAAAATTTTCTTAGGTCTAATAAATTTTGTTATTTATCTAAAACACTAACCAGGCTAATAAAATTTAATTAGTTATCTGAAAACCGAAACACTTGCGCGATTAAATCGACACACAGCGCCATCTATTACCTAGTAACTAAGAGCACAAATCAGTCCTGAAAGCAAAGGCAGGCTACTAGTGATTCAATAAAAAGTAAAATAACAAATTTTAAAATAGAATAAAAATATTTCATGTATCATCCGATCAAAGAGTAATTCGTGTTGACATAGTTCGAGTGCTGAAGTGATTGATATCGGCTCTTTACTCCGGATAAAGGTTTTTCCGGCCGGGAAAAACGTAGTCACTTTGTTGTTTAGACTGATGGTAGTTCATTGGATAAAAACGTATGCATTTCATATCAGGGATAGGTTCATGAACGGAAATGCATCTTCGAATTTTTCAAATCCATGAGCGCAAATAAATGTGAGGCAATCTGCACGTTTTGGATCATTCATTCATTCATTTCAGCCTATAGACGTCCACAGCTTATTAGTCCACATATTAGTGTTGTGTCAGCAGTGCCAGAAGAGCTGCACTAATTCATTGGTCCAACTTATCATGGGCTTGCCAGAGCTGCGACTTCCTGTACGCTAGTTAAGCCAAATTAGAGACTTAAAAGACTGGCGTGAAACGACATGTGTTTCGCTGTGTGATTGAGGGTACTGTATGCCTAATCGAGGGGAAAGGGGGTGAACGGTTGGCAGCGAACTTGTGACTCCACTGAACTGAACTGAATTGAACTGAGCACTTCGAATATATTATTAACCTGCGTCCGTGGCTGATCGTTAAGATTGGCCGTAGCCGGATATGGGTTGGAGGATTTACCATTTCTTACTAACTTAATACGAAATAACAATAAAATAGCCATAAAAAGGTGAAATCCTTGGAGACCCAAACGACAGGAGACCGGGGCTCAACACACAATGAACTTCCTCACTAGCGGAAGGGTTGTATACCTTTGTATCGCATAATGCTACTATTTGTACCGCGAAACTTTTGCATTGAATGGAGGAAGTAAGCAATCTTGTTATAGGCTTACGTCAATATAATTAGAGTTGCTGAATTATCGATGGTAAAACTATCGATAGTTGACGTCATAAACTATAAATAATATCGATCGTTCTATCGAAAGTATTGCCTAGTGCAATAGTATCAATAGTGGGAAGAACTCGCTGCTGAACGTCTATCCTGGAGGAGAACAGTGTCGGAGGGCATAGAAAAGCATGATGAAGCCTGGCTTAACCAACTTGCGGCCAAACGTGCTAAGCGCCGTGCCTACAACCCCAACCGCAGCGCGCTCGGTTCACCTGCTGCAAATGTGGACGAGTGGTTCACTCCCGCATAGGATTTTATAGGTACGGGCACTGCTGTGAAGTCAGACCACGTGATGCTGCTTAAATTGATAACGGTATTAGCGTCATAAACTCTCAATAGTTTGAGGTCCAATACAATCAATAATATCAATTGTATTGTGATTTTAACAGCATCAAACTATCCAAACATCGCTTACTATCACGGCTGTAACTTCCTGTACACAGTCTCTACTTACGGACTTTTACGCCCCCACTTACGGCCGTCTGTTTTCCTCGCACTTGAGCCACGCAATTCTTTGGTCTATGACTGCGACCTTAGATTTCTTGTTGATCTCACCATTCCTGGCACGCGCGATCACGCGAGGTATCTCCGGCATAGCCCTTTGGGTGACTTTGAGCCTTCTTAAGCGGCTCATTGTAAGCGGCCACGTTTCAGTTCCGTATGTCATCACTGGAACACATTAAAAACTTTTTGTTTTGAGGTATTGCGGTAGATAGGTCGGGTCGTCTGGTTTCTATAGTACTTACAAGGAAAATTCCCAAACTAAGGGGAAGGAAACCAGGAAAATTTTTTTTATGATAAAGGTGGGCCGATGTAATGTTGACTCAATTTATTTTATTTATTCATGGAGATAATATAAATATTGCCGTGGTGTTAATTGATTGATATGTTAGCTTTCCTTTTTTCAATCAGAACAATGACAGAAATAGACAGCAGTTTGTTTGAGTATCATAAAATTAAAAAGTATTTAAGGATGAAAAACATAACCGTCGACTGGAGACTGCACAAAGTCCGTGATACAAGCATAAAAGATAGCTGACCTAACACAGTTTATGTTCTACAAGTTTAAGCGTTGTAAGTGATTTGCCAGCCTCTGAGTCCCAAAGGCTGGGACGCTGGGACAATGCTTTCACAACCCCTGCCAGCGGAAAGGGGACACGTCTTTGTGTCCCACAATACCGGCGTTTGTAGTAACTGTGAATCTTTCACATCGAACACAGATACAAAATGGACCATAAACTGTTTGGAATAAAGTAAAGACAGCCTTTTCATCGCTACTATGTTAAGATTAGACTTAATCACCACGCTTGCCTAATACGAATTGGTGATTACAAATCCAAGCAATGTTCGAAAAATTCGAAACATACTTTTTGCTCGACCGAATCGAACTCGGGACTCCGTGGCCCGGTATTTAAACCACTGGGCGTGTAAGCCTAATCCCATCATAGTAACGATGAATTGATTTCTATGATGGAGGCCTTTGCCTTGCAGTGGGACAGTATATAGGCTGACATTTACCACCGCACAGCAGGGCAAAGGCCTCCATCATAGAAATCAAGTTATCACTACTATGATGGGATTAGGCTTAATCACCACGCTTGCCTAATGCGGATTGGTGATCACAAGCTATTAAAACTATTAACCACAAAATAATTTTGTGCTATTACTTCAAATAAATTTCAGTTGAAGACTTAAACGATAAAACAAATACATCTACCTAACCGTTAAATACCTACAGCTTAACGTTACAGAACATTACCAGATGAATATAAAAGTTCGCAAAAGAAAAAAAGAATACTTTTTCTATATCTCCGGAGATCGCGGCCACAATACGGCGTCTTCCGGCAGCAGCGGAAGGTGGGGTCGGCGTCTGTTTGACTCTAACTTTAGCTGTAAAAGGCCACGGATTAACTACGATATAAATCTCATAGGTTTTTGTACTATTTTGCACCTTATAGCATTTGTAAATTGGGTATTTGACTAAAATTTTTCAATGATATATAAGTTTTTTTTTAAATTTTATACTTTAAAAATATACTTGCCCATGAAACGTTGAATGCTCACAAAACTAGCTAGACGTTATACATATTTTTAACTGAAAATGTTGGCCATTGGTTCTTATTTACCAATATTTTGATAGAGTATCAATATTTTTTACTATATCGAGATTAGTCAAATACCCAATTGTTGTCATTGATTTGTGTGGTATTTATATGATAAGTACCTACCTACATACATTTTTACCGTGGGGGAGACACGCTTAGGCGACTCGACTGTAGTGATTCCATAACCTCACAGAAGACTGGCGTGAAGCAGCGCCCGCGCTGTGTTTCGTCGCGTGATGAGAGTACCGGAGGCGGAGGCGCAATCAAATAAATAAATAAATGCTCCAGACGATCACAATCAACCCGGTCTCAAACTAGGGCAACCCCTGTACCACAAAATAATTACACACAGAAAGTAGACTGCCCACTAAGAGCTAAAAACGTGTCGTGTATTCACGCATGCGCACTAACAGGGAAATACGCCTTTTCGACCATTTTAATCCGAGCCTATGACATAAGAATGTCGAACTGTCGAGGTCTGTAGTAGAGGCCGCGCGTTTTTGTACTCATTCCGGACAACAACCCTGACATATGTCAACGAACTCTTCTAAATTCAAAATCAGGCTGAGTCTACCTTCTGTGTGTAATTATTTTGTGCCTGTACTATGAGTACCAGATGACGAACCAAATTAGGGGAAAAGGGCGTTAAAGTTTGGCAGAGCACTAGGGACTCTATTAGTGTTGCAGGTGTCTATGGGCGGCGGCGATCGCTTACCATTCGTCTACTCGTCTGCCATCTATCATATAAAAAAAAACAAAACCAGTTAGTCACTTGTTACGTGATAAAACGGCTTATATGCATTTACAAATGGACCAACCCTGGTGGCTTATAACGAAGACGTCCCGTAACGAATGAGAATATACCTGTCACATTCAAACAAAAGCGCGCACAGCGCGTGTGAAAGAGAGGGGAGCTCCGATTCGGTCGTAACGTCCACTTCCAAAATTAGGCCCTCTGGTCAAAATTTTGAGGTCGTGTTGTCTGTTATTCGTACGTAAGTGTTTTTGCCATTTTTTGCGGAATCAGATTAATTTATGAGATGTTGTTTGAATTAATTTCATTTCAATATTGAAATATCCTTCGAAGCAAACTTCAGATATTCTCCGTTTAAGTACTCGTAAGGAATAAAACGGCGTATGTCAATATGATTGCGCAAAAATGGCTGTATTCGTTCCGATCGAGTCTCACATGGTTTGCTCCATACTGTTCCCCTATTTCAATATAAACATTGAATCTGTCGAGTTTCCACTTTACAAAGGTACAGATTTCCTTCGGGATCTGGTTTAGTATTTGAAGCGTGTTCAGAAGACTTGGATATGTCACGTAGTACTTTCGCCATTCCACTCGAGAGTGAGAAGTTGTAAAAAGAGTAGGTAACTAAATGAAATTGTACCTATTAATAATTACAGAGGAGTTTCTGGAATTGTTCAATCTAATTCTTACATCGAATCACAAGTGACAATTAAAGACACTTAAACAAGACAATTGACACTTAAAAAAATATATTGATACTTATTTGAATAGGTACGCATAAAGTCTATTCATAATTAAGATAATGAACATTAGTTTGTTGACGACTTTGAGTGTAGCAGTATCACGTCTTATAGTACGAGCAACTATAACAACCACTAAATATTAGTTGCTTAACTACTTTATCAATTTACACTTTGCCAAATTTATCCTCAAGAAAAAGTAAAAAAAAGACATAAAGATATAAGTCATTTTGCCTAAACACATTCTTCTAGCTGTTCAAAATCAGGATACCCCTATAACCACTAACATCACTCAACGACATCTTTCAGCCATCCAAATAAAAGAGGTTAAACCGACATCGTGTAAACAGGGCTTAAGTGGACCTTAATAAATCTTATACCAAAATAAGGGCTTAATTGTAAGCCCTGCGAAGAGATGTGACGCTTTTTATAAAAATCTTTAAAAGAAGAGTAAATGGGCTTTGTTCAAACTAACATAAACGATCAGTCTGCTTGTTCGCCACCTGATCATCATCATCATTTCAGCCAATAGATGTCCACCGGTGGACATAGCCTCCCCCAATGTTCTCCACACAGATCGGTCCTGTGCCGCCCGCATCCAAGGTATTTCCGCGGCCTTCACCAAATCGGCGGTCCACTTTGTTATAGGGGACTTGCCACACTACGCGTTTTCTAGCGCCGCGCTTAGACGCAACGCCCAAAAGTGTCACTTAGACGCCAACTGCGCCAACGCTCAAAAGACGCTTGTATGGGTCATTCTAAACTTTAAATCAGCTTCTTTTTGCCTAATTAGTTCCTTCAACCAATTTTCCAAAACATCAAATTTGATGAATGAAAATTTGCGGTCGAAAATAGACTTTTTCTTCTCTACCTAAGCCCACATTTAGCCTTATCCATTCCCATTGTCCCCAAAAGAAAACTCAAAGCTGACTTTAGGAAGTTCCCAAACTTTGGGGGCCTTTACAACGGCATAATTAAGGAGGGCAAAGGGAAGAAAGAAGTACAATAGGTTAGTCGTCATTAATCAAAAGACTGGAGGATCTTGTCAAAATTCGTTGGCGAATCTGTGAGGTGATTTTTGCTTTGAATTGTAAAGCAGAGGGGAGGGGTCTAAAGTACGAAAATTTTTGCAGATTTTAGCAATAGCGTTACATTTTCGTTTTTTTTTTTTTGTGAAGTCATGCAGTTGCTATGCAATTTATTTTGATGACTAAGTATGCCTCGAAATTAGCTCTAAGAGATTTTAAAATAATGCTTATAAAGTTCCAAAGAAGGCCAAGGACTAATAGTACAGTCAAAAACATAAGTCATCTAAAAGTCATCTAGGTATCAACTGAAGAAATACGAATGTTCATTCATCATACGAATGTTTGTCTAGAAATCGAACCCACGAGTTTTTTTCGCGGGTCACTACCAAATGCGCCACCCAGTCAGTCAGTCAGTCAGTCAGTAATCTACCTACTTATCTAGGTGACATAATTTATATATTTTTTTCTTTCACAATACTTTATCGCAAAGATCATGCCTGTTATAGAAAATTTCTCAAAGGTGCTCAATTTCTTTAAACACACCTTTGGTGTTTATTTTTCGCAATTAAATAAATACTAACAAGCGAGAAACTCATAACGCCATGATCTTAAAAGCTCTTACATTGAACGTCTAAGGTTTAAATCGCTTTTTAAAACGCCAGGAGACTCTTGAGAGGATTCTCATTCAATGAAAGAGCCCGTTAAGGATTTAGTGATGTGACATAAAGAATGAAAATCCCACTGATATTATAAACGTGAAAGTATTTAGATAAGTAAGTATAGCTGGATGGATGTTTGCTCCTCTTATCCTCAAAAACTACCGAATAGATTTTAATGAAACTTTACAATAACCTAGCATAAACATCAGAGCGCTACTATGAGTTGACGTCTAAAACTGACATAACGTAAACTATTGCCCTGTCTCTTTCAAATTCACCACAATGAAAGAGACAAAGCGATAGTTTTCGATAGTATTTCAAACTCATAGTAGTGCTACAGAATAACACATAGGCAAGTGTCAAGTAAGTAGGTAAAATCTACCATCGGTGAGCTATTCTGCCGTACGCTGCCAAAACCGTTGAAGTTGATGATTAGGGTTCTGCAGTGCTTCTGGTATTGCTCCGTCTAAGCCAGCCCATTCATGCCGAAGCGTGGCTTTTTTTTTCAGAGACACCAGTTAATAAATAGCAAATACACATCAATGTTAACTTCCAAAATGCAGTAAATCCTTATCTTCACATTCGGCCGGATACAGCAACAGCACTAACGCAAAATTGCACAAAAATGCACATAAACAAAAGGTCCATTGAAATAACGGCTATAAAATTCGACAGAGCACAATCCGCAGTATTAATGGCACCAAACAACATTAAACTAGTGCCGTAAAGTTCATTCTGCACTAAAACTTGCGCAGTCACAGACTTCTGTGCATGGTCCAGTGGCTGTCAAACAGTGTTGGTACACATACATACATACAGTGTTGGAACATAATAGGAATAAATTAGGCAATACCCTATTCTGACTGACTCTCAGTGAGTCACCTGTATGTCCCTGTGGAGAAGCTGATGAAACTCGGGACCATGCGCTGTGGGAATGTCAGCTATATGAAGAGGCACGGCAACAGATGCTGAATGACTGGAACAGGAACGAGATAGGACCAGTATACCATCAAGAGATGGTCAACTCTGCAGAAGGTTTTCGACGGTTGCGTGCGTTTGCACACAAAAGGCTTGACATTAGGAATGAGTTCGATTGATGTGGAACTGCCCGAGCGCGAGTCGCTTGTGCTGTGGTGTTTCACGCTACATTTGGGGAGAAGTGACATTGAGATGGGCTAAAGACACAAACTTTGTAGGGAGTGAAGAAACGCACCGGGGAAAGAGCCCTTAGCAAGTACCTGGTGAGCGTCTCCCAAGATTCGGTCCGTATGCCGAGACGGTAGGAAGGACCATGGGCTGGTGGAGGGACCTGTATTTCAAAAACGTAGATAAAGAACTTAAACATTATCATATTATTATGGCACACTTGTGATTTGGGACTTGAGCGCCCTTGTGACTCCAATAGCCTATCTATGGGTGGCTTCGGACGCAATTGGGAAATTTACGTTAAGAAACTGGTTGAGTAGCCAAAATATCCATACTTCTTTGGTAACTGGTTGCCAATGTAAGGGAGCGACGGACCAAGTATTAAAAACAACCTACACGAAGTCTTCATCTATACATATAATAAAAATGTAAAAAAGCTGTGTCTGTACATTGAAGATATTTATCTCAAAATAACTTAGGATGACTAAAAAACAGTAACAGAACATGAATCAATGATTTTTAAAATTTTTGTCTGTCTGTTTGTCTGTTTGTTCGCGCTAATCTCGGAAACTACTGAACCGATTCGAATGAAACTTTTTTTATTGTATAGCTGTAACATCAGGGCAACTTATAGGATATATTTTATTTTGAAGACCAGGCTCCTTGATGTAGAACCACAATAGCCCAGCTAAACTATAAGAGGTAGGTCAATGGCACCTTAACAAAAGTTGTTCAGATTGATGAGCATTTATGATGCTTTGAAAAAATCAAAGATCATGGAACACCTGGTGAAGAACTCTAAGAGCCCAGCTACACCATAACAAATATGGAATGAAATGGAATGCAAAATTGTCAAATGTGATGAGCATTTTTGGTTGAGATCCAATAAGGAAGGATATTACGAACTTAAAGGGGGTTCCAAGTTAGGTGATGGGAATACGTGATTCCTTGGCCCAATCTACTATTTAAATAATCATCTTTAAGGCAAGAGTCATAAAGTTCACGCAAACGAAGTTGCGGGCGACCACTAGTTCCTTAATAAAGGAATAGTTTGGGGACTCGTGGCAAAGTTGATGAAGTTAGTAATTTTATGATCTCTCCAATAAGCCATTGAGGTTAAGAACAGGTTGCGCTTAGCAAAATATTTTGTTTTTATCCAGCTTATGATTTGACCGTAGATAACCATCTTGCTCGTTTGTTGCCCCTACCATAAAAAATGTTAAGGGCAATCAAAAAGTCAAAGCAATAAAATTGGTATATTCCATTGGAAAGACCGGGTTAGACGGTGGTAGCTCAGTGGAAAAGAATGCGCCTCCCATGAGGGGGTCGCGGTTTGTATCCTAGCATACACCTATGGATTTTTAAATGTATTTGCGCATTTCTATCAGCTCAGTGACGAGGAAAACTCACCTTTGGAGTATGAGGCAGGGTCACTACCAAATGCGCTATCCGACCAGTCATTAGACAAAAGTTAATTTAGTATAAGAAAACATTTTCCATAGGTAAACTACATTATTTAACGCAAGTGGTGCTAATGTCTTCATAAAGAATCTAGGATTTAATAAACCACTCTGCACTTAAACATAGTTTAGGGTTCCGATGTTTTAAAAACGAAATAATGGAACCTTTAAATAATCACAAAATAAGTAAGTCTGTAGCTGACATTGATTATGATAAGTTCGTTGACTTACACGCGAGACAGTTCATCGTATTGTGTCACTCCTGTCACAAGTACTGACCAATACTAAGATCATAGTATACAGGAATAAGCGCCAGTGTTTCGCCGAGTGAGTGAGGGTGCCGGAAACCCAATTCGAAGTGTTGCGGAAAACATTGGCAGGGAGCTTTTGACTCTAATAGGCGTCCACGGAGGTGATTTGCTCATCTCTCACTTATTACATAAAAAACATACAGATTGGTACGAAACTCTCTGTACGGGAGTTCTACTCGAACTTGTCGGATTTTAAAGCTACATTACAGTTTAAGGTATTTCCCGAGGAGAACGGTAATAAAAAATGGATTTCGAAATTGCGACAAGCTGAGACTTGGAAATCCTCCGCGGAATTTTATCTGTAGCTTTTCTTGAAACGCTCCGGTGGTCTAGTGGTTTAAGTAACGGGCCATAATTTCGGGGTCCTGGATTTGATTTTCGGAACGAGCAAAAAAATTCAAATTGGATTGGATTTTATGTCTTGATTGAGTTAAATAACTATTCAGGTGTATTTAGGATTAGTCAATGAAGGAAACGAAGAATGCTAGGGTTTCCTATCTAAGAGGGCTTGAATCTCCTCGTAGATGAGGGAATGAAGCAAGTTGTCTAACATCTTTTTTTTTATGTGATAGGTAGCAAACGAGCAGGCGGATCACCTGATGGTAAGCAATTGCCGCCGCTCATGGACACTTGCAACACCAGTGGAGTTATCACTTGTGCATGAGATAAGTCTGTAAATACTAAGTATTTATGCGTGGTTTATGCAACCCATCTTTACTTCACTGATACACGTTTACTCATATACCCGTGTAATATAATTTTATCTGCATTGATTCAATCAATAACTAGGTAACTATATCAAAACTGCTTTTAAAACGGGGACAGCAAAATGGCCGACCGGTATTTCATTCCAATTTTGGGTTGCTCCAACTAAATTACTGCAGAGTGAATCTCGTGATTAGAATTGTTATGCCCTGATTAGGTTTAATTGAATTCCCCTGGATTGATCCGTGCTTTAGTAAAAGCGAGACTTGGCTGTTACTGCTCAGATACCGACTCTGAACAGTTTGAATTGTTTACCAAAGTGTTATTTATCAAAGAAAAGAAAATAAATATAATTTGGGAGCATTGCCCCCGCCAAGTCGAGCAAAAAGAGTCACGGCCTACTATCCTTTTCTGTTGTGATAAAGAGGAGGTCTATACTCACTCAGCAGTGGATGGATGGGGGCTGATATGTTAATCATGATGATGAATAATTTGAACGATGGTAGCTCATGGATACGAAGGGATTGCATCTGTGTGCGTATTTTTACCATTGGCTCATCGGTGAAGGTAACGTCACGACGAAGCATGCAGTTTTCGGATAGTTTCTGAAACGTGTAACTATCGAAATAATCTTTAAATACACTATTTTGAGTGACCGTATGGCGCATTTGGTAGTGACCCTGCCTACATACCTGCTGAAAGTGTTTGAAAAATAATCCTAACAGTTACTATTTCTTTTAATGTGTTGGTAGCAGACGAGCAGGCGGATCACCTGATTGGTAAGCAAATTGCCGCTTTTCTAAATGGGAGAGGGCCTTATTAGATATAAAAAAAAGACTTTACACCATGTTTTGTTATAAGAGGGTTAGTCTTTATCATTATTAGTAGGCATCAATAAAAATAAGTTGATATCGGCAAATCCATGACATTTAATAAGGATCGTATTATTCTTATAGCTCAGATTTAAGGCCTCCTTCGGAAACGGATAAATTGATTTCCCCTTATGAATATTAATGGTGAGGACCCATAAAAATGAAGAATACTCCGAATCATTGTTTGGACACAATGGGTATTGGAACCGCTTGATTTCAAAGGATTTTTTGCGTTGATGGCACGTGATCTACATTTTGATGCTGTGGTTTTTAACCCCTGACACCAAAAAAGATGGGTGTTTATAAGTATGCAATAGGACGGGCCAGGATTTCTTTGTATCTCCACCAGAATGGGACAATATACTTCAAAATAAATTTTCTATTCGTGCTGTGTTTAGATGTGTGAGTGCGTTGTGTTTCGTCGAGTGAGTGATGGTACCGAGGGCCCAATTGAGGTGAAAGGGGGCTGTGACTCCACTGGAGTTGCAAGTGTCTATGGGTGGCAATCCCTTATCGTTAAAGGATGACGAAGGTCTGATGGAAGTTGTTTCATTTAAGAAACCAGACTCTTCAAATCCTGAATCATGGCTTAAGCAAACCCCGGGTTCTGAAGCGACAATTTTGAACTCAACCAGGAAAATTACACTCATATGGAGTACCTACATGATTACCGAAAAGTCAACGTGTATTTTGTAATTTACCTCAAATAACCTTTCACAAGTACCGATTCCCCACGTGTATGTTATACATTAACTTAAGAATTAGCTCGTCACGATCAAAGGCAAGCTTAAATAGCCACTTAAGATCTAATTTCGGTTCCGTCAGCATTGAGGCGGGAGATGACGGTATGATTTTCCCTAATATATTGCTATACAAAATTATGACACACAATTTCTTCCTCAAATGGTTCAAGGATTTGTGGTTCGTAAACAGACAAAACACAATTACACAATTCCATACATACTGAAAGTAATTTTATTACGAGTATTTTGTGCTGAAAGCGTTTGATAAAGTGATCGCAACAGCGGTCATCTGTCATTAGTAGTTTTACGGCTATTGATATTTTGAATTTCAAATATTGCTTCGACGTCGGAAACGAAAATAAATTCACACAACATCTCATACATTAATCTGACTCCGATTCATATTGGTTTTAAATTCTGAAAATGCCAAATAGCGTTATTTTACGAATGGAGCCTTCATTGGCGGTGACACCATAGCACGTACAATACATCAAAGTATACAAAACTGTCAATTAATTTCTTCAATCGACTCTCATCATTAGGTTGTTAGGTTTAATTTCACTTGAGGAAATTTGACAGGTTGTGGATAACCTGTTGTGTGGATTACTGTACCTAGGGTTTCTATAATCGATGTTTGTATTTACTTAAATTATCAAACTTAACGTTTAATAAGCTCATACAGAGGTATTATGTGACTCGACGTATAATCTGAGTGACCCGCTTAAAAGTCAATGGCAAATGAGCTTGGGGTTCTAGCACGGGACATTACATACAACTTGTTTTGGACTGAAAGAGTCTCTAAGCATGCAATTTCGTTCTGAAAGGTCTTGGCAAAATCCGTAGATCGATAAAAGTCTAAACAAAACGGCGCGACTGTGTCTGATTTGGACAAAAGACTTTTTTCGATTCGATCTTATCTTAAATTAGTAAACAACTATCTTAGGGCGTTTTCAGATCAATCGATCCATCACCGATCGATTAAAGAATGGATAGTTGATCATAGTATCTATGAGACCTTATCAATTGACTTTACTGTTGAACGATGATCGATTGATTCGCCTGGTATCATAATGAGAAGGTTAAAAAAGAAACAAGTTTTGGTATTCTCCAACCGATTCATTTTCAAAATTAAGTTTGTAAAGATGTCGCCCTATTATTCCTATCTATTTATTTATACATTTATTCAAAAAGAGATATACAGTTTTTATACGAATGGCACCTACCGCGCATCATTACAAGACTCAAAAGATGAAGACCAGGAGACCAATTCTCGGTCTATGTCGAGTCGACTTCATGGAATGCATAGAGGAGAACACAAATAACAGTCAACATTTCTTATCATGTTCTCCTATTGGTCTATGCGTTCCATGAAGTCGACTCGACATAGAAAGCGAAAACCGAGAATCAGCCTCCAGGGATCAAGAATGCTCAATCTTTAGCACAGTGGTAGGAAAAATTCTACGAACTCATTAGCACAAGTTTTCACAAACCTTTTTGTCAAAAAACCCAGTGGCAAAATCTCCAGGCCATCCCTTATTTGACGTAAGTAATTTATTAACGTTTCTGCTTACGAAAACATGTTTACGTGGCAGTTACATTATCCTCGTATTGTTGGAAAAAAACTTCTTGAGAGCGGCCACGTAATAAGGAAATATTGGCTTGTATGTAAGAAATGGGCCAGGAATGTAAAAATATAACGAAAGTGCTGTCTGTACCTATTTTCGTTATTTTACCACGAGATTTATAGTCTAAGGGTGGTATCAAAAATTGGGACTTTAAACCTGTCATAGAGTTATGAAAAAATCTACGACAACGACGGCTCAGTTGCTATCATCACCATCATCATTAGCCCGGAAGTATCCACTGCTGAGTATAGGCCTCCTTTCTTTTTCGCCAATGTAGTACCCAGTCCTGAGCTGCTCGGATCCCAGTAGTACCTCCCATCTTGGTTATATCATCGATCCATCGCGACGCTGGACGAGTCATGCTATGGAGTGCTTGATTCCTAGTCGTTTCAATTTAGAAGGTAAACTATGTGGATAAACCTTACTCGCAATAAACCGGTATTTTTTCTAAAGAGCTAGAGTGCTAACTGTTTTATTGCTAAAGTAGGTAGACGAGCATGCGTTCTATCTCATAGTACTTAACTGCCACTCAGAGCCAACAACAAATAACAATGACGAGGCAGTCATACTTCTGCCTATCGTGGAAAAAGGATAATTTTCTAGCTTCATCTACATAGGACGCGTCATAGCGAACCGGATACCGCATCTGGAAGCTTAGTAGTTTGCATAGGCGTGGGGTAAATAAGAACTGAAAGCGTATCGTATAAGAATCAACTCTTACAACTCAACTCTGTAAAGTCTTTCTATGCCATGGTAGATTCCATTTCACATTCTTCATTTCAAAGCTAGCATACATATTTAAAGGCCTATAAAATAAACCGTTTACATAGTTAGTCTTAGTTAGTGGAGAGTGGGGGATACTAATTTGTTATATATATAACTAAATTTTGAGTTTTAAGATTTTGTTGGTCCAGGTGGTTTAAGCACCGAGCCGTGATCTTAAAGTACCTACTGGGTTCAACTTCTGAATCGAGCAAAATGTATGTTTTGAATTTTTCGAACATAGTTTGTGACTACCAATACGCATTAGGCAAGCGTGGTAATTAAGGCTACTCCCGTCATAGTAGCGATGCCGCAATGGCTTGAGTTCTAATGATGGAGGCCTTTCCCCTACAGATAGTATATAGGCAGATACTTTTCTTTAATGTTTAGTAACTTTATTTGATTAGTATATGTGACTTTGTTAGTAAAAAAACGATTTATGGCGTATACCCGACTAAATCCTGAGCTTTATGCCTAGTTGAAAGTGCGAACGGCGATCGTTCTGACCTAGTTTGTGACGTTTCTATAACCGTCACTAAACTGGGTCGGTTCGGTAACTAGCCTAGCTCTTTCAATACAGGCCTCTGTTCCAAAGGAGTGACAGATTAGTTACGCAACTAAGTCTTATTAACTAATACTACGTTATATAATAAAGCCTCCTTCCAATTATTTCGGCTACGGCGAAGCTACTCTTCGGCTAGGTTTTTTATGAGATAGGTGGCAGACGAGCAGATGAATCACCTGGTAAGCGATTGCCGCCCATAGACACCTGCAACACCAGTAGAGTCACAACTGCGCTGCCAATCTTTAACCCCCTTTCCCCCCATTTAGTCATTAATACCCTCACTCACTCGACGAAAAACAGCTGCTTCTGGCCGTTCTTGTGTGAGGCCGTGGCCGCCGTATCACTCCGGTCAAGTCGGCCCTTTCATGCCGCAGCGTGGCTCTTCCACGTTGGAAGATGATCAGCTACAAGCACTTTCTTAAGATATAGTTAATACAAGTATGTATGGAAACCATTGTAATGTATCAGCCTCAATACTGCCCTGACTCGTATTACAGAGCAAATGCCTCCATCATAAAAATCAAGTCATCACTATTATGATGGGATTAGGCTTAATCGCCACGCTTGCCTTGAAAATTCGTGATCACAAACTATGTATCAAAATTTGATTTTACACTCCTGACCCAAAATTTAAATTCACCAACTGTATTTGCAATACAAACTGAACAAACTTGCTTAGTATAAGGAAAGGATGCCAAACTACGAAATGCTTCGTACGAATTTAAGTGTCTCGCGTTTCAGATGCAAAGACACCGAATAAATAATTCGTTGTTTTATATTGAAATCGGATTTGGTAATAAAAGGATAAAAAAAACCTGAGTACATATTGAACTTGGCTGTTTTAACCCCCGACGCAAAAACAACGAGGTGCTATCTATATATAAGTTTAACCTGTCTGTCTGTCTGTCAGACAGCACACGCCTTGGCACACGTCTTTGTCTGTATGTGTTTATGGCAACATAGCTCCTGAATGGATGAGCCGATTTGGATTTTATAGCTATTTGTTTGTTTTATCTAAGTACGTTTGATGTGCGTTTATTAAAGATGGCCGCCGCTATGGAAATATGGAGTCCGTAATTTCGTGACAGCGACCATCTTTTTTTTATAGCGACAAATGAGCAGACGCCACACCTGATGGTAAATGATCACCGCCGCCCATGGACATCTGCAACACCTGAAGCATCACAAATGCGTTGACTTCTTAAACGGTCATCACACGTATTTAGTTAAAGGTGGCTGGGTTATGTAGGTGTCTTTACTAGGAAGATGTGTCTGTAGCATACCAACTACTCCCCTCCCTTTCTCTCATCACCTGAATGAGCAGATAGCAAGAGTATACGTTAAGGGAATCCATCCATTCATTTTACAAAGATGGCCCTAAATTACGAGTATAAATCCTCCAACCGATATTCGGTGAGCGGCCAATCTTAGCGATCAGCCACGTAAGCAGGATATATTATAGTGATTCAAGTGTGTGCGTAAACACAGGTGCACTCTGTATTCCTTTAATTAAGAGACATTGGGCGCAGGACCAGCGGCTTAACGCTCTTTTCAAAGATAATCCCTAATTTTGTTGTGTTACAATTAATGGTACATATTTCGCAATATGTCGCCTCAATTTAGCTTGCTTTAGTAGAATAATATTGCGGTAGAAGGGATACGTTAATAAATATGAATATTTACTCAGACTTTGTTATGCAATATTGACTCACACACACAATACTTCCGGTAGTAAGTTATTATCAAAACAAAACGGTTCGCTTGTGTTTGTATATTCGACACACGGCTAATCCGTTTGAAGAACATTACTGGGTATTTAAAAAAAAATACTGATTTCATCATCATCATAATTTCAGCCAATAGACGTCCACTGCTGGACATAGGCCTCCCCCAATGTCCTCCACACAGATCGGTCCTGTGCCACCCGCATCCAAGGGACTCCCGCGACCTTCACAAGATCGTCAGTCCACCTGGTGGGCCTGCCACGGCTGCGGCCTCCTGCACGCGGCCTCCACTCAAGGCCCTTTCCTACGGCCGTCTGTTCTCCTCGCAATGTGCCCTGCCCATTGCCACTTGAGCCACGCAATTCTGTGGGCTATGTCTGACTTTAGATCTTCTGCGGATCTTATCATTTCTGACACGATCACGCAAGGAGATTCCGTATCCCTCGAGTGATTTCGAATGATGTCTTCTAAATCTTCAATTAATTTTATATTTTTTTATTTCCAGGTACAACTCTATGTTTTTCTAAAATGGATTTCTAGACCTTAGAAGCATTAGGGCGGAAGTGGTTTTTGGCAACTTTACAGGACAGAGTAAAATAAAAAATCGATTTAATCGGCAAATATTTTAATAATTACAAACAACATACAAATGATGTTTTTGCAATTATTTAACCTAATAAGTAGCTTTCCTAGTTTTATAATTAAAATTTAAAAACAAAGTTTCTAAACAGTGAAAATTTAACTTTTTTTAAAAAAATGATGACATCCGCCTTTATGCCACAACAATAATTAATTATATTTGTTCAATCAATCAGTATGTGCCCATAAGGCTTTATGCCTCCAATTTTTGTAATTTAATGTAAGGTGTTTGTTTAAGTATAACGTTATGCCTAAAAAATAAATCAATATTTCTTAAAACTAAACAAGGCGAAATTGCAAATGCGACTTTATTGTGTTCATTTATCAACAAATTTTTTTGGCAAAAAGGCGGATATCCTTACCAAAAAAACTATTTCAAAAGTAAATCCTCCCCATCTAAGCGTGTATTTCCCAGTTGGGCAAAGAGCTGTTGTTCGGGGTACACTTGGGCCATGATCCAGGATTGGGGGAGTCTGGTAATTACAATCTATATCTACTGGTATCAACCGTCACACGACCATATTCCCTCTTTGTTGGACCTTCTGTTGACCACCCATCCCGGCGCCTACCAAGTGTCTGTGAATGCACCACTTGGCTCTTCCTACCACTGCCTTGTACGGAGCACTGGGCCTCTCAACAGCACTCAGCGGTTGGAACTGGGCACTCGCCATATTTGGCACTATCAGTCAGCAGACTGAACCGTTATTCGTAGTTTCTTCGCATCCTACCCATGGTGGTAGGTTTGCTTTACGTTGGAGGATCCCGATGCCTTGGCAGAGTCTGTAGCGATGTTATACTGCAGGAAATGGAATTATTTATTCAAGCTCCGCAGTACCAAATACTAGCGTCCCAAGAAAAGGTACAACTTTTTTGGTAACGCGCCTTCCATCGGGCACCCGCGCTTTTAAACCGCGCACAAATGCCGAAATAGAGAGGATTGTGGACACGCCTAACATCATCGGCGAGACCAAGGCGCATCGTCTTCGCTGGCTTGGCCATCTCGAGAGACTGGACGATAATCGTCTCGTGAAGAAAGCATACCAAAGCCGACCGATAGGCCGACGCCCGGTAGGCCGGCCTAGGTATCGCTGGAAAGACGTCGTCGAGAGTGATCTGCGAGAACTTCAGGCCAAGGACTGGCAACAAGTGGTACAGGATCGACCGAAGTGGCGTTCTCTTGTTTCGGAGGCCAAGACTCGTTTTGGGTCGCTGAGCCAGTGGAGTAAGTAAGTAAGTAAGTAAGTACTACCGAGTAACTGGAAGTCGCTCTTGTCCACCCCATACCTAAAAAGGGCGATCGCTCAGACCCGTCCAATTATAGACCTATATCCAATACCTCAATCTTCTCTAAAGTAATGGAGTCCACAACGAACCACCAGCTCCTGAAATACCTAGAGAAGAACCGCCTATTAAGCGACCGTCAGTACCTACGGCTTCCATAGTGGTCGTTCTGCTGGGGACCTCCTGGTACTTCTAACTCACCGGTGGGCGCAGGCGCTACAGAGTAAGGGTGAGGCTCTGGGTGTCAGTTGGGACATAACGAAAGTTTTTGATCGGGTATGGTACAAGGCTCTGCTCTCTAAACTTCCCTCATACGGTCTTCCAGAGAAATTATGCACGTGGGTCGCCAGTTTTTTTACTGGGCGCAGCTTTAAGGTCGTTGTCGACGGTTCTTGTTCAGACAATATGTAATGAAGCTCGTAAACGCTGTTGTCCCTCAGGGCTGTCTGCTATTCCAACGCCGTTCCTTCTGCATATTAATGATATGTTGTCACAGAACAATAGTCATTGCTATGCGAATGATAGCACTTGGAATGCACTATATATCCGGTATATATGCCGGACGTGCAAATATTTCTCTGTCGAAATCGAAGACATATTAAATCTTGTTTCAAACTGGGGGCGACTTAATTTAGTCAGTTTTAACCCCTCAAAAACACAAGTGTGTACTTTAATTGCTAAAAGACGTCCTTTCAAAGTGGCAATAACTTTTCACGGCCCTTAAGCTTCTATAGGGATTCTTGGCATTAACATTTCGAACGATGTCACATTTGGCGGTCATCTGGAGGATAAAGCTAAAATAGCTTTAAATAACAAGGTGTTCTTAATAGAGCCGGTGAGTTTTTCACGCCGGCTCATCGACTTCAACTTTTTAAGGCACAAGTTCGGCACCATATGAAATACTGGTCCCATCTCTGGGCTAGAGCAGCTCAGTACCAACTTCTTCTATTTGATCGCATACAACGTAGGGCTGCTCGAATTGTCGCTGACCTAACTCTCTTCAGTCGGCTTGATCCTCTGGCTTTGCGGCGGGATATAGCTTCCCTATGTTTTCTTTATCGAATTGTTCAATCTACTTTCTGAGGTTGAATTCTTAATTACCTACATCGAACGGCGGCTGTGTTGCAGCGGCCATCATTCCATCTTCATCATCTTGATGGTTGGCGATCTAGCACTGTGTGTTTCTCGAGGAATAATTTTCTTCCGCGAACCTCAGTTTTGAGAAATAGTTTAGCTGCGGCAGTATTTCCTGACGGTTACGACTTAGGGACCTTAAAGAGAAGAGCCTGCTCTTTCTTAAAAGGCCGGCAACGTCGTAGCGACCTCTCTGATCTCGCAGATGTTCAGGAGCAGCGGTGATTACTGACCAGCAGGTGACTCACTTGATCGTTTGCCACCTCTATCATAAAAAATAATCAGGAAGGTAAAACAAAAATGCCGAAATGTAAACAAACAATGCGTGCAAATACCAAAGTGACAGAAAGCCAGACATAAGATCGCGTAATGACCAATGACAATGTATCTTATTACACTTAAACTGATTCAGTGTCAGTCATTGGACACGCCGTGATCAAGGGATAATGCCCGATGTCGCTTATTTTTGGCGCCATATTTCGAATAGTTCACATCCATAACGACTTATTTCTAAATTAGCCCACCAATCCATTTACAAAGTTACTTAAACAAAAGGCATAAAGGCGTATATCTGGAGGCAATGTAGACGCAAAGAGATGGAAATGTAAATTAGACCTTAAGGTTCTAATGATTTTAGAAAAGCTGTCAGAACCGACATTATGCACTAAATTATCTCAGCCCAGAAAAGGGATAGAAATACATCTCAAAGTGATATAGAAAGAGAAAGAAACGCTTATCTTTGTTATCCAATAAAAACATTTTGCCCGATCTGCACATCCGCCCATATGCTTCTGAGGTCTAGATTTATGTAAGTAAAATATCACACACTTTGCTTGGCTTGTCTTGGAGGTTTCTTTTATCTTCCAAGTGAATGAGCGCACCCGTCTCTTAAAGGACGGACGGGTAGTGCAGGACTCTCCCATGGGTTTGACCTTTAGTAGGCAGACGCCGTCCACTATAGTGTATAACTATGTGGCAGCCGGATTGTATACCTAATCAATAAATGACAATGCGGCTAATTGTTGAACCATCGCATTTCAAAACGGTCATGTGTTAGAATACAGCTAGCCATAATGTACTACGGCGAATTATGCGATACGGCTGCGACATATACATGTTAAAGAGCGTCAGTGCTGTGTTTCGTCAAGTGAGAGAAGGTATAGCTGGCGGCACAAAAGAATAGCGATGACCGTTATTTTGCGCACTTGTAAAAAATAAGACTTTCTATTAAAATTGGTTTCTGCGCACTCAAGGTCATAACTACACTTTCTTGCCGCAGACTATACTGGAGGTCCATTTGGGGGGTAAAGAGGATTAAACGGTTGGAATTGACTTGTGTCTCCACTGGAGTTGCGGGTGTCCTTGGGCGGTGGCACTCGCTTACATCAGGTGATCCGTCTGATCGTCTACCACCTATCATATAAAAAAAATCATTGTGCTACTTTTATAGTAATAATGTGCAGCTATAACACTATTCAGCCATATTGCTCGTTCCCACACTCTGTATGTTAACTTCGAAATTAAGTTATACGCTTGACTTGTTACTCGGGAGTACATTTAAATAAACGGAGTGGGGCGTGCGTTCGAAATTAATAATAATATGCGAATAGTTCTCCGAGTATTTCTGCTCGGGAACTGGGAAGGAAAATAATTTTTGGGCTATGAAGGGAAGTTATCTCGCACGGTTCGGAACGTATGAATTCAAAATTCAAGTTTAGTTTGTAAAGTTTTCGTTTTCGATTTAAATCGTGTGTTCTCTTACTCGTCTCGGGTATGGGAAGCAGCGAAACGTGCAAACGTCTGTCTAACAAAACATGAAAATGTTGGTCTAGTGGTTTAAATGCTAAGCCGTGATTTTGGGGGCCTCAGTCTGATGATTTTCGGGTCAACATAGCTCGGGTTTGTGATGAATTGCCAATCCGCATTAGGATATCTGTCAATCTGGCATATTTGGTGAAAAGCAATGATCATAGGTATAAATTCTAGATAAATCGTGAATGCACTACAATGGCAATATGTTTCACAATACATATAAACGATAAAGCGTCACATATAGCTATGCAACATACTTATAAAATGTTTTGAGGATATCTGTCAAACTTATGGACGTAAAGTGAAATATAATAACGCTAATTGACAGTAGTAAAAGGCGACATCAGTGGTAGCAATAAGTAGCTTGTAATTTAAGTAGAATTTATCCGTACATTATCAAACATACCATCAGTGTCCCCCCATTGAATAGTGTCTATAGTAGCAATAAAGAGCACAATTTAAGTAGAATTTACCCGTACATTATGAAACAAACCGTCGGTGTCGCCGCCATTTAAGGTTTTACTCGCAAAAAACTCGGTCTTGAAATAAAAAACCAATGATTAAGGTCGAAGACAAAAATGTAGAGATTTCATTTTCGACGACTCACAAATGCTTATCTGAACCAAACTCGCAACTCTTGAAGCGCAAACCCGGCCAATAAACAGACACCAACACTTACAAAGCTACCAAGACACGGAAATATTAGCCATAAATAAAAAATATGTCGCGAATCACTGCCCAAAGGCATAAAACCCTCCAGAACGGTCATATTTCTGCTCCAAATGGCCACTTGAAAGCCGGTTTGTAATACAATATGACATATTCCGTTAAATTACTTGAGTCCCTATAGTGCGGCTTGTGAGTAACATTTCAATTGTGAGCTTTGGAAATTAGGTTTTACGACTATAACGGCATGAGTAGGAAACTTTCGCACAGTAAAGCAATAATGTCTTTTAGTTCATAAAAATTAGGAGTCCTGTGTTTTTGCTGTAACTGTACCTACTCTTTTTCTTTTTTTTGTGATAGGTGACAGACGAGAAGTTGGATTACCTGATGGTAAGCGATTGCCACACCAGTGGAGTTGATCGTTACAAGTGCGCTACTAACTTTTTGACCCCTTTTCCCTCCAATAGGGTATCCAGTGCGCTCACACGATTTGGCATGAATGGGCCGGCTCGACCGGAATGATACTACGGCCTCACAAAAGACCGGCGTGAACCAGCGCCTGCAGTGCCTACAGCAGTGTCTCTACTGGTGTTGCAAGTGTATATGGGCGGTGGCTATTGTTTCCCATCAGGTGATCCTTCTGCTCGTCTGCTTGTGCTGTGGTGTTTCACGCCCCATTTGGGGAAAAGTGACATTGAGATGGGCTAAAGACACAGACTTTGTAGGGAGTGAAGAAACGCACCGGGGAAAGAGCCCTTAGCAAGTACCGGGTGAGCGTCTCCCAAGATTCGGTCCGTATGCCGAGACGGTAGGAAGGACCATGGGCTGGTGGAGGGACCTGATGCTCGTCTGCATGTATTTCACAAAAAAAATCATGCCGAAGAGCAGCTTTCGCATTATAATCGTAACACGTAAACCTCCATAAAACATGAAGTATAATTATGCAAAAAAAAAATGTCGGTATTCTCGCAAAATTCAAATCGACATTTGAATCGTATTCAACAAAAATGATTCAGTAAATAAACCTACGATTCCCAAACATGTTTTATGCAAATTACCGCAAGTATTCGTATGGTAATTTTCAAATAATAAAGTCTGAATTTTATCGCTTTTGCTCGGCGGTGCTTTGTCGGACTTTGAATAATTTATCGTTTTATATCAATTTAATGTGGGTTTGAATGTATTTTCATCTGATTGGAATGTCTATCTTGTCGATGATTTAATAATTGACATAGAAAATTATTTTGATTTTATGTAAAGAACGTAATTTTTTGCAGAAGAAAATTGAATAAAATTATTTAAAAGAAGAAAAATTCATAAAATTGCTCTAAGCTATATATTAATTATTTCTATATTTTAGTACTTCAAGATTTTCTATTTGGTAATTAAATTCGTAGATTTAGTATTAATAGCATTTTAACCCCTTATGTTCGTTATTACGTAGGTAAATAGTATTTTTTTTATTAAACTTTCTTTAATTTCCCGTATGAAACTAAACTGACTATGTTTTAAGTCACACCTTCAGAGTATTAAATGATAAAGAGAAAAGGGAAGAGCCCGATTTCTCCGGGTCACCCCCTCATTCACTCGACGGAATATACCGCAGTCGCTGCTTCACGCAGGTCCTTTGTGAGGCCGCGGTGTCACTCCGGTCGAGCCGACCCCTATTTATGACGAAGCGTGGCTCCCCGACTGTGGATATATACCCAACATATACCCAAAATACCCAAAAATTTGGTACCAAACTAAAAGCGACAAAATCGCTTAGTCGTCCAACTGAAGTAGTTCGAAGAATTTCTAGGCAGAACTTGTTAGTACGTACCCAACGATCTTCTAGACGTGATCGGCATTTCAACAACACTGCGTCAAATCCATTTTTAGAGAATAAGCGAAAATAAAATTGACGCTAAACGTCGGTGAGGAAGTGTGAAATTGTGCGTTAAGTTATTGGTTAACTTCTGATTGAATTTTGCTAAAGTACACGTTGTGACTTTTGATCGGTTATTGAAAAAGTGAAGGTTTGTGTATTTGGTTTGGTTATACATTGTGTTATTATTATCTTCTCAACGCGAAATTCTCAGTTGCTTTCACAGTAGCCCAATTGGGCCTCCAGTGTCTTCACTCACTCGACGAAACACAGTAGGCACAGATGCTGCTTCAAGCCAGTATTTTGTGAGGCCACGCTCGAGCCAGCCCATTCATGCCAAAGCGCTGCTCTCTCACGGATTAATACTATGATAGGATTACGCTCACTCGACTCGACTGACTTTTTTTTTAAATTTAGTAAATTGTCCCACTGCTAGACGAAGGCCTCCCCCGAGTCCCTCCATCGATCCCTATCCACCGCCATCTGTGGCCAATCGATTGCAAAGGTATTAAGATCGTTGTCGACTGACATAAGTCACTTAAAAAACATTATTACTCATAGGCAGTTTTCCGTAACCGTGGTTTAATTTTGGTTGATCCGTTTGTCAAAAAGTACTTCAACTAACATTTCCCCGTTTTATCCCTGCTGTGTGGGAGGACCTTTACATAAGAACAGATCTGCCATTTTCATTAATTTTGTCATCCAACACATTGGATCCAGCCGACGAAACCGCTTCAAAACGTAATCTTTTCAAGTTTCGCCGTAAAGAGGATTTGGAGCTTAGTGCAAAAATCTCCGTGGTGCTCTAGGGGAGATTGGGAGACAAATCCGCGGCTCCTTTTAATTTCTCAAGTGCGGTTTTGAGATCCATTTTTGTTATAAGTTAACATAATTAGCGGTTTATATGAAATTTGGACTTAAAAGCTTTTTCGATACGATTCGGATGCAATAAGATTACATGACTATGTACTAATTATTGACTAATAATTAGATTCCCACAATATCCCATACATTGGGACTACCTGACTCGGTACTAAGTAGTTTAAGCACGTCTTGTGTTACAGATATCAGACCACAAAGGAAACACAAAAAATATAATACCTACTTAAATACATATGTATGTATAAGTTTCTTTTTGCTCGTCACTGCTCAAGTTTTTTTGTCAAGTCACTATTTTAGCCTGACTTTACTTATATTTTTTCGTTCAAGAGTTTAGTCAGTATTATCATCAAAAAAAATATTGGGTAGGTAAGGTTAAAATAGCGACCGGCCAAACAATTTTGAAATTTTTGGGATAATTTTGTGCAGCAGAATAAATGTATCTTCTACCTAACTTCATCCAGCGGCATCTTGCACGGCCAATTGTCTTCAACCATTTGGCTGGTCAATCTAAAGCTGGTAATTTGATCAATAAACCTGTCTATTGAATTACTCACGGCTTGATAGATACACTAAACATCCGATTATCTTCACAGATAACGGCATAATGAGAACTAATGGAAGTGATGAGGTTAAATGCAATTACCTAGTAAAGCTGTCTCGGCTATTAGCATTGGTGGTTTATGATTTACTAGCGGCCACCCGCGACTTCGTCCGCGTGGAAAAGTAACTTTTTACCCCCCTTTCAACCCCTTACAACCCCCTTTTCGCAATAAAAAGTAGCCTATGTTCTTTCTCAGGGTCTAGATTATCTGTATACCAAATTTCATTTAAATCCTTTGAGTAGTTTTGGCGTGAAAGAGTGACAGACCGACAGAGTTACTTTCGCATTTATAATATTAGTATAGATACAGGGTTGAAAAACTGTCATAAGTAAAATTCAAAGACGTTGGTCTGCTAAATTCATAATATTAACTTCCTAAAGCCAAGAATTTAAATACCTAACAAAGTAGTCGTCAAAACCCACTGGACAAAATTTTGTCCAAACAGTTTTTGCCTGGAAGAGATCGCTCATAGTGATAAGGCCGCCTTTGTTGTACATTACTCCTAATATAACTAGTTTTTAAGTTTTATACCTCTGTTTTGTGTGCAATAAAAAGCATATTCATTCATTCATTAATTTTTTTTCTTTGACCTAGAGACATGCCACCTCATTGATTTAAAGTTATTCATATAAAGAATATTAATCTCATAAGTCGGTTAATTAACGTCGTTGTATTTTTTTTTTCAAAATATCGGGCACGACTGCTAAGTGAACTTACTTATTTACAAAATGTTGTAATACATAAATAAATATACATATACGACATTTGGCAGTCACAGATTTAAATGTTGGTTGGCAGGATGACGCAGGGTCACTACTTAATGCGCCATTAGGCCAGTTTAACAATTTAGCACCAAAAAAATACCAAATTACCTACGTTACTTTGTAAACTATTTATTGAAAACCTTTGAATTGGATTATCAGACTCAGTCATACGAAGCACCTTTTTAGGGTTCCGTAGCCAAAATGGCAAAAACGGAACCCTTATAGTTTCGTCATGTCCGTCTGTCCGTCTGTCCGTCTGTCCGTCTGTCCGTCTGTCACAGCCGATTTACTCGGAAACTATAAGTACTACAGTGATGAAATTTGATGGGAATATGTGTTGTATGAACCGCTACAAAAATATGACACTAAATAGTAAAAAAAAGAATTGGGGGTGGGGCCCCCCATACATGTAACTGAGGGATGAAATTTTTTTTTTTCGATGTACATACCCGTGTGGGGTATCAATGGAAAGGTCTTTTAAAATGATATAAAGTTTTCTAAAAAACATTTTTCTTAAAGTGAACGGTTTTTGAGATATCAGCTCTCAAAGTCGTAAAAAGTATGTCCCCCCCCCTCTATTTTTATAACTACGGGGTATAAAATTCTAAAAAAAATAGAGGTGATGCATGCTAATTAACTCTTTCAACGATTTTTGGTTTGATCAAAGTATCTCTTATAGTTTTTGAGATAGGTTGATTTAACTGTAATTTTGGTTAAGTTATTGTGCTTACACTGAAAACGATGGCTGAACCTTTATTTGCTGCTACGGAACCCTTTGTGCGCGAGCCCGACTCGCACTTGGCCGGTTTTTTAATCTACTTTTCACGAAATCCTGTTTGTAATCCTGTTTAATTCATACATACATTCATTCATAATCTAATATTTATTATAATTCTTTTTTTTTGTTTTTGTTTTAATACCTACCTTTTATTAAATTGCATAATAAATTTCTGCTTGTCCTTCCAAAACTGTCACACCCATCAGGGTTCATCCGTAACATCTTGCCTGATATGATTGACAATAAATGAATCGAATTGAATTGAAATTTGTCATTTAAAGTCAAGCCCCAATATTACATACTCCATAATAAACCAACATTATTTACCTAATTGTTTTGTGTGTAACCAAAGCAATTAACGTATAATTAACACCAACATAATTCCTGACTGATAATATAATGATTAGGACGTAAATCCGTTTTGTGTGACATGACAATTGAATATGATGTCAAAACCACTGCTTAATATTAGAGAATTTTGATTCTAACATCAAAATACACCGGTTCATAATTAACATGTCATGTTATCATTAAATCAGAGTGTAATTTGTCTTTACTTGTAATGCTACACCAACTAAATACTATTACGACAGTATGTATTATGCGAATGTTGTTATTACGATCAGCGGAGCAATGTCGTGCATTCGACACCGAAGTCGAAGCAGCCATCCTTTTGTGTAATATTATTTTGTGCCTTAATATTTTAACGTTAAAAACTATAATAACTTTGAGTCGGGTATTCACATTTGATAATATCCTCTCGCTGGCTATCATCGCTCAAAGTTTTAAGAGCCCCTTCCTCAAAGAGGCGCAAAGATACGTTACAAAGTGAAGAAAAGAAAGTGAAGCCGAGAAAATACGGGCAAAAGTTTGACGTTTTAAGTACCTCACTTGGCTACTTTAGTAATCATAATCAGCTGGAAGAGACAACTTAACTACATTAAGAACTTAAATAATTCCATATCATACACATTAGGTTGAATATCAGTTGCGGAAATTTGACAGGCTGTGGCAATGTGATGTATGGCTGACTGTACATTATAGTACTTAATGCTGGACGATTCGACCGAGTTACAACGGCCGTGGTCACTAGCTAAGTTGCAAGCAACAATTCAAACGTCAAGCAGTAAGTAATATAACGTAATGATTCAGAAATATCCTGGGTTTTTAGGCGGAATGTGAAATGGCACTATTTGGCTCACACCCCAAATATTCGTGTGATGAACCCTTGTGTTTGTTCAGTAAATGTTGCTATTGCTGATATGTTGGTAACTGCAAAGCATAAAGGTAAGCATAGCATATTGCACTAACCTGCTTATGATAGGTAGGTATTGCAGGTGTCTATGGGCGGCGGCAATCACTTATATTATACAGGTAATCTGTCTGCTTGTCTGCCGCCTATCACATAAAAAAACTCAAGTAAGTACTAAGCCAGACCTGGAGATCAAACCCGAGACCTCAAGTGCAGACGTCGCTAACCAATATACGAGTATACCTACAGATGATAACAAAATGAGGAGTCTCTTTCAGTTGGCTACTAATTCGATGTTTCTGGTTCCGCCTACTTAATTATGTAGCAACCCTACTTTAGTTTTATCACCCGACTTTACCTACATCTAGTGTCACTCCGTGACTTATTAAAAGGGTTAAGGAAAATTTTACCAACTTCTCTCTTTGTTCTTTGTGCATATTCAACAAATAGTTAAAAGATAATCATCTCCATTGGCCAGAGACACATCGAAAAACGCTCAGATAGTCTAATACTTTATGTACTGGAGGCCAATTCTCGGTTTTCGCCTTCTATGTCGAGTCGACTTCATGGCACGCACAACCAATAGGAGAACACAGATTACAGGCGACATTCCTTATCTTGTTCTCCTATTGGTCTACGCGTTCAATGAAGTCGACTCGACATACATAGAAAGCGAAATCCGAGAATTGGTCTCTCGAGAATGTCGGGGATTTGATTACCAGGTCAGGAAAAGGTAAGGTTTCAAAATTTTCGAACATAGCTCGGGTTTGTGATGAACGTAAATGTCCACAGACATATTCTGGATGCTAGCCTACACCACTCAAACTAATACTTCAATTCATTTCAATAACGCATTGTAACTGCTACCAACGCAATATCAATATACGACCAATAAAATTTACCATCATTAAAATATACGTGAACCGGCAATCATTTTTAATTAACAATGTCATATATGTGAATAATGTCAGCTCGAGGATTGTTCCAACACGATTTTTGCATTAAAGCAAAAATTATAGAGCCGATCGAAAATTGAGGGCATGTAAAGGTACTTTGATTGATGAGTGGAATATTATAAAGCCTCCAACCGATATTCGGTTACGGTGGCCAATCTTGACAATCAGCTACGTACGCCGGATATTTATAGTTGTTCGCTGCAAATGAGGTGAAGTTGATGGGCGAATGATGATGAAAGATTCGAGGCTATGGATGAGGATGGAGAGGGAATGATTTTAACTGAATAAGACGACACAGCACAAGTATTTGTATTGATGAAGTTAAATAATAGCACAGAAGGAGAGGACTGTTACAAGTTTGTCAACACTCAGCTAGGTACAGAAATATATAGGTACAGAAGGTATGGCCGATATTTGACTTAACTATTTACTTATAAAAAACACTGAAACAGTTTAAATTACACAGATAGCCAAAGAGGTGATAATGAGGTGATGGTTAGCGGTGGTGGTCAGCGGTGGTCGCCAACAATAGTGCTCAAGTGTATGCATAAACACAGGTGCAATTTCTATTCCCTTGCCGAATTCGATGGGACATTAGTGTGACACGTTCGAAGAGAGTGGAATGGATGGTCGAAATCTCTTCGCGTGAGTCAATAATGATGGTACCGCAGGAGAACTAAGGTCATCGCCTGGGAAGGAACGTGTAGTCAAATTAACTAACACACAAGTCTCCTTCCCACTATGGCGAAGAAAGGAGCGTCGTTGGGGGTTTAGTCGGTAGACCTCCAGCCTCACCGGCCCATTCATGCCGAAGCGTGGCTCTCCCACGGTTAAATGTGTGTATATTGTAACGATAGGAAACATTTTGGTTACTAGCCGTTGATTTGCGGTCTATTATTTGAAAAGCAAGTAACATTACTACTACTACTAAATTACTATTTCCATTCGCATTAAGTTTTGTAATGTGTTGTGCAATAAAGAGTATATATCTATCTATTACTAAGTTTGAAAATTGATACTTTAACGGATATAAAAAGACAGAGTAGGTAACGAGAGATGCGGGTTGTTTCAGATACAACCTTAATAGTATTAAGTTCTGTTATATTTTGTGCAATAAAGACTATCTATCTAACTAACTATTGACGCGTATCATGTGAAGCTCCTGTGGAGATTGGACATCAACTCTGTGTTTGCGTCTTTTACAATAATTATACATATATCTTGCTATATAGGAGCCTCAGCCACTCCGACATTCAGCGCCTAATTATTTTATGTCCCACGCCACTATTCAGCATCAAACTATTCGCCGTAAATACGAGACATTTTCTCCTTGAACATATTAAACGCGTCATTATACTCGGAAGGAATGCACGAATACACTCGTATGCATACAATGCATACAAGTTGCATACAAACATATTGCAGAGCTCGACGTATTATACGTGCCGAGCTCGGTTCAACAGTTTAGTGGGGGCGTTTAACTTCCTTTTCTGTTTTGGGGTTCCCTGAGGAATGTTTTGAGGGTTTATTTATTAATGAAAAATTAACTTTTTTTAGCTGCTAGGTACTTAACTAAATATTGCACTTGAAAAATTCCTCGGAGGGTTCAGGTGGGACTCGAACCCACAACCTTCCACAGACCGGGCAGATATGCTATCCACTTTACACCATCCGAACCCCTTACTAAGCCGACGAATTTTGTAAGTGCTTAACTCGCCATGAGCTGACGATAGTCTCATCAATATTGTAGGTATACATTACAATATCCAGTGGAAATATTATTGAAAATATTTGACCACTGGTAAAGACTTTACCATTATTTGACCACTGGTAAAGACTTTACCATGAACTTTACCATGGTTTAGATAACTTCCATCGAGGATATTTTAATATAATGCCATGTAAAGGCGAGAAGTCGCCTTGAAACTCAGCACAGAGGTTTTATCCTGGCGCGCGCTCCTTTGAGCGCGCGTTCCAAATTCGAAATTCGCGTATCTTTTGTTTTTCTTTTAAACACGTAATCCTTGATTGATTTTCTGTGGAAGTTTCTAGTTAATTATTCGTTTTATTTTACAATATGATTTATTTGAGGTAGAAAAGTTCTTGAGTGGAGAGCGCGACTCGGAAAGCGTAATTATTTTGTGGCATAGTGTAGAACGCTTCCTAGGTAGTTGGAGTGACGATCTGCATAAAACAGCCAGTAAGACTATTATTTTTATTCTCAAATTCGTCTATACAAGGTGTATCGGTAAACATCTACATCTTTTCAACAACCCTTGTGGACAATATATTGTTCTACGACTTTTGCATAGTTGAAGAATTTTTTCGCCGTACAAAATGAATGAAGTCAAGTTGCCGACTCTTTATGAAATCTTGATTTTATTAGGTACTTACTTGAATTTTCAAAAGTCATCATTTTCTTTTATTTAGAATGCATGGTAAAAATGTTTACAGATACGCCTTGTATTATTAAAGATCTAGACACTTTAACCCACGAAATGCATGCGTTCGCAGTTTATTTTTACTACTTAAACGTTATGTAACTACCAAGTGGCGAGCAATTTAAGCCCGCTTACCAAGTTTTTATTTTTAAAATACCGGCATGGAAGTGAGCCTTCAACTCTCGTTATACATCTGAAGCGCATATGAAATTGCTACAAGATTAAAACTACAAATCCATAAAACGCCTATTGCAATAATGTGAAATTGCAATATCGCAATATTAAGCAGCGCTTGTGCTGTGTTTCATCGATTGAAAGGGTGAGGGTACCAGAGGCCCAACTAGGGGGAAACGGAGTTCAAGGTTTGCAACGCACTTGTGACTCTACTAGTATTGCAGGTGTTTAAGGGCGGCGGAAATCACATACCATCAGGGGATCCGTCTGCTCGTCTGCCTCATATCACATACAAAAGTCTATGTTTTTGTAATAAATTATTAAATCAGGCATTATATGATAATGACTTAATAGATGTTAAATATAATCACTTGATGCATTGTTGTGCTTCAAAAATGTGGACTTTAATTTTAATATTTTATCATTATCATAATGTTGAGAGAGCTTTTGAAACAACATTTAATAAACGGCTGTGCACTTGTGTCGTTAAATGCTTTTTCATTATTGTCCTGTCTATTTATCCGATGGTGTATGAAAAATCCACTAGATGGCGTACGTTAGAACTAAGGCACAAAATAATTACACACAGAAGTTAGACTCAGCCTGATTTTAAATTTAGAAGAGTTCGTTGACATATGCTAGGGTTGTTGCCCGGCATTCAGAGTACATAAGCGCGCGGCCTCTACCACAGACCTCGACAGTTCGACAATCTTATGTCATAGGCTAGGATTAATGTGTTTCTCGTCACACCGGTCAATTTAATTTTTAACGTGTCTCTTTAATCACTCGATGTTGGCAGATGGAGTTAAATGTGCTCGTTATAGCACGATAGCAGCCATACCAAAAAAAAATGCGTGAGTACATGACACGTTTTTAGCTCTGAGTGGGCAGCCTTCTTTCTGTGTGTAATTATTTTGTGACTAAGGTCCATCTACCTGGAGTGAGATTTCAAAATGTCACTATTAATCAACTAAATAATTGTGACGTTATGTAACAGTACGCCATCTAGTGGATTTTTCAGACGCTTGAGCGGAAGTCGCAGCCGTGGCCGGCCCCCCACAAGGTGGGCCGACGATCTAGTAAGGGTCACGGGAGTTCCTTGGATGCTGGTGGCACAGAACTGCTGGAGAACATTGGGCAGGTTACTTACCATCAGGTGAGCCGCTTGCTCCCGGTTGTATCACCATCATCATCATCATTTCAGCCAATAGACGTCCACTGCTGGACATAGGCCTTCCCTAACGTAATCCACACAGATCAGTCCTGTGCCAACCGCATCTAAGGGACTCCCGCAACCTTCACTAGATCGCCAGTCCACCTGGTGGGAGGCTTGCCACAGCTGCGGCCTCCTGCACGCGGCCTCCACTTAAGGACCTTTCCACCCCAACGGCTATCTGTTCTCCTCGCAATATGTGTCTATTGTTTCTAAAGACTGTTCAAACCCTTTCGAACGAAAATATATCACTTACGAACAAAGTCCTGGTTTCTAAACTACCAATATTCCGGGACAAATTTCAGAGGCAAGCTATACTGGGCGCAGTAACGGCACATAATTTTTCCGCTGCTCCGTCATAATGTTGCTCAGCCAATAGCGGACGGACCGCATTTTACATGAAAGCAAGGCGGTTAGGCTGCTTGTGAACATCGCAACTTTGTACAAGATATCTTGATTTTATTTTTTTATAACCCTTAATGACACAATGGGAAAATGGTTCCCACCTGATTTTGAAACTTATCTGTCATAACACAAGAGCGAAAACTAATAAAATTTATCGTTGACTTATGTACATTAAGTAACCACTAAGACCACTTGGCGTAATAACTAAGTTTTGGGTCCATGCATCTGTGGGAGAGTCACGCTTCGGCATGAATGGGCTGACTATACCGAAGTGATACCACGGTTTCAAGCAGCGCCGCTGTGATCCGCTGATGGAGGGTACTGGAGACCGACATAAAGAGGCATTCCCTAGCGTCAAAAAAGGGCAATTGACTACACTATAGAAATCAAGTCATCGCTGCTATGATGGGATTAAGCAACATTATCTAATCATCACGCTTGCTTAATGCGGATTAATGTCAAAAACTCGAGTACCTAGCTATGTTCGAAAAATTGTAAGCATAAGGACCAACTTTTCCCTCGATAAACATACAATAAGTACTTATGTTTAAAATTACAAGTTATGTAAAAGGCAAAATAATATATTAATATTTGTCCCCATTATACTTACGAAAGACAAAACACTGTTGGAAAACAATAATCAAGGAAGTAAGCAAACCATTACTGATTTTCTCGCCGCAATATCAATATCACTCGATATTGTTGGGGCAAATAGTAATAAGTACCTACCTACTTGCTACCAATTCTGGAAACATTGGACTATTACGGTTGTCTTAGTACACGACACATTTCCGAATACCAGTGATTGTCTTCAGTAGGTATTAGGTACAGAGCGTGGCTCAAGTGCCGATGTTCTGCCGGGCTAAGATGCGCACCACGACAAAATTTTGTCGACTCTCGTTCGCGAGAGCGTATCCTTCTATCCCGCTCCTCGCCCTGTCAGGTGAGCGAGAAGCAACTAGCGATGACGCAATACGAGTGTCGACAAAATTATCTCGTGGTGCGCATCTTAGCCCGGCAGGGCACATTGCGAGGAGATCAGATGGTTGTTGGGGCGAAAAGGTCCTTGAGTGGAGGCTGCGTAGAGGAAGGCCCAGCCGTAGCTGTCTCTCCACAAGGTGGACCGACGATCTAGTGAAGGTCGCGGAAAGTCCTTGGATGCGGGTGGCACAGGGCTGATATTTTGGAGAACAAGCAAGTATTGCAAGTGTCCATGGGGGGCGGCAATTGCTTACCATCAGGTGATCCGCCTGCTCGCCTGCTACCTATCACATAAAAAAAAACATTGGGGGAGGCATATTTATGTCTAGCAGTGGACGTCTAATGGCTAAAATTATGGTGATGACTACAGACTACAGAGCTATTGATATTTTAATGGGATGCCCAATGAAAGAGCTGGACGTGTACATAAAAAAAGTACGACACCTCATTCTTGAACCATGTATTTACTTACGAAACTCTCTGTGGCGGGTGTCTATAAGCGGAGGCAATCGCTTATCGTCAGGGATCCGTCTTCTATGTCATCTATGTGATATCTGTAACACAAGTGCTTAGCTACTTAGTACGGAGTCAGGTCAATGTATGAGATGTTGTGTGAATTTATATTTTTTATTATTCTCGTCTGCCACTTATCACATTAAAAAGTCGCTCGTGCAGTGTACCCCTAACAAGAGAAACAGTTTTGTAAAAATGTGCACCAAAATTTAGAGCGGTTACCAGCGTACCTAATTACTATATTATTTTTTACTATGAACGTTTTGCTCCGAGCTGCCAGCAGAATCGGTGTTGTGCGGGGATGATTAAAAACCAACTTTTGTGCAGTTTTCTCTCGAATTTTCAAAGGCTTTTTAACTATGGCTTCTTCTGAACGTGAAACGTTAGCACTAAATAATAATACGCATCATAATATTGGCTCTAAAAATTCAAATAGGAGAGATCATCAAAGTTCATCAGTGGGAGAGCCACGCTTTGGCATGAATGGGCAGGCTCGACCGGAGTATACCACGTCCTCTCAGAAAACCGGCGTAAAACAGCGCCTACGCTGTGTTTTTTCAGTAAGTGAGGGAACCGGAGGCCCAATTGGGTTGAAAGGGAGTTAAAGGTTGGCAAACCTTGTTTGCGGGTTGGCAACGCACTTGTGACTCTACTGGTGTTACAGATGTCTATGAGCGGCGGCCATCACTTACCATCAGGTGATCTGTCTGCTCGTCTGCCACCTATCAAATAAAAAAACTAGTGATGGCATGTGGTTATAAGTACCGTATGATTATATACTTCTATTTACAAATTTTTAAATTCAATTTTAAAAAATACTGTCGTATAAAAACTCTTTATGACAATTGTGTTTTTATTCAGACGGAGCCAAGTAAAATAAAAACAACGAAATACGCCCTACCTTTACCAGCCTTCATGAGGCAGGTCATAAAATAAATGAATTATGAAACGGTTTCACAATACAACCTCGATACAAAGAGAATCTTATTTCTGCAGTTCTTTTCAGATTAAGTTTATAGGACTTAACTTCTTAAAGCACAAGTGATTTTGTTGAGATGTTTAACAGGTATTACTTTTAACCTTTCAATATTTTTACAGTTAATATAAATGTAAAAGCATTTAAAGTAATCCGTGGAAGAACCATGATTCGGCATGAATGGGCTAGCCCGACCGGAGTGATATCATGGCGTTACAGAAGACCGACGTAGAGCAGCGCCTGTCCTGTGTTTCGTCAAGTATGTGGAGTACCGTAGGTCAAATTGAAGGTTGGCATCGCGCTTGTGACTGTACTGGTGTTGCGGATGTATATGGGCATTGGCAATCGCTTACCATCAGGTGGTCCCTCTGCTCGTCTACCACTTATAACAAAAAAATATATTTGTAAGGAATAAGTAATTTACCAAAGGAAAAATAATCCCATCAAAAACAATACTTGTCAAAAAAACCAAGTCTCGCAAGTACCGTAAAAATTGGTGAGATCCATGTTTTGCCAAGTCGGTTATTCATTTATTGACTTGGCAATCACGTTCTATACTGTATTGAGTGAACTTGGCTTTTACACTCTACCACTACCAACAACAACAACTCGAAAGACAAGTGATGATTGGTCTCTTTTTTCACTTACCAGACGCAACCTAGTTGCTTTACGCCGATTTTCTGTGCCGTGGGTGACCACGGCACAGAAAATCTAAAGCATACCTGGGTATGCCTTAGTTGCAAGTAAAACGTAACTACAAAAGAACCACAGCTTCCACTTAGTATCCTACCAGCATCGCATGCTCCAAGTGATCTCAACATAGAACTAGCTAAGCATTACTTAAGCTAATTAAGCGAGGCATCACGAGCAGAGACCGCGAGGAATGTTCCAGACGCTTTGTGATAACAAGAACAATTCTGAAGCATTCAACGTTTAATGAACAATACTACGATAGTTCGATGGTTGTAGTTAATCTTTATCTCAGTAATTCGTAGTCTCTTATATGAAAGGTGTCAGACAAATGTGTGATAAGTAGAAAAAAGTCTCACCGCACGTAGACACTCGTTTCACTTCAGTAGCTTCTAGCTGCTATATTAAATGCTGCTGTGCCTTGTTGGCTGCAAAATTTACTGTATTAGTACTTTTACTGTATTTTTTTTATGTGATTGGTAGCAGACGAGCAGGCGGATCACCTGATTGCTCGAGATATATTAAAACAAAGTTAAAATTAGAGCGTCCCCCCCCCTTAACTTTTGAAATACTATTACAATAATTCTGAAAAAAAATATGCTGTAAGTAAGTAAGTACTTTCAACTAAAACTATAGCGGAATCTGTATCTTACTAATTTTTTTAATACAACTCGACCAACTTATGACGTGCATTTGCCCTAACTAAATGGCAATGTATTGAAATAACTACCTACAAACTGTAAAAATAAGGTCTTCTGGCTACGGAACCCTTTTAAGTGCGTGTCCGACACGCTCTTGGCCGGTTTTTTAGGTAGGATACTTTAGAGTTTGAACACTATGATGCTGACTGTTTAAAATTCAGGTACCAAACAACCAATGCCATAAATCTTGACCTTTTTTCCATAACCATTATTGGATTTTCCTTTTATAAAAATTCTCATTGTAACTACTAGTGACTTGTGTGCGTGGTTTGTTGTACTACATTACATAATTGAGGTAAGTTATTGTTATAATAAATCTTTAGTTTCGTTCTTACCACCCATTATTACACTTACGTATAACGTGTAACTAACATTAATACGAACAGCAATAACCTTCGGCTGTTATTTTATGAGCACAACATCTTGTATTCAATTTTGGGAAATCTAATATACGGGGTCTTGGCGCTTGTTTACCGTAACGGGCTCCAAAACCTCGAAATATTAGGTTTCTCTGAATCTTACTAGCGCCGCCGTATAACAATTCTATATACAGGGTGTATCTGTGAACATTTACATCCCTTTAATCACGTGTTCTATTAACCATTCTGAACAACATTTGTTCAACAACTTATCCAAATTCTTCGAAAAAATTTTGACTCCCCATACAAAATGACCAAATCACGTGACCGACTTTGTATGGAAAGATGAATTTTTTTTACGCGAATGGTTGGTAGAACACGTGGTTACAGGGATGTAAATGTTCACAGATACACCCTGTAGGTATGGTAACTTAATGGATAAGAATGCGTCTTCTTTACGAAAGGTAATGGTTTGAATCCGAGCATAGACCACTGGATTCGATCTTTATGCACATTTTTTTAATGTAATAAGTGGCAGACGAGCAAACGGATCTGCTGTCACCCATAGAATGTCTCTGGGTGGCGACAATCGCTTACGCAATGCTAGTATTGTGAAGCAATAAAAATCATGATTACGATTTTCAAATTTATGTTCGTACCTACTTCTACCATTACCTCCACGTTGAAGGAAACCAGCACGTTTCAAAAAGTTTCTACAAATTGTGGAACCTTAATTTAACTCGTCTGATTGCCCTGTTATAGGATTGTGAAAGTTAGATGGCAGTCGCTACATTATAATTACCAGACTCCCTAAATCCTGTCATAGTTTAAATGTGGCCATTGTGGTGCGCTTGGACCATACCATACCGATGACGCTTAAGACTTAAAGGAATAACATGCTAAGAAGAGAGAAAATCAAATAACGGCGCAAGTGGCTGCAAAAGACGATATATCTGTTTGCTACTACATTTTGTATGTTCCTATAACCTCTTCTAGTCAACATAATTTCTTCAGAACAAATAGCATTAGATATTCTCAGAAATAACGATGGTTAATGGAAGAACGTGCTTCTTCTAAAAGGGAAATTACCTATAGGTTTGAATGTCAATAAAGCAAAGTTAAGATGGTAGTTGCATTATTACCAGACTTACCAAATTTAGTATCGAAGGGAAAATACACAGTGGCGAGTGACGTTGGTTCGGGCCGACAATGTTGCGCTCTGATACTTTGATCATAAATAAATTAAGACAACATCACGTACATTGTCACAGGACGATGTATTATGATGTTGTCTGAAAAATCTGTCCCAAAATTTGGGAAAAATTTAGTTTGGGATCAGGTCAAACTAAGGTTTTCCCGTGTGCTATGAAAAACCAGAAACAACGAACGAACCACAAATACCTAGACCCAACACAAATATCTGTTTCATCAATAAACAATTGTGTTGGTTCGGGAATCTAACCCACGACCCTTGCGTCTCAACCGGCGCTCAAACCACTGCGCTAAACGGGTCGTCTAAATATTCTCTAGATACATTGACATAATTTCATACTAAAAACGTTCCAAAAAGTGATGTTTACAACAGCGCTGTCTTCATAATTTACAAAAGTGATGTCATCACATTGTCATTTTATTTTCGACTCTAAACCATAGGAATTGGTTTTAAATTCCGAAAATTATGTGCTAATATCATAATATCTTAGACCTTTAAGCATTTTTAAGCGTAATTTAAGAAATTCCTTGAACGAAAAATCCTTGGCCTATACATTATGTATAAGAGTCTTACCTAGATTGCCAATCAAAGACGAAATGCCAAGTAATGGCAAAATAAAAAGTAATATTTTCCTAGTAAAAACCTAAATACTTGTTATTCCACCTAAAGTAAGACCCAATGAAACTAAAGTTACACTCCATCTAAATATCGTTATAGACAGTATTGGCTATTCAAAGTGAAGACTTAACTCAAACTGTATAGTTTACGAATTTTAGTTAAGCTTGGGCTCATGAGTACGAACGGGGATTCAAAATTAGCATAACGTTAAAAACTACCTTTCTAAAGCTAATTTAGGTAGAATTTGTAATACAAAGGTTTTAAGTTTCCAAGTATTAAAAAGGTTTGTATTTTGATACATTCATTAATGTTAAGTAATTTACTAAGTGAATAAGGGATATCTAAATTGATATCGACATAAAGAGACGAAATTCTAGAACGAGATAAATTTATCTGACATTAACAAAAGGTTACATTAAGGTGGCATTAATATTTACATTAAGGTGGGCAATTTATTTAATCATAACAAAATTTTCAGAAAATTGCGTATGGAAAGATGACATTAAATAAATTCACACAGCACCTCATATTATATTGACCTGATATCAGACAACATACTGACATTGTGCCGATCCGTGTTAACTTTGGAACAGGATAGGATATTGATGACTATAAAGAGTTTCTTAGATTTGTGAACCGGCATAACCAACATTTGGACACAATAACAGACTATCCAACAGTAATTTAATGGCAAAATTATGCTATCAAAATTATTGCCACTGTTAGTTAGAAATTATAGCCATTGTCGACAAAAACTACCACAATGATCAACCCGAAATCTCTTCAAGTGGGTTAGGGAACTTTCAGCCCACTCAGAATGGAATATTAGCCCTCTCCAAACAAACTAGTTCGCCCCGAGTTTTATCAAATTTATTTCAACTATTAGAGCGGAAATCCGTGGTTCTTTCAAGGAAAAAAGTTCCATTTTATCAGCCTATTCGGCCAGAATACAATGGAGCGGTATGTCGTGAGTTTTTAAGTAGAGGACATGTAGTGTTTTTTGTAGTTTATTGGTAGTTTTGAGACTTGGGGCTAAGTGGTTTTTCTTTGGTCTGTCAAAACTTTGTTTTACTCCTTAACAAATAAAAGGAGTGTTTGTGATAACGCCGCTGCGATTTGTATCGTATTTTAATATTTAATTCAATTCAATTCATTTTATTGGCATAAATCATGGTAAATAAAAGTCTAAAAGATCACACGTTTACTCAAAAATTGTAGTATGCAAATATTCTTAAAACAAAGAATTAAAAAAAATCTTTTGTTTGTTTTTTAATCGACTTATTATAAGAACCTTTATGTCGTTTCGAATCTTATTATAGGTCTTAACGCACATACTGAACTGACCGGGAAATCTCATTTAAATCAAGCCGTTGATGATTTATTTTCAATCTTGTACACATCACAGATTTTAATCAAGATAGTGATAGGTAAAATTATGCTTGTTGCATATACTGGCAACGCAGAGTTTAAGACTAAATAAGCAGAGTGAATTCATTTATAATATCCGACAAAATTTAACATTAAAATATGTGTAATTTTTCCAGGTACTTCAAGTTGGCTGGATTGAAAGGTAAGAAATATAAAATAATGTTAGTTCTCAATTTCAATTTAGACTTTAAACTCTACGTAACTTTGGCAGACTTCCTTTTATTAAAACAATAATAACTTGGAAACAAAATCCGTAAACACTAAAGTACATTAAGGTGTCAATATAAACCTTATACTTGGAGAAGTATTTGTTTCCCACAATAATTCCAGTCCCTATAGAATTTTACTTAAATGGTGTCGCATTAGATATGCTAAACAAAGACAGCTAATATTTCTCTTGGCTGTATCTTAGATGTGGTTTTATGGTAGAAACGTCGTTATCCGATATACAATTTTAACTCACGATAGTGACTTTTGTTTCAATGCAAATAAGACAATTAAAGTTGATAAGTGAACAGCTCTAATAACAGAATACTGAAGATGCGCAAGATTTACATTACATTAAGTTAATGAATGGCAGTTAAGGGTAAATGGGGAGCAATGGTAGCTGTGGTACAAATCCGAGCATGCTACTCTGATCTTTTAACATCTATGTGCATATTTCTACTACGTATTATTACCATTATTTCTGTAATGTCTAGTATTTAGGTTGTGATTTTTGTGCAATAAAGTAATATCTGTCTATCTACCTACCTCAGTGGTTAGGGAAACCAGACAAAAAACAACTAACAAGCATATTACGCGTGTAATTGATAGATTCACCCCAAATAGGAGAAATTATATAATAAGCTGTTATCCGCGACTTCGTCCGCACCCCTCCCCCCCCCCTTTTATAAGTCCGTTATCAAGATCCAGACCATCTGTATACCAAATTTTATTCAAATCCGTTCAGTAGTTTTGGCGTGAAAGAGTAACAGACAAGACAGAGTTAATTTCGCATTTATCATATTAGTAAGGATATGAATAATTAATAGCTGTCTATCAGTGCTAATAGATTTTTGAGAAATAAATATTCTAAAAAGGTAGTTTGAGGTTTTTTCTTGACATGTTGATAATTAACTTGAACCTAAAAAACTTACAGTAAATGTTGTTGCTTAATTTAGGTTCAAACCTACTTCGGTTTGAACCTAAATTAAGCTGCAAGATGCAAACTCATACAAACTCCAAGTTTACTCTAGTTAGTATTTCCACCCCTTATGTACCTACTAATATCTTGCTCCCAAAACGCTTTGAGCTTGCACTAAACACAAAAAGCTTTAGAATTAAATTTGCTCTAGCTATGTCGGCACGTGCCGCAGAAAATATGGCCTTTCTGTTCTAGAAGCGGAATTTACTGGATACAACCGGTTTGTTCCAGTTTGGTTCAAGCAAATTATTGGTTTCTTCCCTTGTCAGGGGAAGAATGGGAATGTTTCTGGGAATTTTACCCTTTACTAGGTGAGCACTTTGATGAGGCTAAATCGGAGTGATACTTCGGCTTCAAAAATTTTATGTAAAGGTGGGCCTGTGCTATTTACCGAGTGAATAAGGGTACCACCGGTCCAAACCAGGGGGAAGGAAAATTGTTGTAAGTGCATTTGTAACCTTACTGGTGTTTCTGGTATCGGGCATCGGCGGACAATTGCTAAGCCATTAGGTTATAAGGCGACCTAATGAAGGCGAAGCGTTGGGTGTACAAACAACGTCAATTAATTTAAATTAGCAATTACATACTTATGTTCAGACAGTCACACATCAGGTTACCACAACCTGTCAGATTTCCTCAATTGATATTCAACCTAATGTGGTTGACAGAAAGATGAGAGTCGGTTGAAGAAATTTGACAGTTTTGTATACTTTCATGTTATACTACACGGAGTGTACACGGAGTGTTCTTTCACTACACGGAGTTATTCTTGATGATTTCGGAACATCATGCCTTGGGCAAACACTAACACTTTTTGTTAAATAACTGCGCACTACTTTTTGGTAAATTTATTCACTCGAAAATTTAACTAACGCTAAAAATACCACTTTTGGCAATTAATAGATAACAATTTCAATCAATTTGCATAGCTAGAGCGATTTAGTTTTCGCTTTATATAAACAATTGTTTTCAGCGCTTGTTAGTCCAAAAAAATCAATATATATGTACACTAGTCTATGTTTTCTAGTATATTTTTTGCAACGAGGCTCACCTCGTTTGTTCTCGTTGGAAAAGCGTTGAATTTTTTTCCCAATAGTTAGGGCTTCCAATGGATATTCGTCTATTTCTAGGTAAAGGTATTAGTTTTTTTTGTTGTTAGGGCTCAGGTGTCGATGAAACTGGTGTTATACGCAACGTGTGGTAAATCCTAATTAGAACTGATCTTAACTTGTTTTGCTTTTAGTTCCCCTCTGGTCTATCAAATCATCATGTACGCACAAAATAATGAATAATTTTCACTAAATATTTTTTTTAGTTATCTGTCAAATTGGTCAAAAATTAAAAAAAAAAACAAGAGAAAAATATTATCTTGCAGATTTGGAGTTACTCTCGCCGTCAAAAAACACCTAAAATGCATAGACGCCGGTCTTCTGTGAGGCCGTGGTATCACTCCGGTCAGCCGGCCTATTCACGCCGAAGCGTGGCTCTCCCACGAAAAAACTTTGCGCGCTTTGTTTTTACACGTGTTTGGTTTAAAGCAAACATTTATATTTTGTAATTTATATAGCCTGACGCACAGGTTCATCCTAGTTTAGGAAAGAAAACTGGTTTAGTATTATTATTAAGTGCTTATTATATTGAAGTGTTATCTGCCCTTATTTTTCTGAATAAAATTTTTTTATTTGTTTACTAGTGGCCCGCCATCACTTCGCTTCGGGACCGAAATTCAGAAATGAACCAATAGATGGCGCTGTGCTAAATTACATCGCGCAAGCGTTTCGTGTTTTCGGTTTACCTTTAAGCCTTGTCGTTGTCTATAGAAGTTATCTCTTATAGTATAGAAGAAGATATAGATTGATTCACTGGCTCCTAACCTAACCGATAATACGGTTATGGCGGCCATCTCAACTCACAACCGGACATTTATTAGTGCACAAGTATATGCGCAAACAGAGGTGCACTCTCTATTCCCTTACCCTCATATTTCGATGGGACACACTGGTCGTTTCCATTCCTCCGCGAAACAACTAGAACGCCAAAACTTTATTTCTATTGTCAAAGCTTGAAAAGTCACAAATATTCTAGCTGCCACAGCTGGCTGAATGCGCCTGGAAAAAACGCACAGGGTACATTTCAAATGGAGCTGAAACGCCACTTAAAATGTATTTGGTTTAACACGGCGAAATTGTTCAGGAGGTTATTTTATGACTTTCTTTCTTGAGGTCGTGTAATTTTTTTTTTATTGCTGAAGTAGGCAGACGAGCCTGCGGCCCATCTGATGGTAAATGGTAGCCGCCGCTCATAGACAACAACAATGCTGAGGCACAGTCATGCTGCTGCCTACCGTGAAAGAAGTACTCTTTTCAAACCTCATTTAAAAAAGGACATGTCATTGCGATCAGGGAATGTATGTCAAGAAAGAATTTTCAAATTACATTTTATTACACCTCAAATATTGACCTGCCTCCACACTTAGTAGCTTAAGCACTTTTGCTACAGATATCAGACAACAGAAGAAACACAAATATTAAACTTAAATACATATTAAAACACCCAGACACTGAACAAACACAAGTGTTCATCACACGACTATTTGTCCAGGGTGAAGGTCGAACCCACGAAATTTGCCATATAAAGCATGGTCACTCACTACCCAATGTGCCAGTCGCCACCCACCACCGCCAACTGTGGGAGAGCTACGCTTCGGCATGAATGGGCCGGCTCGACCGGAGTGATACCACTGCCTCACAGAAAACCGGCTTGAAGCAGCCCCTGTGCTGTGTTTCGCCGAGTGAGTGAGAGTACCGGAGGCTCACCCGGGGGGAAGGGGATAAAAGGTTGGCAGCGCACTTGTAACTCCACTGGTGTTGCAAGTGTCCATGAGCGGCGGCAATTGCTTACCATCAGGTGATCCGCCTGCTCGTCTGCTACCTATCACATAAAAAAAAGCCAGTCAACTTAAATCTATAAAAATCTCTTCCTTTCCAATCAAACGTCTTTTTTCATTAAGACACATTTCACGCTCTCCATCAATAATAGTTAAAAACTTTAAAACAAAGAAGTGGATTAATATCAATTACGCCATTAAACGCATAAAATATACCTTTTAATGTTTCAAGAACCCACATGTTAAAAATCGACTTTATTAATTTTAGCGTAGAGTTTTCTTTCCATCTCAAAGGTTCAGCTGCATGAAAATGTTCGAGTGATTTTTCCCTTCTTTATTTTTAAGTCTACTGCCAACATCGTTAAAGTTTCGTTAATTATGAAAGACGCCTCTATTATTCTTTTTTTATTTGGCAAGAAAAAACTTTGCTTCGGCGACAATATCAGACTTAAAATTTGAATTTGTGATAGTAAAATTTAATTTCGCCAGCCAGTGTTGAAATGAGCTGCAGTACAATGGATAAAGTAGCGTTCAGTTAGTTGAATTATTCCAAATTTGAATTTTTATTTTAATGTTTTTATTCCTTTGTAAACAGCTTCATATTAATAAAGTTGACCGAAGTGACTTTTAGAAGGTGAAACATTTGTAAACACTTCTTATTTGTTTTATTCTGACTTTTAAGGGATATAAACTTTAATTGAGTTGTTAAACATTTCAGTAGTTTGTAGAACAAAGTTCATAGTTACTTACGTTGTTGGTTCTTCAAAAACTTGTTTTACCTTGATTTACCTTTAGTTAATTTTTTATGTTACTATTAATATTTTTTGTAATAAACATAATACTTGCTTCACGACTTTTAGTTTGTTCATTTGCTACGTCTTGAGATTAGACACGCTTTGGAATGAATGGGCCGGTTCAAAAGGAGTGATTCTACGGCCTACAGAAATCGGCGTGAAACAGTGAGTATCGATACACTTATGAATCCACTGGTTTAGGTAATCCATAAGCGGCAGCCATCGCTTACCATCGAGTGATATGACATTTATGTCAAAAAATATAAAAAGAAAATGGTTTCACGTTTAATAGAAAGGAATGGTTTTTTTTCTCTTTTTGTAATACTTAATAGGTGATTTCAAACTCGAATTTTTTGTTCAGTTTTAAAAAGCAATAAACTTTTTTTTTTGTCACAAATCAGTTTTATATTTTATTTACTTTACTTAACATAATATCTGCACTTCTTTTTCTACTGTGCAGTAGTTGTTATATCATTTTGTTTCTTCCTTGGCGAATGGGAACCAAAGTTATTACTTCGAGATGATTGCCACCTGGCCTTTGCATCCCTTAGGGAACCGGGGAAGTAATAAATTGGGTCATAGTTATTAATTCAGAGTTATGTTTACTGACTTATTTAAATATAAAATGATAATATGAACGTGATGATCAGTAACTATCAGTACTTAACAAAATAAAAATATTTTCAGTTCAGTGTCTGGGTGTTATATATGTATTTAAGTATTATATTTGTGATTCTCTGTTGTCTGATATCTGTAACACAAGTGTTTAAGCTACTTAGTACGGAGTCAGGTCAATGTATGTATGTATGAGTTTAGCTAGAAGATGTATGGTCAACGGAATTTAAACCTACTTGTATTTATTGAATAAAATAAATAACATATTAACCAGATAAGTAACATCCATATTGTTTTTTGTAATATTAACTGTGATAATTCCTGTTTTAGTTAAAAATAAATCTTACGAATTGATAAACTAATGATAGTCAACATGCAATGCAATAATCTGAAAAAAAAAATTTGCAAAACTAAATATATTTTGAAAAGAGTAAGTGGATACTGAGTTTCTGATTGGCAGAAATCGACTTTCAGAATCAGCGGTAGCTTATATAGTAATAATTACTGGACATTTAACTGAATAAATAATATTTCTTTTTCTATTCACATCGTAATTCACTTAACCTCTACATTTATTCCACAGAAGCAAAACGGCCCCTAAATGAATTCCCATCGACTTAAATGAATGCGGTAGGGAGTGTCGCTTAAATCCAACCTCTGTTGAAGTTCAGCGCAGATTTTAATTTGCTAGAACGTTTATACGACGTTTATGTTCCAGGAATTTCATTTGAAGTAGGGATGTTAAAAATAATCGATTTTTTAACTCGATTATTATTTTCGTATAATCGATTATTTTTGAAAGATAGGTATTTCACTTTTTTGTGTGGTAGGTTGCAGCGATTGCGGTTGCTCAAAGACACCTGCAATACCACGATACAGAAGAGTCACAAGTACGCTGCCAGCTTTTAACCCTCTCTGCCCCCAATTGGGCATCCGATACCCTCACTCACTTGACGAAACACAGGCGCTTCTTTACTTTTGACTAGGTGTTGGTCAATGGGCGGCGCTCGCTTACCATCAGTAGCGCTACCATGAGTTGACGTTGCTGTCTCTTTCAAACGCATCACAATGAAAGAGACAAAGCGATAGTTTTCGATAGCGAGGATAGTATTTCAAACTCATGGTAAGGCTACAGGTGATCCGTCTGTTCCTCTGTCTACCTATCGCATGAAAAAACTCAAAATTACTAATTGAACTCTCTTAAGACTTCGGCGCACTAATTCCAAAGAACACTTTATATTACCACGTCTTAAATTTTAATACTTGTCACATCAAACCGTTACGACAGGGTCTCAAATAACAGTATATCCCAAACTGGGAAAAGTTACAGCAATACAATTTGAGTCGACCTCAAACCTTGACGGTGCAAAACACATAAATTCAACCCAACAAGAAGGCAATTTAGCATTCTGACATTAAATTAAACACATTCCTTTATAATCCAATTTACTTAGACGCTGCAATCCAAACGACTCCCAATTATAATGTCGTTTATGTTAAAGAGAATTTTCAGTGTTGGTAACATTTTAACTGCCATTTTAGAGTGTAGTCTAGCGTTTTTTTTATGCGTGGAATTCTTTATGGGCCAGCTAGACCAGAGTGATACCATGGACTCACTTTTGTTTCGACAGTTGACTGCCCACATTAAGTGTATCAATTATTTCTACAATAATATTTATATAATTATGTATCTACCTACGTAAATCGTAAAGATGAAACACATGCGTGATGTCATCGACACTCAGCGCCATCTAATGGTACAATCTGGAACTATTGTACAGCAAAAGTTGATAATCAAAATCAACAATTCTGTTATTACTTTCGACCGGGATTCACTTCAAAAATCACTTTGAAGCTATACGGAATTTACGTCAGAACTGTATGGAATTTGACGTCATACAGTTCTGACGCGAACTCCGCTCAATAGTGAGTATAGAATTTTTGATTTTTATCATCTACTTTTGCTGTTGACTGTACCGAAATGAAGTGGACCACGTAATTTGGTAGTCACGGAATAGAGAAGTGTTATTTGAAGTTGTGACCAAGAAGCAAAATTGAATTTTAAGCGAAAATAAGCCTTTCACCTCTCAACTTAACTATTAATATTCTATTTCCCTGCAAAACATTAGTTGGCGGAGTTGCAGTTTCTGCAGTTATGAATATTTGAACATTCAACACGTTAGTTGAAATGAAACTAACCTGAGGTCACGAAAATTTCAAATCTTAATATTAAATCTAACCCACCTTTTGATTCGGTGTGTAGCTTACAGTTAGCTTCTTATTTCTATCAATACTTGTGTTTTAAAACAAAAAAATTAACACAAATATCGCAATAATATTGGTTTTCTTCTATATTCTAACTCTCAAAACATAAATGTGAAAAGTAGCGTTCATTTTCCAAAAAGAAACAGATCTATGGTGATAGTAAGAAAATTTACCCTTCCCCACTAAATTAACCAGTTGGCAAATAATTACCAAGTCTCTCACTTAAACATTTATAACATACAGATACCTACTTAATACATACGAGAACAACTACTACACATCGTCTTAGCCACCTGTGCCACTTAAAGTATGTCGGCACTAGGTACTGGCATAGTGGAAACATTTCCAGTACCATGGTTCCACGTTTCCGAGACTATTCCTCAACATATTACTCACATTGCTTTGAGTATGAGCAACTGATTGATACTTTTTGTTTTTTGCAGAAAAGTTTTTTTTTAAACAAGGTTTGCCTGATCAAGTATTTATATTTTCGGGTGCAATAACCAATTTTTCTCGATTAATTTCTTTTGTAAAAGAAAAAGTAAAAAAAGTGTCCTAAATATATTTGTAGGTACGTTTTGCTTTAACGAAAATTTGGATTCGCAAATACAACAGTTGTTTTTGGGTTTTTTTTTACTTTTTTCGTGAGATGGAAGGATCTCGCCAATTTCTCACCATTTTTTTTTGTTGACCCAGGTTAAATGCCGCCGACCCGAAGTGCAATGAGCCGACGTCGCCACCTTTCGGCGGCGCCTTATGCACACCCTCGGCTGGGAGACTGACGACGGGTAGTGTTGGACTCTCCCAAGACTGGGACCTCAGCTATTCTGAGGCCGGCCAAATAGATCTACCAACTAAAACACCTGGGGCCGGCTTATCCAGGGCTACGGGGTGGCATACGGGCTAAACAAACCTGTGCACCGGGTCTCACCCATGGACTGCAAGGCACATCAGCACGGCCTCTTACCAACGCTCGGGGCTTAATGCCCTGCCCTCCCCGAATCGCTGAATTGCGATACGGGCGTCGCGAGCATGGGCTTATTCCACAAAATTCTCCACAATTCCACACCCTGCTGGCTGCAGGGCACAGTGGGGGAGAGATTGTGATTTGAAGCTAATCGTCGCCGAATACACTTTTATGAGTACACTCGTAAACAGAACCCTTTGTTGCGGCCTTGATCTGGTCTGTCCCTCTTATTCGTGATCTACCACGTAGCCTTATACCACTTATGCCAAGTACGTAATGTCTGAAGAAGTTCACAATGCGTGACTGCACTGTGGTTGAGTTGATACTATCAGTAGCTCCTTGCAATTTGTACAGGAGCATTATGCCGCTCGACAAATTGCGTTATAGCTAAATTAGATTTGGAACGAACCCCTTGGGTCTGTATTCCCGTCGCCAGCCGACCCCGTGCAAAACGGTCCGGGTTCACGTCTTCTACTCACTGCAGTTACTGAAATATTTAAATAGTATGATTTGAAAAGTTTTTCGGTCGTATTATGCAATATAGCTGCAGGATTGAATTTTGTATTACGTTTGAATTGGTTTAAAAATAAGCCTTTATGTATTAAATGAAACGGGCTCCTGCCCATTTTATCGCAGTTAGTTTGGTGTGAGTGAATACTATAGGTATGACACAGCCTTCATGAAGCTGAAAATTGGTACATTTCTGAAGAATAAGATTATCTATATCTATACTTCTTAAAGAGAGACAAATTCTTTAGACATCAACACACCTATTATACAAATCGAAAAGGCGAACCACTAGCGCGATGCAATCTACGCCTAGCACCATCTATAGGTAGACAACGGAACTACTGTCCCAAAACAAAGTGAGGGCAGGCTACTAGTTTTCTATAAATTTCATGAATCCTAGCAAAATTTGTCTGCTTTGTTGGTAAAAAACTGGCTCTGGTGGCTAATTTTTCGTTTTTTTTAAACTTACAAAGTTTAATTTTCAATTTCAGTGTTCTATCTTTCTATCCACAGCTAGGCAAAGGCTGCCACTCGAGTCCATGCACTGATCCTTATTTAAAAATAAAAGTTGCTTCAAACAAAATCACAGGAGTAGCGGAAAACAGCTTTGCCCGGGATCATACTCTCGTGCCAAAAGCTCTTTTTCTTTTTGTCATGCCTGTCATATATATATTTTTTTTAATTTTGTTTAGATGTTTCAAAGAGAAAGTAAATATATTTATAATACTCGTACTTACCTACTTTTATTCATTAGAGATCATCATCATCAGGTTTTAGGTCTGCCTCACTAGTTGGCGTCCATTAGGTGATAATTATATACCTATTATAATACAAAATTATAACAAAGACTTATGTATTATTTGCAACAATCTACTTTTTCATTAAAATATCTATTTATTATCTAGTTAAGGATACCCTTGAATTTAAATTGATTAAAAAATTAATTGAAAATACCATCAAACATTTTATAATTAGGTTTTTGATAGTCTCTTAAAGAAAATTGAATAATAAAGCACTATGTACGTTTTACTTGAAGTTCTAATTAGTTTTTAGAATAAAATACACACTTTAACTTTAAATTTGGCGTTGTAAAACACGTATTAGAATTAAAAATATTTCTTGAAAAATTACTTTACGTCGTTATTTTTATAAATTAATTTAATGTTTATGAGTGAATTTATTGAAATGATTTATTCAATAAATCAACTTCAAAAATGCGGTCAAGTGCCAGTTGGATTACCCATGAAGGGTATAGCAGAAAGTATTTTTTTAATTTTTAGTGATGTCTGTAACACTAGTTCTTAAGCTACCTACTTAGTATTTAGTCAATGTATGAGATGTTGTATAAATTTATATTCCATTTTCACAGTCCACAGTGCCTAAAGACAAAAGTCTATAATCAGTGCGTCCTACCCGTCATGACATATGGGGCTGAAACGTGGACACTAACAGCACGGCTAGTCCACAAGTTCAAAGTCGCTCAGCGGTCTATGGAAAGAGCTATGCTCGGCGTTTCTCTGCGTGATCGAATCCGAAACGAGGTGATCCGGCAGAGAACCAAAGTTATCGACATAGCTCATCGGATTAGCAAGCTGAAGTGGCAGTGGGCTGGCCACATCTGCCGCAGAACTGACAACCGTTGGGGTAAACGAGTTCTGGAGTGGAGACCGCGTCTCGGTAAACGTAGTGTAGGACGACCTCAGGCCAGATGGAGTGATGATCTGCGCAAGAGGGCTGGCTGGAGCTGGATGCGAGTAGCCGAAGATCGATCAAAGTGGCGAGCATTTGGAGAGGCCTATGTCCAGCAGTGGACTGCAACAGGCTGATGATGATGATGATGATGATATTCCATTTTACGATTTATGACATAATAAAAAAACTATTAACTAGATTGCGTTCAAACAGATTTTTGTTGATAGTTTTTGTAATAATGGTTTTTGTAATTTGTAATAATGTTTTGTAATATTGCAATTGTGGGAGAGCCGGTCCATTCATGCTTCGGCATGAATGGGCCGGCTCGCCCGGAGTGATACCACTGCCTCACAGAAAACCGGCGTGAAGCAGTTCCTGTGCTGTGTTTCGCCGAGTGAGTGAGGGTGCCGGAGGCCCATCGGAGGGGAAGGGGATAAAAGGTTAGAAGCGCACTTGTGACTCCACTGGTGTTGCATGTGTCCATGGGCGGTGGCAATTGCTTACCATCAGGTGATCCGCCTGCTCGTCTGCTACCTATCACATAAAAAAAATGTCATCATTGTTATCAACAGTTATTTAGTTTTTTACTTACCATCATTATCTTATTTTATAGAAAGAAAAAATAAATAAATTTTAAAAGTGTAACTCTCGTACATATTTTTCCACTTTGAAAGTGTCTCTAGCGCAAACTTTTCAGTTAAGAATTTTCGATTCCTTTTTTTGCACTTAACGGAACCCCAAAAAGTAAACTTTATAAACCAGATAAAACTTTAAATCATTTCTGTACCTTCTTAGTTAAGACAACAAAACAGATCCTTATTCCAAATTCCACTTATTAAAAGACAGATTTCAAAGCTGGATCTTCAAACAGTCTCGTAATACCCTTATTGCAATCAGTCTACGGACCATGCCTAATTGTCTAAAGGAAAACCGTCTCACTGGATTTGAATAAGTCAATCCATTCAGAATTAAGGTCCGAATATCCCAGGAAGGGTTCACCCTAATTTGGGGGGAATTAAATTTTTATAATGACCTTGAAGTGATGTTGAGGGTCAGGGTGTAATTTGATAAGAGGGTTAAGCAAATAGCACCTGGCTGCTTTACTACATTCATTGCCACCAGCGCGTAGTATTTTTAGTATTTTTTTGTGATAGGTGGCAGACGAGCAGACGAAGCACTCAATACTCTCTTCGATCATAAATAAAGCATAAGCCACATAATAATTACACACAGAAAGTAGGCTGCCCACTAAGAGCTAAAACGTGTCATGTACTCACGCATGCGCACTAACGGGGAAACAAGCCTTTTCGACCACATTAATCCTAGCCTATGACATATTAACATTGTCGAACTGTCGAGGTTTGTGGTAGAGGCCGCGCGCTTATGTACGTACTCATGCCGGGCAACAACCCTAGTATATGTCATAGAACTCTTCTAAATTCAAAATCAGGCTGAGTCTACCTTCTGTGTGTAATTATTTTGTGCATAAGCACAGCGTGAAAGTGCTAAAAGTGCAAAAAAGCACTAGTTGGCATTTTCGGAATTCAAAACCAATTACTATGAATTAGGGTCGAAAATAAAATATATTGACGAGATTTACGGAATGAGGGTTTTTGCATATGCAAAATCCGATAGATGGCGTTGTGTTAACGTCAGGTCCAACTTTGACGACATTGGTTGTTTCATAACATAACTTCATAATTTTGACATGATACGTCAAATGTAACCAATCCACTCGTTGTTGGACCTGACATCTACGTAACGCCATCTATTGGATTTTTCATTCGCACACACCCTCATTCAAAATATCTACTATACCTGTACAATGACAGCGCTGTTGAGATCACGCTTCCAGTATGGAATTGTGTATCATCTTAGATAAATTATAACGCCAGTACTTTATGCTGGTGTTTATTCACTCGGACATAACAGCGGAGCCATCATTAGCGTCCGCCCATAAAAATGATTACCAACTTCATCCCATTCTTATAAAGTTCATAATAGCCTGTCAGTGCGCCCCAAAATTTCTAAACAAAACTGCCATGTCAAAGCTTGGTAGCTGGTAAATGTCGAAACTCATTAGGAGCAGTTTAGTGCTGACCTAGACGATCGTTGGACTGTACGCATGCAGAAATAAGCCCATGGTATTATCAGCCCTATGTTCGTTAGAGCAAGGTTGAAAATTGTTAGTCATTTAAGAGCGTTAGTGTTGTGCGGCGGTATGTTTGAAATTCCGGATATTTCATTATAATATTTTGGTGTCGATGAATATCCGGTGGGTTTAGTTTAATGAAGCAATACTATTTTACAGCATAACTATAATCCTAGGCTATAATTTAGGACCATAGTTCTAGATCATAGTTTTTTTTTTATATAGTATAGGAAGGCAAACGAGCCAGCGGGTCACCTGATGGTAAGTGAACACCGCCGCCCATGGACATCAGCTACACCAGAAGGAGTGCGGATGCGTTGCCGGCCCTTTAGGAAGGTATAGGGCTCGTTTCTTGAAGATTTGGATGTCGTCCGGTTCGGAAATACCGCTGCGGGAAGTTGATTCCACAATGAGGAGGTGCGCGGCAGAAAGTGTCGTGTAAAGCGTACGGTAGAGGATTGCCAACCATCTAGGTGGTATACGTCTATGGATGGAACCCAAGTTTATGGCAAGTTTAATGCAAAGTGCAGGTTTTGCGTCAACCGGGAATAACATGCTGTGATTACGATGATGATGATTTAGAAGGTATGGTTTATCCACACACTTTACTCCTCTTCATCTCCGTATGATGATACATAAAGTATATATATATAATATATAAAGCTTTTTTATCTGGATTTTGTTAAAAATTGGGTTACTTATTCAGGTGAAATATGAAAAGGTTTTACAAAAACATTTGATTGATAAAATATCGTCACACTTTTTAGTTTTTTGCAACAAATTGAACATACTTACTTTAAAATAATCTCCGTATAAATCCTACCGTATAAAACGAAATCACTTCGCCCATAATTAGTTGTTACATCTGTAGTTATGAAATTCTGGGCGCTACCTAATTTGTTTCCCTACTGAATGGGACTGGACTAAATTTTTGAATAGGTAAATGAAGAGAAAGAAGCAAGTCTTAATCTGTACATTAATTAAGAGCGTATTATAACGAAAGCATTGAAATATGAGTTATAAATAAATCTGACAACTCAGTTTCCCTACCGTAAAAAGTTGTACCTAAGGGTTGTAGGTACTAGACAATCGATCGATCGCCGATCAAAGTTGTTTTATTGGACTGGCATCTTAAATAGTTTTTTCCCCAATGTATTTGTTTTAATTATAATGTGTTGAGATTTGCTATAGTTTGACGGACACCGTTCGACTAACCAGCCGATTGATTCCATTGATCGGCATGGATCGATAGCTATAAATATCGACGGATGCCGTTTGTCTGGTAGAGTATCGATCATCGTCATCAGTCTGTTTCAGTCGACAGCTGGACATAGGTGTTGAACCGCATACGGCCTTTGCGACAACTGGCCGGTTATAAGGCTGCCTGTCCATTTAAGCGGAGCGATGCGGCGGAGCGGAGAAACGGACAAATATTAGCTATTGGCTAATATATGTCCGTTTCTCCGCTATTTAGTATTTATTTATTTTAGCCAGTAGAATTTTTGTGTAATACTATTGGCTAATATTTGTCCGTTTCTCCGCTCCGCCGCATCGCTCCGCTTAAATGGACAGGCAGCCTTAAAAGGAAAAAACTGCATGTCAATAATTGTTTCGAAAAATGTAAAACTGTTAATTGGAAAAAATAAAACTATGAAGAAGATATTTGCGACTTTCATTCGATAAAAATAATAAAATAAATAATTAAATAAATATAAATCTGGAGTAGACACTGGGCCTACAATAGGCCTCTCTTATTCGCCACTTCGATCGATTGCTCACTACTCGCATCCAGTAGCGCTACCATGAGTTGACATCGAAAACTGACATAACGTAAACTATTGCTCTGTCTCTTTCAAATACATCACAATGAAAGAGACAAAGCGATAGTTTTCGATAACGAGGATAGTATTTCAAACTCATGGTAGTGCAGTAGCACTACCATGAGTGAGAGAGAGTAGTACTGCTCTTCCAAGCCATTTTGCACCGTTCTTGTCCTACATAATGTTTACCGAGATATCTTTGCCACTCCAATTCGTGTATCCCAGTGGTTGCCGGTTCGGCATGTATCGAATGAAAAAGCGCACGTCATAGCATTACACAAATAATTTTGAGTATAAGGGCCTCTTCACCACCTCCGAGTAAGGTGTCAAATAATTTACTTGTCAATTATAGTGGGTTCAGAGATAATTGGCCCCTGGTACTTGTATTGAAAAGAAAAATTAATTAAACTAGGCCGCGGACCAGGGGCCAATTTTCTCCGTACCCACTATAATTAACAAGTAAATTACTTGACATTTTACTCGGAGGTGGTGAACAAGGCCCTAAAAGTTGCGATTTCTATCTGTCAAACTCATATCCATGAGTTTGACAGATAGATGTAAAGTGACATAACGTATAAATTGACAGTCCTGAAACGCAACAACGTTGTTATAGTCTATTTCAATTATGATGTCCCTTTGGAAAGATGTCAAAAGTTCAGTACTAGGGAAGTACTCTTAGAAATCGATATTCAGCGGCATCGATTATCGATTTGTAACCAAAATAAGTGAATAACCTTTGTAATTCTAATGAGAAATAATAAAGTTCTTTAACCATAACCATATTTGTAACCAATTTTAATCAAAGTAATTTTCAACAACTAAGGTTTTTTAGAGATTGTCGAAAGAACACTTTCAGACTTTATTTGGCATTACAAACAAAACAATAAACAACACTCAACAACAAAACAACAAACTAACTTAAGGCTTGTACATGCGCCAACGGCCTTGAGCATAGAGAGTACTCGCGCTCGCGTAGGTATATCAAAAAACAGAATATTATTAATTACAAAATTATTAAGCCAAGAAACAAGAATTTCTCTTCAGGGATTGTAATGTACATTGTATTGTATTATATATAAAAATTAAAAAAATCAGTTATCTGAACTGTTTAGTTTCGTAGTTTATCCAATATTTTGCATAAAATCGATGTTTACGTTATATTTTTTTTCCTAATGAACTATAAACATTGAATAAAAATCCTCGTCAGAAATTCAAGATCGAAATCCAGTCTATAACATGTATTTTTTTTAGGTATCGTTCTTAACGATTTACCGAGTTTAAACATACACAAAAGTGCCCAATCCGCGCATGTACAAGCCTTAAGAAAAACACGTACCTACGTCTTATTGTATAGTCCGCGGCATCTAACAATAGCGATGACCGTTAGTTTGCGCACTTGTAGAACAGATGAATTTCTACTGAAATTGGTTTCTGCGCACTCAAGGTCATCATCGCTATTGTTTCATGCTGCAAACTTAGTCGTAGGCTTTTCTGCACTCTCCTCGTAGTGATTGAAGTGACACTCAAAATGGCAGATGATGATTGAACACGATTTTTTTAAATCGGCAAATATAGAATTTTGTATCTCTGGAACATGCCGAATACTTGAGGTGCGTCACTATGTTCAAAAGTCAATCACAAACCATAGTACGTAACCGCAATCGCGCAATAATAACTATTGTTTTATTTTGAAGTTTACATTATTTTGAGCATTATATTCAAAACAATATTTTAATTTTGCTTGTGAATCAATTGTAGGATGTTTTTGGATTATTGTATAATTTTCAAATGACTATTAACTACCAAATACAAAAAGGGACTTCATAATTGAATGTATTGAAACAGACTATAATTGTAGGGTATTTTTGTATAATTGTATATTTTCCTCATGACGATTTACTACCAAGTACGAAAAGATATAATATTTGATTTGATCTATAGATCTCGCGCGTTACGTACACGTAACGTGCAGAGTTACGTTCTTCGAAATGTCCAGGGGGACATCATAATTGAAACAGACTATAATGGTAGCAATAAGTAGCAGCTTATAGAACTTATCCATGTATTGTGAAACAGACCCTTATAGTCGCTCAGCGAGCTATGGAAACAATGCACCGTTTCTCTCTAAGATCGAATCTGAAATGAGAAGATCTGAATGGGAACTAAAGTCATTAGCATAACTATCCTGATTAATAAGGCTAATAAAGCTGCTCCATCTATCCTACAAAGAGGTAAATCGGATTTACCTCTTTCAAGGATAGATGAAGACAAGCTAATGAGCATTAAGGTTAAATAACGTCTCTGAGTGCGGTAGTTAATGTCGGTTCGGTTGTTCACACTATTCGGGGGAAGGGGAGAAGGTTGGCAGCGCATATGTGACCCCGCTGGTGTTGTGAGCGTCTATGAGCGACATCAACAGTTTACCATCATGTAATCCGTCTGCTTGTCTGCCATCACATAAATTGCTATTAAACTATACCTAGTTTATTGAAAAAGAACTTCATCTCGTAATTTCTTTGTCATTAGTACTGAAAGACAGCTGCACGCTATCTCCACAATGTCGCAGATTACCGCAGTTTCGAATAGTGTTGCTGAACTATCGATAGTTTCATTATCGATTGTTGAACTTAAAAACTATTCAGGATATCGATGGTACTATTTTTGCCAAATCCGAATGAGTGGTAGCTTACATAATATGTGACATTAATAAATTTTATGTATGGACTTAAACTAAATAAATAATATTTCTATTTGAATGTCAACATAGTATCGATACTATCTATAGAAAAACTGGCGCAATATTGTTAGCGTTTTTAAGTCTTATTAATATTTTCAGTACTAGCATCTTATTAGATAATACTATCGACTCAATTCAAAGCCGACTATCAGTTGTGTACTATAGATCCTTGGTATTAATTTTATTTTTGTTTAATTTTGTAAGAAATTACATTACTATCGATATTTTTGGACGATAAGCTTTCGATAGTATTTGATTGACGTTCTCAAAAGACATATAATTGCTCTTTGCCGATTGATATTATCGATTTTTTTTTGTATGTCATAGGTGGCACAAAGCAGACGGATTACCTAATGGTGAGCGAATGCAATCAGGTGATACTATTGACAAATGCAATTCTTATCGATAGATACCTCGACGGGTGCAAAGTAAAAAGAGTCATCTACAAAATAACAACTTTACAGGAGAGCGGAATAATCGAAAAAGTGTGTTATTTTCTTAACGAGTAGGCCAATATTTCTGATTTTTTTATCAGTATCTATTTATATTCTTATTTATTTGTACATAATGTGAGTAATGCTAATTTGTTGATAATTTACGAGATTTTGCAGTTAGTCGTTTCTACTTTGCACTTTATAAAATGCTAACTGAGCCAACTACCACTTGGTCGCATATACTCGGAACTTAAGTTTTATGTTTAAAATGTATGTTCTTTATTTTTTTTAACTTAATCTTAATTGAAACACTTAATCATAAGATAAACAATCTTATTTGTATGTTTTAATAAAACATCTACTGCAGAAAGTAAAAGTATGGCCGATTACTTTTTTTGCTTCGTATCTCATTACAATCATTAATGGACAAGGAAGCCAAATGAAATACTTTTAAACAGATCTTATTTTTTTTATTACAATCAAATGATAAAATTATTACGTAGTCATGAACAACCTTCTTTGACGTATAAAAAAACAAAAAAATTGGTAATATCATTTAGATACCTACCTTTTTTACTTAGGACAGGTAGGCAATTAAATACTTTAAGATATCATGTTATGTTTAGTAAATCATTAATATAAAAGAAAATTATACATTACAAAACAGTTGCATTTATCTATACTAATATAATAAAGCTGAAGAGTTTGTTTGTTTGTTTGTTTGTTTGTTTGTTTGAACGCGCTAATCTCCGAAACTACTGGTGCGATTTGAATAATTCTTTTTTTGTTGGATAGTCCATTTATCGAGGAAGGCTATAGGCTATCAACATAATAATATTAAGGGGGTTGTAAGGGGTTAAAAGGGGGGTAAAAAGTTACTTTTCCACGCGGACGAAGTCGCGGGCGGCCGCTAGTACATTATAAAACAGTTGCAAACCCTTAATTGCATTGATCGGCTCTTTCTGGGATCAATCATCAGAAACAGCCTCAGAGGAAATGGACGAGGCAGAGCCCAGATACTATGACTAAAAATGAGATCGACTTCATAATATATATCGGACATTAAGCGTATATTCAGAGATGTCATAGTGATTAATAGGTTTAAAACCGGAAGTGTTCACCGACTTCTCAGAGGCACTCTGAATATCAATTTTAAGCTTGAACGTTCTCGGTTGATGAAGTCCACGCTCTGGCCAAATCTGCTCCAATCACTCGCTAGTTCCGACGCCTTCCAACTAAATTTGGAAAATTGATTCACTGCCTTGGAAACCACAATTGACGTAGATATCGACGAAGAATTCGACCAAGTGGTGGAAATCCTTCGGGACGAGGGTGCAAAGTTCTGTGAGTTGCGACGTACGGGCAAGCGGTCTAAACTTTCGAAAGATACTCTGGACTTAATGGACAAGAGGCGAAAAAATCCATCAGTCACTTCAGCTCGGGCTCAAAATATCCATCCATCCATCTCCAAGCTGTTAAAACGTGACCTCCGAAGCTCTAATACACTCTCAATACAGATAGCAATTGAGCAGAACCAGGGGGGTCCAAAGTCTTCGTACAACATCTTGACAGGAGCCACCTATCGAAGTTGACCAAAACAAATGGAGAAGTCGTCACGTCAAAGCCAGAGATTTTTTCGGAAGTTTACACCTTCTATAGCCAGTTATACGCGTCGCACTCACCCCACCCTACGCCGGATGAGAAGGATTCAAGAGCCACATTAACCCGCCATGCGACGGAGGATCTACCCGACATCAGCTTGGAGGAGATCGAGGCAGCTTTTGGTTAACATAAAAATGTAAAAGCCCCGGGAGAAGACGGAGTCACACCGAGCTTCTAAAAGCTGCCGCCAAGCCGGTGCTGAAGGAACTTTGGCGTATATTTAACTCGGTTATTTTCTCCGGGAGAACTCCTAGGGCGTGACCGCGGAGCTTGGTCGTATTGTTCTTCAAGAAAAGCGACAAAACCTTACTGAAGAACTATCGACCAAAGTCACGTCTATAAGTTGTTCTCAAGAGTCATTTCGAATCGCCTTACACGAAGACTTGACGAAGCTCAACCTGCAGAGCAAGCCGGGTTCCGACGGAGTTATAGCACCATAGACTATATTCACACAGACAGACCATATTGGGACAGGTTATACAGAAGACCAAAGAATATAACCAGCCCCTGTGCATGTCGTTTGTGGACTATGAAAAAGCTTTTGACTCCGTCGAGACCTGGTGCCTGTTCTCGAGGCCTTGCAGAGGTGCCAAGTCGATTGGCGATATATCGAGGTGTTGAGGTGTCTGTATGACGTCGCTAATATGTCCGTAGTACCCAATCCAAAATGACCAAGCCGAGCCTGTCCTGCTGCGTCGTGGTGTGAGACAAGGAGATGTTATATCTCGGAAACTCTTCTCCGCTGTGCTGCAGGACATGTTCAAAACGCTAAACTGGAAAGAGCGCGGAATCAATATTAATGGCGGGTACATGTCACACCTACATTAACGTTAAAAAGAAAATTAATCATAATAACATGCTAATATATTGCAGTTGTAGTACAATCACCACCACTCATGCTGTATTTCATAACCTGTTTTTTATCAAGTTAGTTCAAACTAAAAACTATACTACTATATGAAAAAAAAATTGAAAGTAAATCAACGTAAATCATAACATCTACATTGAGCGCGAAGTAGAAAGAGTCAACTGCCAGATGGTCGTCTGTTGACATTTTGCGAACGCGCGCGGCGCTCCCCGCGTCCCGCGCGGAAACGGCCAACGTTACTTGGTCGCATCGGCGTCGTATTATTTGCTAAAACATGCGTAGATGGTTTTTTATACGTTTAAAAATTAATTAAAATAAAGCGAAACCTGCAAAACAAATTATGCTAGGTTGTGTAATGTGATTTTGTTAGTACGAAAATGCAATAAAAAGAAAATCGTGAATTTGTAGTTGACTTTATTAACTTTGCACCCGTCGACCTATCGATTTATCTTTTACTATCTATAGTGAACTATCATTAAGCAACACTAGTTCCGAATCCGCGTGCTGCATTATTTTTCATATAAATAAAAGGAAAGGCAAGGATAAACTCGTGTTTATTTCGACGGTCGCATTTTTGCGACGGTTTTAAGTTGGGTTTAAGTTCTGCGAGGTAATTTTGAGGGATCGTTGGATTTGCTAGGACATTTTATTTGTACTAGTGCTTGAAATTTTTCATTGTAATTTAAGCAGAGGGATGGTAGTTCACTAGTTAAAATAGTGCATTTCAAACGGAAGGCTGTAGTATAAGATATAAGCTTAGGTGGGAACTCACCCAAAACAAACTCACCCACTATTTTCAAGATTTTTTTGCTGGTTTCTGTTCTAACCTAACCCAATATTTTTTCGTTTAGTACAGTTAAGTCAGTATTGTCATCACAAATACAATATTGGTTAGGTTAGGTTAGAACAGTGACCAGCAAAAAAAATCTTGCAAATTTTGGGTGAGTTTGTTTTGGGTGAGTTGCCACCTAAGCCAAATATGTTATGTGTTAAAAAATGTTAGCTTTTGAAATGTGTTTCTTTTTTGTTTAGACTTCTAATAAAAACACGACAATTTCATATACAATACAACGAGGACATTCACATATAAATGTGAAGAGGAGTCACAAGCTGCCAACTTTTACCCCTTTTCCTCCCGATTGGGTAGGTACCTTTACTCATACCACATAATACTTAATAGTACAAGGTACTCATACGGCGAAACGCGGTACATGCGCTGCTTCACGCCATCGCGCCAGTCATATTCTGTCGAGCCAAGATATCTCTCTGGCCCAACGGGCCCATTCATGCCGAAGCGTGGCTCTCCCACGGTTACTAGGCCAGCTTTTTTTACTTTTACTCTTCCATTTAGTACAACATATATTTAAATCGTAATATGAAATTGAATCACCTGCTTACACTCTCGTCACGAAAACTCATAGCTTAGTTACTCTCATAATTAAATTTAGGTTGAAATCCAAAACGTGCTCTGAAAATGGAAGTATGAGGAATTCACTTTGAATATTAAAGCATATTTTTCTAATTGTGTGTTATTTGATTACTAGTAGTCAGCAAGTCCATGGGCGGCGGTGACCTTACCATCAGGTGAGCCGTCTGCTTGTTTGTGCAGATGGAATGTAAAAAAAGTTGAAGTAAGCTTAGGTAGGTACAACTCAAAAAAGTACATAAGTCAGTTACTTTTAATTTTAACGTCAAAGTTTCCAACTTTGACCGTTTTTACAATTTAAAAAATAATGATTCTATGAGGATGTAGCTGCTCTATGGTTATTTGGCAGCCGGCAAGTGCCAAAACCAATGCTCTTTCCCTTAGAAGTGTGATCACAAAATAATGTTGACATTTTCCCATTGAAAAAATAATGTATAACGCGCACCTGTTAATGTCACTCAAAGACTTTCTGGGAGGCTATTTCCGTCAACTCGACATTGAAGCCGAATTTAGAGATTTCATACATTCGTCCAATCCATATCTCTAATTCGACTTCAATGTCGAAAATTGCCCCCCTGATCGTAGTCCCACTATGATTTCACCCTGACAAGTTAACTGGACCGTACATGGCCAATTACCTGTAAATATTAAAAAGGCACAACTAACAAGTAAAAACAAAATCTAAGACCTTTTACGTCGACCATTTTTTGTAGTTTATTAACTTGCACACGACTCTCATTACTGATATTTTCCATAACCCCAAATAAACGATAATACAGCGATAAACGAGGAACTTTCCGTGAATATTCGTAGATTTTGCTTACATTTTTCCATTACAACTGCTATGCTGGCTACCTTTGATTTTTCTATGCTAACATTTTCATAGATTCTAAGTATTAAGTACCTACTTAAACTTAGATTGATTTATGTAAATGGGCTTTATACTAAACCACAATATACATATTGACACAGAAGGTTGACTGCCCACTAAGAGCTAAAAATATGTCATGTACACACGCATGCACACTAGCAATGTGCAAAAACGCCTTTTCGACCACATTAATCACTTACCATCAGGTGAACCGTCTGTTCGTCTGCCCCCTATCTCATAAAAAAAAATCCTTACTTATGACATAAGATTGTCAAACTGTCGAGGTCTATGGTAGAGGCCGTGCGCTTATGTACTCTTGCCGGGCAACAACCCTAGCATATGTCAACGAACTCTTCTAAATTCAAAATCAGGTCAAAGTCTAACTTCTGTGTGTAATTATTTTGTGCTAGAGCTGAGAAGATATCTACGATGAATCGAGTTTACCTAAAATTCAATTAAATTATTTATATGTGATAGATGGCAGACGAGCAAAGGATTAACTGATGGTAAGCGATTGCCGCCGCCCATAGACGCCACAACACCAGTAGTCAAAAATTATTTGCCTTAAACACCCTTCCTCCAATTGGACCCCTGGTATCCTCACTCACTCGACAAAACATAGCGCATGCGCTGCTTCACGCCGGTCTTCTGTAAGGTCGTGGTATCACTCCGGTCGATCTAGCCTATTCATGCCGAAGCGTGGCTCTCCCACTGGTAATTTTAGGCCTTGTTGTTGAATAAAAACTTTACCTGTTTGTAATAGTTTAGATTATTTTGTTCCCGGCCATCTTCTGAGCGATGAAACTATTTCTAGATAGGTACGATTACAGTCAACAGCAAAAGTAGATGATCAAAATCAAAAAATCTAACTTACTATTGAGCGGAGTTTGCATCAGAACTATTATGAATCACTTCGAGGCTATACGGAGTGTCAGAAATGCATGAATTTAACACCATACAGTTCAGACGCGAACTTCGTTCAATAGTGAGTAAAGTATAAAGTTTTTGATTTTGATCATCTACATTTGCTGTTGATTGTATCGTACCTACTAGAAATAGAAATATAAATATTCTTTATTCAATTTAAGTCCTTATTACTTAGAACATATTTATGGATGACAAATATTATGTAAGCTATCGCTGATTCGGAAAGTCGATTTCTACCGAGAAGTATCGTATCTATGTTTTACTTCAGAAGTGCTTACCGATACAAGCACTTTCGGTGCCTGTTTTTTTCCTTACTGCCAGATGATTAATGTAATATTTTCCGTACTTCCTCTACCTTCAGTCGTTCAGTGTTGAGACTTGTGATAAATGTGCCTGGAACACACAACTTGGCGATTAGCACTTCCGATTTAGAACACTACAACTAAGAATAGGAACACAAAACAATTTGACACAAAATGCCGGCTACCTACATACATCAATAAAAAAAAATGCGCCAGACAATCACATCAATCAAGTTGGTCTCAAACTAGGGAAACCCCTGTACTATGAGTACCAGATGACGATAATTAACTGGGGGCGTCAACCCAGAACACCCAAACCCAAGACAACTTAGAAAATGTAGTTTTCTAAATTGTCTTGACCGGGTATCGAACTCGGGACTTTTCGCGCTTCGGGCGAACACCTCAGCCACTGCGCTATCAAGGCCGTTACACATACGTTTATAATCAACTCAGTAAGATTGTTTTACAGGTGGCAGACAAGTCAAGCTACCTGATGGTAAGCGGTTGCTGCCGCTTATAGACACCCGCTACACCACTCCACAGACACGAGTGCGCTGCCAACCATTTTACCCCCTTTCCTCATGGTTGGGTTTCTTAGTACCCTCACTAAGCAAAACCAAGTGATACCAAGGCCTCACAGAGCTTGAAGCAGCGCCTGAGCTGTGATATCTGGGAAATGAGAGCACCGGGGCTCAATTCGCGAAAGGGTAAAGGTTGCCAGCCCACAAAATTAATTCCAGTCTTTAACTTGATCCAGAATATCGAAACCATAAAATGTTAATCAAATACTTGTTTATCAAAACTTCCCCAAAACTTCCAAGACCGATGCCAAATCCGCCATACGTACACGAGATCAAGGAATCAAAGATGGAAATCTTATTTAAAACAACACGAGTCAGCATAGGTATAATCTCATAAATATTTCTCGGAACAAACTAACTTTCAAACAAGGTATGGAATAAGCTTACGAAAGAAAATAATTTGAAAAAAAAAGACATCCGTAAAATTGGGCCCAAGTTATTTTTATGTGATAGGTGGAAGACAAAGCCAAGTACAATAATAATAATCTTAGTAAAAAAAATGTTTAGTAAGTAGTAAAGATTTTTCAAATATTTTTTATATTAATCCGTGTAATGCAAAAAATCAAGCCTTAAGGCACAAAAAATATTTATCTGGCATTAGTGCATTAGTGATAAAAAACGATTCTAATAAAATATGTAAGTACGAAAAGATTTTAATAAGTTAGGCTCGTTTAAACAAAGGTTACCGGATTACTCAGCTGAAGTGGTTGCCTCCTGGTCATGTCAACCGCAGAACCGACAGCCACTGGAGCATGAGTTCTGAAGTGGACATGGCGTTTCAGTAAACATAGTATGAGACGTCGTCAGGTTAGATGGAGTGACGATTCCGCAAGATCAAGCAGAAGCTGGTTGCGACTAAACAAAGGTCATTCGAAGTGGCGGACATTTGAAGAAGCCTGTATCCAGCATTGGACTGAAATAGGCTAATCATCATAATGATAAGCCTTTTTTATTATAAGTGGTTTATAAACTTTATAGCTATATGTGAAGTTCTATTTAACTATTGCATATTTATTGCTAAATTTTGCATCTTATTCTGATAGAATGTAAACCTTTATAGAGACTTCATTCTATCTGTTTTAATGACTTGGCCTTGTTACTACCGGGCACTTCGAACCCATATAATAATATGACGCTGATGTGTTTTGTAAAAGTTCCATCATATATCATTTGGGAAGTTTCTGCTTTTCCGGTATAACTCCAGTATTATGTTAATGCCTTATATTGCGTTTTGTATTCTTATTTATTACTTTAAAACTTGGCTTAAAGGAAATATCGCGCACTTTCAGTGTTTTCCATAATAACTCCATTTATAGAATATTCTGCTCTTCTGTTGGTTATTTTTGTGATTCTTAAGAGTGTCATAACTTCTGCTCGTAATACTGTGAGCAGCGAAAGTAGCAAAATGGGCATAGTAGAAACACAAAACACTTTATTTTTCCTTTTATTTTATTATACTTTGGGTAGGCCTCCCTACATTTAGGATTTAAGAGTTTCTTTGCTGAGCTATTCCTTGGATATGATATTTTTTCCCTCCTTTTGTAATGAAGATTTTCTTGTCCAAAAATAGTGTGTTGTCTTAGAACTCATTAACAAGACTATTAAGCGAGTTTTGTATTTTAACTTGGCTTCTATTTTATCCAAACATAAGATGGAAAAACTTTGCTCGTAAATAAACCTATCCGTAATTTCCCAATTTAATTTAGGAATGCGTGTCTCAAAATTTTATAAAGATTACTTTCCATTGCCAGGAGACAATATAAGACTCGAAACATGTAAAGCTTACTTACCTTAAGCGGTATAAATATGTCACACAGTAAATGTACAACATAATTCAAAAACTCCCCTTTGAAAAGAAAATCACAAATCACCCTTTAGCGGTGGAGGGTTGGAAACAAAACACAAATTACCCCATCGCCGTTAAAGGCGCCCTATGAATGATGAACCCCTGATGCACTGGAACACCTTTCGCTTATGGTTACTGTGAAATTAAATGAAAACGACAGGTCAGAGGCAGGACGAGTGATCCTAATTAGGATTCCTAAAATTGGGGCTGGATGCTGAGCAGGCGCCTATTTGGCACAATGTTTGTTTTCCTTTTCTTTTTGTTATGTGTCATTATGTTCTTATGTTGTTTTATATTTTGCTGTATTTCCTTGTTTGTGCCAAATAAATGCTTTATTCATTCTATCATAAAATAAAATATTAAGATACCTATTTCATAATGTGGTAGAGTTAAATAGAAAACAAATTCAAAAATTTTTTATTTAATCATGTTTGTCCAAGGTCAATTTTAAAACTGTAAATTAAAGTAAAGTATCAGTCTATATAATATACTGTCCTACTGCAAGGCAATGATCTTTATTATAGAAATCAAGTCAAATCAAAAATAGTTGCTATCCAACCAACTCAACCAAATTCAATTATTAAGGAACATTTGTTATGAAAGTAATTAACGCTTTTGTGAGTTTTTATTTAAAGAACGTTCATTGCATCTAGTTGAAACGAGTGATTTTAAATAGTAATTTCTTACAATTACAAAGTTTTTCCACGAAAAAAGCGGCCAAGTGCGATCTATATTTTTAGCCACCGTCTATCATCTACGCCTTTCGGAGGTCAAGACCCTCTTTGGGTAGCGTAGTAAGTAAGTCTGTCAACTATAGGGGGTTAAAGGTTGGCAGCGCACTCGTGTTTCTACTAATTTACAGGTATCTATAGTCAGCGGCAATTGCTTACCATCCGTCTGCTCGTCTGCCACCTATCGCATAAAAAATAAACAAACAGATTTTCCTTCAAGACTCTCAGTAAAGCAGGCCCAATAACACATCAAGAAAATCACAATATCATGAGTCTGGTCTTAGAGGTGATTTATGTTAATGAAAACCTCAACGCCACCTCAACCAGATTGGGTATTAATGGATGAACGGCGTCTTTGTGCCTGGAAGTGTCTGATATCAGTAAGGAAAATTGTAGTGTTACAAAATTAATTGAGCTACACTGGACTACAAAATAATTTGACTCAGAAAGTCGCCCCTGGTTGAATTCTTATTGAAAAGTTTGTTGACTTTTAGGTAGTTATCGTATCGTGTCTATTACGAACGTTTGTGCTAGCTAAGAAATATGTGGGTATGTAGGTATTAGGGCACAATTGGCGTTTTTGGACTGGACACTTTTATCACGATTTACTCCTCTTTGGTAAGGAATTCCAAATTTGTACTCACGTATTTGTACTTTGATGACCGTCACCGTTATATTTGCATGTGTGTCAACTACATGTATGTTGGGCTGGCCATATCACCCGCCGAACTGACAACCATTAGGGTACATAAGTTCTGGAGTGGAGACCACGTCTCGGAAAACTTAATGTAGTATCGCAGAACGGCTGACAAGAGCCGATGCGAGAAGTGAAAAAGCAATCGGAGTGCCATATATTTTAGGAAAAGCCTTTATACAGCTCTAGACGGCAACAGGCTGATGATGATGGTGATCCACTGGCTAAGCAGCAGCTCTCACTGTGTAAACCAGTCCTTACACGTTGGCAAAATCAAATCCACACATTCAAATTGGCAATACCTCGTACTTTGTAGACGTAAATTGATGCTTGATATTTTCTTTGATTCTCTCTCGTAAAAATAAAACAGAAATATCCCAAAAAATCCTATACAGTTCCTGATGTCAGCTGGTGTAATTTCAGTTTTTAATCACAGAGGTACGCAACCTTGGTTGTTTATTTGACATCTAGCATTCGTCCACAAAGCTTTCGAAAAACTAGTGGCAGATCGGAAAAAGTAGTTGGCTCTTCCAGTTTTAAGTCCTACATTTTTTCGGCAAACGAGGACCGATACTAACGAGGAAAATATGATTGGGATGAAAAATTGCGTTTCAAAATGGTACGTCGAAAGATGTTACGGAAATAAACTGTTTGTTTTATAGTTCAGTAACATTAGCTTATTATTGCATGGTGTAGATTTTGCTTGTTTTGATTTTTGCTTTCTTGTATCGAAGTGTCTTCGAGCTCTGAGGCAATGCAACAGACGTTACCACTAGTTTGGAATATCATTTTCTCCTTTTTTTTTCTTTGTCGTTACACTATTGGCAGAGTGGTCGTCACACAATCCTTCGCCATTCTTTCCGCTTTTCTACTACACTTTTCTGGTGCATTTTTGTTTTTACTTGGTTTTTACTTTTTACTTGGTCAGTCCAGCACTTTGGTGCCTCGGTTTTTTTGTACAAAAACATAAAAATTACAAACAGCAACATCCAATTACTATAATTCATATTATTTGCAAGACATTAAAGTGACAACAAATTTGTGCGACCGTTCAAAGACCGAAGAAGTCAACTCCTTCATAACGTGTATGTCACCTTTCCCCTTTTTGTAGTCTGTCTCAAATTTCACGTCGAACTTTAATATATTTCCTACGTAATATTAAGTTTGGTAGCCGACAAGGCTTCCTAACGAGGCTGTCAGCTGAAATGAGAACGTCTCAAAACGGGGACTTAAACCTTGCGAGCGGTTGGAGAGATATTTTGACTCGATAGTAATTTGTTCCTGAGAGCCTTCAACCCGGATCGGAAGAGAAGGAAATTTCTCCAGAAAAGAAATCTTTGAAGCTATTTGCGAGTATGTTGATGAAAAGAGATTTTAAACGCTCGTTTTTAAATATATTAAAAATCGTGTATATTTTTTTGCACTATGCAAGATTCGGCTCGTCGTGGTAAAAATAAATGGAGCCAATCTATAACACACAGGTGGCCACGTCAAGGTAAAAGAAGCAGAAGACGCCCATTAACAAGATGGGCTGATGACACATGTATACAGAGTGGTGGGAAAGACCTGGATAAAGCTGGTGCGTGGTGCGTGCGTGGTGCTGGTAGCGTGGATCACATTGCAAACTAAGGTGTTTAACGTATTGCTGATTCAGCCTAACTACCGTATTGTCCTTCATCATCAGTATCAGTATCAGCCTATATACTGTCCCACTGCAGGGCAAAGGCCTCCATCATAGGAATCATGTTATCACTACCATGATGGGATTATGCTTAATCACCACGTTTGCCAAATGCGGATTGATGATCACAAACCTGATGCTTACACATTCTTATGTTACGAAACATACTTATGTTACGAATTTTTCGAACAAAGCTCGGAATCGGAATCGAACCCGGGACCCCGAGATCACGGCCCGGTACTTAAACCACTAGACCAACCGGGGCGCTGTCCTTCATACCCAACGACATTTTGATATAACTAACTAACAAGTCCAATTACGAAGGATGGTCACCACTTATAAATATAAAATTAATTCAGCAAATGATTCTGCATGGGCAAACATTTCCAGGCTGTTCCTTCGCCACAATACAGTTTTTATTCTATTTATAATTTGCAATAATGCTCAAGTGAAATTATATTTCATTTTCCTTATCAAATTGCACGTTCATTAATTTTTATTGCTGTCTACACATAGACGTTTTACGGTTCCGTTATTTCTATTGGCTCGTAAATCCAGCTGTGGCTTTGTTAGGTCGACATAGCTCCCATCAATAAAAGCGATGGGAATCCATTTCATTAAATTTTTAGCTCGGCAAAATCTATCTTTGTCAAAAATGGGGACATCGGCCGTTGTTTACACTGGTTTTACTGGTGTAGAACGTTTTAGCAATTTGGGGATTAACCATTTAGCTGATGATATATTTTGGCATGTGGTTGGGTGGACACTGGACAACAATGCTTCTTTGTTTTTTTGTGGCAGACGAGCAGACGGATCACCTGATGGTAAGTGATTGCCGCCGCCCATAAACGCCTGCATCATCAGTAGAGTCACAAGTGAGAGTTCCCCCCACTTAGTTGGTGGTGGTTGGTTAGTTGTTGGGAAAGTGTGCTACCAGTGACAACATGGCGCCGAGCAAAGCTTGAGATTTCTCTGCAAGATCGAATCAAAAACGAGAAGATCCGTAAACGAACGAAAGTTGCCGACATAGTCCACCGGTTCAGCAAGCTAAATTGGCAGTGGACGAGGCACATAACAAGAAGAACTGATGGCCGTTGAAGTCAAAAGTTTCTCAAATGGAGCCCACGTTCCGGTAGACAAGGAGTAGGACGGCTGCCGGCGAGATGGAACGATGACATTGTCAGAGTCGCAGCTACCCGTTGGAAGCAGACCGCCTCCAATCTGTCAGATTCGAGGTCGATGGGGAGGCAATGGATATGTTCAGCAATGGGTGTCCTGTGGACGTGGGAATGATGGAGTGGCTGAAATGATGATGATGATTAGAAAGTAAAATATTTTTAGCTGTATTTTTATTGAATCTGCAAACATTTTTACCGCTTTAGGTACGACAAAGTTGGAACTTTGACTAAAGACTAGTTTACCCAGTGCGAGCTGTTAAATTAATTAGTTAGTTAAGTTTGAGTAACTTGGTTTGTCATGTGAGGTGGTTCTAGCTCACTCGTATGAGTTATTTGTTAGTGGCGTTACTACAGTGCAGCTACTTGGCAAGTTAACTCGCACGATAGCTCAAACGATCTAAAGCAGCTTTATATTACAAGCCAATTACCACATCAGCTTGTTAATCTGGTGGCTCAAAGAATAAGTACGCACCTTTATACGGGGGTAGTGGTTTGAATCCGAGTATGCACTTATGGATTTTTGAAATCTATATGCATATTTCTACCATTAGATTGGTGATAAAAAAACGTTGTGAAGAAACATGCACTTTACAAATAGTTTCTGAAATCGTGTAACCATGATTTGCATGGGCTGCGAAAGTCCGACGGAAATTCGCTTCAGTGTAATCACCGGACTGGACTGCCCAAATCCTGAATAAAGGTTTGAGCGTACTCTGATCTCTAATGCAACAACTTTCCACCACATTAAGAAAAAAAAAGAAAATTCTGAAGTCAAGCCAATCTCTCACTTAGTCAACTGATATCAAGCAAATTGAAACCAAAACCGGGTACTTACTAAAAATCAATAAGAGAGCAAGAGCTGAAATATGACAAACTTAAGCCACAGGCTGATCCCGACGCGGCACGTCAAGCGACTCAAACCTGAATCGCTTCTCATTAAATAAACGGGATTCTTCTCCAAAAATAATTGTATCAAAAATGTCTCCATTAAATCCAGATTTTCTTAATCTTAGAGTTGCTACAATTTTTCGGAAAACCGATATCATATCGAGAGGATATTTCGTTTTTCTAAATAACAATAAATTAAGTTTCCCAGACGTTCCGTTTAGTGGTTTAAGTACCGATATTATCCGTGTTCTTGGGGTTTTGGGTTCGATTCCCGCGTACTAAGTATGTTTTGAGTTTTTCGAACAACAGCTCAGGTTTGTCATTACCAATTCACATTAGGCAAGCGTCACATCATAGTAGCTAAGACTTGGTTTCCATGATGGACGCCTTTGCTCAGCTGTGGGATAGTATAAAGGCTGATACTTTTTTACTACTAAGTCAACATACTTTATACTCTCTTTCATCTCAGCGTGTATTAACCGCTCACGTCCAAAGCTTGGGAGCACAAATAGTTCAGAAATTCAGGGAGTCATTTAATTACAATGAAGTGACCGCCGTCTGACTTTTGTAACCCTTTAATAGGGGAACAATGTACAATGCTCATAGTCTGAATGAAATTTAATTAAATTATTTTTCATCTTATAAACATCGACATCTGAAAGGTGTCGATATTATTGTGACCTACATCCCTACTTCATCCAGTCACTTTTCCTTTGACCTTGCTTTCATTATCTCGTTCTTTCTCGATAATTTGTCTTGGTTTTGAGCGATGGCTGAGTTCCTCTCCGTTTGGTTGGTATCATCTATTAACGTCATGTCGCTTTTTGTTGCTTAGCTCGTAACTGGTTTGTTTTCTTGGTGGTGTTTTAATTTCTTCTTCTTTACAGAGTGAAAGATTGAATGAGAGTGAGCAAATAAAAAACCCCGATAGGTAACGGTAGTTGACAATTTATTGGTCTAACAACGAATGGAGTACTCATACCGCGCCAAGAGTGGCGTGGGAAGCAGCCGTACGGACGAAACGCACTACGGTAGGAGTTAATTAGGATTTCTTGGAGGAAGGAACATACACCATTTTACTGACATCAGGTCCACCGAACAACTTTTTAAACTTGCCATGGATACGCCACGATTTAAAGAGCTGATGGCCAATATTTAGTAATGGAGTGGCACTTCAGGAAAAAGAAGGAGGATGGAAACGTTGCTTCAAAATTATATCAAGCACTCTTCTCCAGCACTTCTAATGTATCTTTTCTCTTTTTCATACACTCTTTTAGCGTCTATACTTATTTCAGCTCCATAAAAAATATGAGTTACTCTAATGGCGTAACTAGACGTATTTTAGTGGCCTTCGTGATATAATACTTATCTATACAGTTAATACCATACAATATGATTATATTAATCAATACAGGGTCACAAACACATCCCGACCTTACAAGTCGACCTTGTAAAACCATTGACGTGTGACTATAAATCAAGCAAGGCTCGCATTTGTAGCTGTGTGTAACAGCTCGTGTGATGTTTTGTCCCGTAGATCATCCGCACTCGATACGCTAATTAATTACCGCGCCTGACTGTCCTTAACGTAGTTACTAATGCCGAGGGTTAACCCTTAAATCGCTAAAAATACCTCAGAATTATATTTTACTGGTTTGCGATTTTAGCTTTGACTGCAACGTTAATTGAGGCTATACAATGCGTTGAGCAGATACCTCGGAAGGTAAAAAGGTGCGTCTTTTCAGGTCTGGTTTATATGTTTTCATCATTTTCATCTTTGGAGCTCTAACTTCAGAGTCTCAGTAAGTCGTAATTTTCCTTGAGTTTTGCCGTATTCATCGGATCTTAATAATACAAATCACAATCTTTAAATCTTTAGTGACTTTTACGCCTCCCACCCAAATGTAAGTAATAACAAACGAGTACATAAGTAGTATTTATATTATATAGTCTTTCATTTATCTTTATACTACAAAAAAAAAAGATACACCTTAAAATAAAAATAAACAATTGTTGCTACGGTCTTATTACAGGTTGCCATGGAAAGTACAAACAAAAACAGTTGGGAGCATAACACTTCACTTATCTCTTTAAAGAACTCTCCAGTCTAATCCTGTAGGCCTAACATGCGCACCGCGACAAAATTTTGTCGACTCTCGTTCGCGAGAGCGCATCCTTCTATCCCGCTCATCACTCAGTCAGGTGAGCGAGACGCAACTTGCGCCGGCAGAATACGAGTATCGACAAATTATCTCGTGGCGCGCATGTTAGCCCGGCTGAACTACTCTGGGATCACTGTATACCTACGTATTTTGTGACGGCACTTAATAACAATACTGTACTGATGACCATGACCTAAGAAATACTTGATAAGGAAGGTCCAGGCGTTTCAGTGAATAATCTCCTTGGATTAGACCTCGCAATCCGTCAACGTCGGTAGCATGTTCTCTCGCCTGCCGTTACTTATGTAAATTGCTATGATTTGTGGAGTGTAGCCCTTTGCCTAGTTCAGGGATGACAGTAATATATTTTATATCTGTCACATGATTAAGTAGTTCTTTAGACTTTTGCTTTGCATCATAACCATTAACAGGAATTAACGTGACTTTATTTTTTAATTAGGTATGTACCTACATAAAATATTATGTACTAAAGTCGTTTAATGTATGTGTCGGAGAGGCTTCACTGACATTATTTTCAGTGGTGATTTAAGAAGTCAAACTTTGAGCACAAAATATAAAGGACACAGAAAGGAGACTCAGTCGTAATTTTGAATTTAGAAGAGTTCGTTGACATATGCCAGGGTTGTTGCCCGGCATGAGTGCATAAGCGCGCGGCCTCTACCATAAACCTCGACAGTTCGACAATCTTATGTCATAAGTTAGGATTAATGTGGTCGAAAAGGCGTTTCTACTTTCTGTGTCCTTTATATTTTGTGCTATGAGGGGGTCAGAAGATTTGTTATTAAAATCGTCTTTATTATAAATACAAAATGTGACAATATAGTCATGAAATTAATTGATGACGCTACTACCATTTAAATCATAAGTAATTGCTAGCAATGACAATTCATTGCTTATTAAACATGGGAACTCCATTAATTTGCCAAAACTCGTTTACGAGACTTTTTTTACGCATTATTATGGTTGCTTTGCTTCCCATAACTAAACAAATTTGTTCTATATTATCTAACTATATAATAAATGTGTTGTGGTGTCCAAATTATAAAGGATTTGCTTTCTTTCTAAAAACAAAATCAAAAAGTCTACGAGTATTTTTAAAACGCAGATGACCTTCGACTTTCCATTTAGAAGCTTACATTTGTCTACCAATGCTACCATTGCTTTCGCTAGCTGTGACTGTGGTAATTCCGGCCATGAACCCTCCAACATCTGGGGCAAGTTCTCTGGCGTGACGTCACTTATGTAAATCGCCTATGAATTGTGGAGTTCAGCCTCTAGCCCGGTTCAGGGGCATTAATGCCAGTTTGATACTTTGATATCCGTTAGTTCAATGTCCTCACCAAGTTAGGCACCCTACACACCTTCAACAAGACAATGCAAAATATTTGTACCGTTATGAACGTGTAGGTAGGACTAATATTAAAACTACAGACTTGGCTTCTACAGACAACTTCAAGGCTTAAATATAACCCGAGAAGACGAACGAACTAAACGACGCTTCACGCTTAGTTCCAATCTCTTCCAATAGCAGCTTAGCGCTTAGATTAGTCGTCATCCATTCGTCTTCTATCTCACTCTAGAACTTCATCCTAATTCAAACTTTTATCTCTTACACGTTCCTTGTCATGCATCTACCGATCATCAATCCCACACACACCGTTAAATTTTAGTCATTTTAATCCTGAAACCCTAACAAAGCCTCTTTAGCTTGTTAGATCTTCGAAATAAGCAAAATATTGAATAAATACCTGCTTGTCATTTTAGGTACCTCATCATCATTATCATCATCATCAGCCTGTTGCAGTCCACTGCTGGACATAGGCCTCTCCAAATGCTCGCCCCTTTGATCGATCTCCGGCTACTCGCATCCAGCTCCAGCCGGGCTGGCTGGCTCTTGTGCAGATCGTGACTCCATCTGGCCTCAGGCTGTCCTACACTACGTTTACCAAGACGCGGTCTCCACTCCAGAACTTGTTTACCCCAACGGAACGGTTTAAGTACCTAAATGATTCAAATATTTGAGTTTGAGTTCCAAAGAAACGGCCGCTTATGCTCTTATGATCGTGTGGAATAATTTCACGGACTAGCTGACCCAGTCATTATTAATCTCTTCCCCAAGTTGATGCGCAGAACATTTAAGGTGACGGGTAGGGCACACTAGCGACGCCAATTGCTAAATAATAATATGTTTGCTCCTAAACTAGATCTATTTTAACGCTTTAGAAGCTCTAGCCTCTCAGCAAACGTTCATACTTTTTTATTGAATGACAAGTGGCCCGCCCTCACTTCGTTTCGAGACTTAGTTTTGCTATTAATTCCAATCAATGCCAATATGTGGCGCTAGATGTAGATTAAATCGCGTATTTCGACTTTTCGGGTAATATAAAGTCTTGTGTAGTTGTTTGTAGAAGTTATTGATGTCTTTACAAATAGTATAGATTGCGCATTTTTATCTCGAATTGATTGTCAACTCGAAATTTTGATAAACGCTAATATTGGCCAATTTCGGCGGTAATAAAATGTTCAAGCGCAAAACAGACCAAAATGTAGCAAAGTAATCAAATTAGGAGTATAATTATTTGCCAAGAGGCTGTAGCTTCGAAACTGCTTAGCAGATAACAATTACAATCATTTCGCGACGCTAGTGCGCCCTACCAGTCGCCTTAACAAAACCAACCAAACTTTCGGCTCCCTTTTCAATTTACATTTTAAACCCCACCAGGTATTAAACTTCACCAATACTGTTTACGTTCCTTCATTTTAATAAGGCCCATTAGGAGGCCTTGCGAAACCCAAAAGGATTTTGTTTATAGGCCATTAATGAATTTTGCAAAGGAATGATTGCCCGACCCTTTGATACCTTAATTTGCAAGGCATCGGAAATTAAACGTCTATTACTTCTTTGTTCTTTGTATAAGCAGGATTTCTCTTTCGCATTTTGTGTGGAAGGCGTAATATTGTGTGTTTGAATGTAGCAATTAAGGCCATTATTATATAATAACACCATTCCGTACCCACGAGTACCTTGTTGCATTTGTGTCGAACCATATTGAAAGCACTATAAGTGCGCATGTATTTATGTGTGCGTGGATTATTAGTTTACAATTAAATCTTTGTTCACAATGCAGGCAGCCGTTATGTGTTGCCATATCTATACAGAATGTATCTGTTAACATTTACATTCCTTTAACCTCGTGAAATAAAAACCATTTAGAGCAATTTGTTCTATTACTTTTGGAAATACGCCCGAAAAAAAATCAACTTTTCATACAAAGGTGACCAATTTTGTATGAAAAGTTGATTTTTTTTCTAACTCGGTCATTTTGTATGGGGAGTCGAAAAATAAAGAATTTTGCTAAGTCTAGTCGTAGAACAAATGTTGGTCAGAATCACTGAGATAAAACGGGGTTAAAGGGGTATGAATGTTTACAGATACGCTCTATATAGCAAGCAAAAGTTACAGTAAACCATAAGCGCCGTTTCTGAAAGTGTTATTTTTAAAAATGAAAAATATGGGGCGTGTTTTTTTCGGCGAGAGTTTTCAATTAATTTTCTCCGGGCGGGCTTGAGTTATTTGAAACGTGGCTCTAATTTAGACCCATTTTTGTTTCCCTTTAATGTGCCTTGGAGATATTTAAAAAAAACCGTAATGTTTGGAATCAATTTGTTCGTAAAAAGTGGTGTAAAATGTATTCAACGCAATACGAGTACCTATGAGGTAAATATTTTGATTAATCCGTACCTACTTTGATAAGCTCGAAATTATTATAAACATTGTAATGTAGCTTAGTTTTTGCAACGAAATTTTTTTCAATGTCTTTTTTTGTCGAAATGGTATTTTTACTGAGTAACTGAAAAGAAAAATAGTAATTGAAATCTAACGCAAAAACAAAAAAAAAACACATTAGAAACGAAATAGAAACGAACTTTTGGAAACTTCCGAAATACTTGGAAAGTTTTTTCATCACTCCCCATGCAAAATAATTCAGTCACGGGACCGATTTTGTATGATTTTTTTTCCAAAGCGAATATTCCACAGTCATTGAACAAAATGTTTCACAGAATGGTTAGTAGAACACGTGGTTAAAGGGATGTAAATGTTTCTACACCTACTATTGTATTCATATAATACAACAAATTTCGAATACCAAAATACAACGAGAATTCTATAACCTACCATTATTATAGCGCAGCGCATCTAGTTCTATTATGTATTTATGCAGAAATTCCAAAATATAGATATGCAAGTTAGGACATGTCTAGCCAGGGTAATCAAAATTCAATTTCCATGACTATCAGCCCCCGTAAAAGCTTTACAAAGGTCCACTTGCGTATTCATTATGCACAATATACGAAATGCACTTGTATGGAGTTGCATGTCGGGTTAGTTCAAAATGCAGTGCTAAATTTGTTTGGCTCCAAATTAAATTTGGTATAGTTTTAGTGGCTTTAAGAGGAATGAAGCAGCTAAATAGGTTTTGATTAGTGAATTTTAGTATGAAACTAAGCCGATTCTTTTTCAGTATGAACAATGAACATGTTTCCCGTAGCTTATTCGACAAGCAATCAACATAAAGAAGTCCGCGGAAAAAAAAATTTGAGCACTTATGGGGCAATACGAATGAAACTAGCGCCGCCAACCTATTTACACTAATTGTGGCGAATATATGATATTTTTGAAGAAAATAAAACATTACAGACTTAGATCCAAGTAAATTGAATTTTTCAAGATGCAATACAATATTTCTAACACGGCCACTTTTAGCAATAATTGACATTATTGTTACTTATCTTGTCGCGTGTTTTATATATTGTATTGCATCTTGAAAAAATATCGTATTTTCGCTACAATCAGTGTAAATAGGTTGGCGGCGCTAGTTTCATTCGTATAGCCCCTTAAATAATAATTATGTTGAATTTATTACTTTCTAAGCACTCTAATTTATCAAAGGTTTCTATTGTTCTTAATTAAATAAATATCTAGCGATAACATCGATGACCTCTGTAGTCGGGCTTATGGGCCGAACTTTAAAGCGATAGCTGCGTTTGGGGTCCTAGCTTAATTCACAGGTGTAGCCAAAATTGGTATTTATATTACGAAACAATAAAGTTCAAAGTAACATTTTATTTGTAAATTATAACAAAAATGTTCTATATCTACTAATTTTCTATAACTACATAGCAAGATAATAATTTATTATGAAAACACATACAGGCTTGCATAGTTATTTACTAATACAAATAATAGACGCGGTATGTGTGAGTGCGTGTGTGTTTATGTATGTGTATGAGTGTGTGTGCCGAAAATTAAATAAAAAAAAACCGGCCAAGTGCGAGTCGGGCTCGCGCACAAAGGGTTCCGTAGCAGCAAATAAAGGTTCAGCCATCGTTTTCAGTGTAAGCACAATAACTTAACCAAAATTACAGTTAAATCAACCTATCTCAAAAACTATAAGAGATACTTTGATCAAACCAAAAATCGTTGAAAGAGTTAATTAGCATGCATCACCTCTATTTTTTTTAGAATTTTATACCCCGTAGTTATAAAAATAGAGGGGGGGGGACATACTTTTTACGACTTTGAGAGCTGATATCGATACCTTAAATCTCAAAGGGCGTAATCACCATTTTGGCCAAAATGACTTTTGAATGCTATCTTACTCCATTTTTTTTTCTCTATCGATCTGTATTATCAAAGTTTTAAAATTCGCAAAAAAGTGGTGATTACAGCCCACGTGTTTACCGTCGATAATGCAAGAATTTTAGTCGTAAATACCTTTAAAAAATTCATTAATAAGGTTTCGGTCGATACACCAGTTAAAATGGGTGGGGTTATAATGATGTGAAAAATACTGACTATCGAATGAGGCGTATAGGACAGATATGTGTAACAGTGGCGTTTACGACTCGAGTTACTTTAAGAATTTAAACAAAATAAATAAAGTAAGTCGTAGTAATACTGCATAATGAATATCGCGTTTAGTCCGGTTTCTATAAATTCTAAAATAAAAACGCTCAGACATGCAATTAGCAAGTACTTTTACTACCCATACGTAAGAAGAATTACTCTAGTGTCAGTATCCTAGACGAAAATGAGGAAATACGAAAATGAGCAGAATATACCACTCATTTCCCCTCGTCGAACCGAATTGTATCGATGTCTGTGATTAAATTCTTGTTAATATAGTGAAGTTGACGTCTTTTATTTCTTTTGCCCAACAGTACTCCTATTAAAGATTGTTAATAGCACGCAAAACCTGAAACATAAACAAAGTGGCGGGAGTTTTGCTAGCGCTTAAATCTTATGTAGATCAATCCTAGCTTTAACATTTTTAAAAATAAACGTTTGTTTTACTTCTTTGCACAGTACTGGTAGAAGACTTATTAAAATTTAAGCTCTAAGTAAAAGTCCTGTCGATGCAGATATTGTTTATACTAATTTAAAAACAAAACAAAATTATAGAAATCAATAACTTTCGTTTGAATTTCAAACTAAAATGATTGCGTTTGTATAATTGAAATAATAAAATCGTTTTCATTTCTGTACTTGCTATAAATTTTGTAATAATGAAACTACCCGTATTTGTCTCTTAATTTGTATCTTCCTTGAAGTGTTTTTACTTATAAAAAACAGAAAATAGCTTTTTAAAATGCATTTTCTATAAGTTAACTAGGCTGTTACACCATAGCAAAGAGCAGAATAGCCTTTTTTTCAAGTCGTAAACGCCATTATACCATAACTTATTGCAGAACAGCCTTTTTTTTAGGTCGTAAATGCCAAGTTGTCAATATTTTTTTGGCGTAATCACAAATCAGTTTGGCAAACATTGGTTGTATTTTGAATACCATATAACTGTGTTATAAAGCTCTCGATACTCGATAATTACATCCAAATTTCATTTATATGGCATTATTAGTTTAAAAGTTATGAATTTAATTCTTAGATTTTTTTTTTGTTTCGGCTCTCCTGAAAAGTGATGATTTGGTGATTACGCCCTTTGAGATTTAAGGTATCGATATCTCAAAAACCGTTCACTTTAAGAAAAATGTTTTTTAGAAAACTTTATATCATTTTAAAAGACCTTTCCATTGATACCCCACACGGGTATGTACATCGAAAAAAAAAATTTCATCCCTCAGTTACATGTATGGGGGGCCCCACCCCCAATTCTTTTTTTTACTATTTAGTGTCATATTTTTGTAGCGGTTCATACAACACATATTCCCATCAAATTTCATCACTGTAGTACTTATAGTTTCCGAGTAAATCGGCTGTGACAGACGGACAGACGGACAGACGGACAGACGGACAGACGGACATGACGAAACTATAAGGGTTCCGTTTTTGCCATTTTGGCTACGGAACCCTAAAAATAATATCGTAGGACCAAGTCATAACCAATACGATATTATTTTCTGGGCACAAGCTGTTCCCTGTACCGGTAAAAATTTAGCTGAAATTTCAGTTTGCAATTGAAATGAAAAAGTACATAGCCAAATAATCATAATTAGGTCAGTGGAAGAGAAGTTAATCATATGAAAAACAACGCAATACTGTTTAAAATTTAAAACCAATTTTCGCATATGAATGGTCTTACCTCTGTAATGAGGTGTAAAGTATTCATGATTGTGCTGGACAGATTGGGTAAACTGATTGTTAAGGGTACGAGTAATAATATACTTATTTTCTTTATGTTTTTTTTTTGAGTTAATTATGTGGTTTGTAACCCCTAGCTACTCTTTGGCATAAATCGGTAGGCAGCGGCATGACTGTGCCTCGGCATTATTGTTGTCTATGAGCAGTGGTTACCATTTACTATCAGATGGGTCGCATGCTCGTCTGCCTACTTCAGCAATAAAAAAAATGGGTTGGCTCGACCGAACAGAAACCAAACCTCACAGAAAACCGGTGTATGTCAGCGCCTGCTCTGTGATTTGTCGAGTGTGTGAGGATACCGGTGGACTGGAGTGAAAGGTGGAAAGGTTGACAGCGCACTTGTGACTCATAGAAATCAATTCATCGCTACTATGATGGGATTAGGCCTTTAATCACCACGCTTGCCTAATGCAGATTGGTGCAGTTTGTGATCAAACTCCAGCTATGTTCGATAAATTCGAAACATTATTTTTGCTCGACCCTAGAATCGAACTCGAATAGTTCTGTAAACAAATTAATCGAATCGAAACCAGGACCATACAGTGATCTCGGATCACGGAACGGTTACTAAAACCAAATACCATCGGGGCGTTATCGTGGGCCTCTGCTACCTTTAACTGTGTGAGAGCCACGCTTCGGCATGAATGGGCCGGCTCGACCGGAGTGATACCACTGTCTCACAGAAAATCGGCGTGAAGCAGTACCTCTCTGCTGTGATCCGCCGAGTGAGTGAGGGTTGCAGATGTCCATGGGCGGCGGCAATCGCTTAGCATCAGGCGATCCGCATGCTCGTCTGCTACCTACCACATAAAAAAGTCTATCCTAATACAAAAAACACGTGACTATTAAATCACTAGCCCATGAAGCTGTGAAGCTACCAATGAGGCTTCTTAATGTTTTTGTAATTGTTAATGAGTTTGGGGGAGATATAAGAACAATATTATTGTTTCCAACCGAGTTCATTACGCCAAGAATGAGTTCTGTTAAACCGTAAAGTTGATTAATATCATAATCCTCTTTGCGAAATTTTATACAGCTGATCCTCACTCACTTTGGGTCACTCCATCCTAGTTAGTTAGTCTTTTAATTTTCATTTGTAATTAGATCTATTGTTAGCTTCGCCCCGCGGTTTCACCTGCTGTGCTGATAGAATTATTAGGCGTGTCGCACACACACTCAAGAGTCGAGGCGGAAGCGTTCAAGAGGCGCACCGCCTCTGACTTTTCTGTACAATCAAATATGTCAACGCATACTGCCAGAGTCGCGGCGCAGTCGAGGCGCAGTCGAGGCGGCGGAGGTGCAGGGTCGAGTCGGCGACACGGCGCGGGCTCACGGCACGCCGCCGCCCCGACCCCGCCGCCATTTTTTCATCCATTCCATCCATTTCCATATTGAATGGGTGTAAACGATGCGCTGCATCTCCGCCTCGACTCTTATATCACACCACCGCCTCGACTGTGCCTCGACTCCGCCTCGACTCTGGCAGTGTGCTACCCGCCTTATTGTTATATTTTGGATAATCCTCCTCATTCTGAACATATTATATGAATGGTTTTTGAAGACCCGCTGCATTTATAATTCATTGTAGTTTTGTTGTGTTTTCCTTAATAATAAGGTATCTACTATTATTATAAATAGCAAATAGATACAATGTTAGTTTCCACAAACACCAATAGATTGCGTTGGGTGTCTATTACATCGCGCAAGCATTTTGTTTATATATTCGTCTTGTGGTAGTGGCATATAATACAATATTTTTACAAATGGTACAAAATGAAAGTCTTTATTATACCTGCCACTAATTTTGTAAGAGGCTTTGCTTATGTGAAATAAAGATTTTTTTTATCCAGTTTAATACGCCTGAAGGTTTTAATCATTATAATAGTGTGTCCGGAGATTGGTGTCCGACCCATAAAGGCGAGTCTACTATGTTCTGCTTAATTTGTCAAATAACAAAGCCAAGACATAACACATGACACCATTCTACCTGTTAATCTAGTCTTTATTAACGATCAAATTGTAGATTAACACAACACACACCTAATCTCCGTTTTACGAAAGCTAGACATAGATTATCAAAGGCTACGTCGAGAGATGGCAAATGAATAAATAGGTACGTCGGGTGTTTGGATACTATAAGCCTATAGCTCACTAGTGCTGTCAGTCAATACTCAACTATCAGTAGTTATCGACAGACTTTAGATAAATAATATATTGTACGTCATCATTACGATGTGATATTTATATCTTTAAGTATTACGAGTATAATACTTTATCATTCGTTTTTTTTTTGTTTGTTGTGGCCATTAAATGCTTATTTTCTTACTTAACGAACCATAGCAAACGCCGAGTTGGTTTGAGTACCGGGCCATGATTATGAGGTCCCGGGTTCGATTCGCGGGTCGAGTAAAAGTTGGTATGTTACGGATTATTCGAACTAAGCTCGGGTTTGTGAGCACTAATTCGCATTAGCCTAGCGTGATGATTAAAATCCTAATCTCATGATGGTAGCTATAATTTAGAACCAATCGTAAATAAATATCAATACAATCAATAGGAACACTAATTTACATTAGATATTTCTACAAATACTTTACATAATCGGGACAAATTAATAAGGGGTTCGCTTGTGACCACGGCTGTTGTAACGCAGCCGAAACGTCAAGCAGTAAGTGCTAAAATGTACTTATTTAATTTCGTCGCGTTTAGTCCCGTTTATGTAAAGTATTTTTATAATGCAACGCGAAAGTTTAAAAACATATCTTAGATATTTCTGTTTAAACTTTTGGTTGAGTTGAGTATTCACGTCTTTATTATCAATCAAATAATAGATTAACTCAATTATGTAACACATATTTAATCTCCGCTTTACGAAAGCTAATCATAGATTATCAAAAGCTACGGAGAGTTGGCAAATTAATACGTTGGGTGTTCGCCTACAATGGCTCACGGTAGTGTTGTCCAAAAATAGTTTACTATCGATATGTTGACGACCGAACAACATCGATAGTGTCCGCTTTATTAACGTGAGTTGTGGGCTGCACTTGATGTGGCCTCAAGTTTGATCCTCAAGTCACGTAAAAATTTGGACCTGTGTTTTTCTGTTAAGATTTTTTGTATAAGGTCAAAGTCTGGATGTCGGAGGTGTTGTAACCCCATATTTCGCAAGACACGTTAATCCGTTAGTTTTTCAGCTATTTTACTGTTCTTTACTAGTATCAATAGCTTAACTAGTATCTTATAATAAATTGTTGCTCTCAGTAGTACTATCAGAAATTTATAAATTATCATTACTATTGTTTACAAAAAAATAAGTTTTCTAACATTGAGTAAATTTTTATTAAAATTTACGCGGACGTAGTAATTTACGAGCAGCGATTGTGTTTTTAAAATCAAAATAGAACATAACTATGTATCAATAGTTTTTATTGCTTGTTTGTGAGCAATGGATGATTTTTTCTAAGACACGTGGCAGTCATCAAAATGATAAGCCTTAAATTACTGCTGTTCACACCAACACCAGTGGAGTTGCAAGTGCCCTGCCAATCCCTTTACTCCTACAGAATCGTCGAACCTATCTATATAATCGTCTATTTAAAACGAAAAACCTCTATATTTTTACTATCGATACTTCAGCAACACTACCTCACGGGAACTAATAACGTTATGAATAGCTGAGGCTTTCCATCCATCAAGGACTGCAGCTGACGGCTAGCTAAACTCCCCTCGATAGAAATCTTTGCATCATTATCCATTAAAGAGGTGTCGATTGGCTGTGAGGCCAGTAATACTGATTGGTTTTATCCAACTGACTTCGAGGTTAGAGGATTATGCCGGTACGTTGTTGGTAAATTGTTGGTGGGTCACCAGTACGCCATGAGGTAGGTACCTAATGGTGACCCGGAAGAAATAATGCACCACGTCTTGTGTGACTACTAGGCATATTAAATTATAATATTTTGGTAGTGTTGTATGAGTATCGATAGTTTAATATCGATGTTATAAAAAACACACGAATAGTATTATCCGTCAAGAATTCTTTCTTTATGCGATAGGCAGATTTGCAGACCATTCAAAGCAAAGCAACACCAGTAAAGTCACAAATCGGCTGCCAACTTTTTTCCTAAATGATGCCACTCCTTTACACTCAATTATCTGGCAAAAAGAGCTCAGACACTAGTTTTCTATCAGGACGTGGTATCACTTTAGTCAAACTGGGTCATACTAATACCATAGCTTTTTAACTTAATATCAGTATCACATAGCATTTCATTAGCCTAATTACCTCAAAACAGAAGCAGCCACTCGAAGACTATCAAAAGCCCTGTCAGTTTGGCAAATGAATACGTTGGGTGTTCGCCTACAATAACTCATGAGTCCTAATAAGATTATGAATAGCTGAGGCCTCCCATCCATCACGCCCTGTGGCTGACGGCTAACAAAACTCCCCTCGATTGAAATCTCTGCATCATTTTCCATTAAGGTTTCCATCGGCCAACGGTGTTTGTGATAGTGATGTGCGAGTATTGATTGATTCTATATCGATGTAAGATAAATCGTAGGTTTAAAATCCTGTGACAAGTATGCAGAAAAGACATCCTGAAATCTTCTTCGGTAATTTTTTTACGGATTTCTATATTTTTTTTCATTTACTATACCGGAGGGTAACAATTAGACTTACATCACGCCTTTAACCCTAAAAATAAAAAATATCATGTGACCAACTTAGTTATAAAAACTAACCTTATAAAAGTAGAAATGGTTGGTCAAGAAGATAAAAAGTGGTTAAAAGGATGAATGTTTACCGATACACACTGTATATTACGTCATATACGTTCCTTTTCATACATCAACAGCTTATTACCAATACCACTTATATTAAGTATACCATAGCCGTAGAGGTTGCCTCGTAACATAGGCGGGATCCCATTCACTAATATTACAGTAGGTGTCTTAATACTGTGCTAATATTTTCGTACATACCTCCGCCACAGTGCAACAGTAGCCAAAAATAAGACTTTATACTTTGCTTTGGGACCGTAATTCATAAACGAACCAATAGGTGGCGTTAGGCGGCGATTACATCGCGCTGGCTTACTTCGACCTTGATTCTATAATCAATCTGGTCGAAGTAATATTACGTGATAAAATAGAGTCAAAATAGGGTTGAGACACTGCACTCAATTAAGCGAGAAATATCGATGGTTAACAAATCGGCACTACCGACCAAATGTTCAGTTTTCAATCAAACAGGCCCATTCATGCCAAAGCGTGGCTAAATAGACGGGACAGAACTACTGACTCGACTGCAAGACAGATACAAAAGCTCGGACCTATTTGAGACTGGGATGGAATATTTCGGTAATTAATATCGACTGTTAAAATATTTGTGACTGTGGAGCGCTCATTGATAAATACTATCCTGGCAGTCAACATTGCGAGGAGAACAGACGGCCGTTGGGGTCGAAAGGTCCTTGAGTGGAGGCCACGTGTAGGAGGCCGCAGCCGTAGCAGGCCTCCCACTAGGTGGACCGACGATCTGGTGAAGGTCGCGGGAGTCCATTGGATGCGGGTGGCACAGGACCGATCTGTGTGGAGAACTTTGGGGGAGGCCTATATCTAGTAGTGGACGTCTATTGCCTGAAATTATGAGTCAACACCATTTTGGACATTTAAATGTTGACATCTCTTTGAATATGTGAAGTGTGTAGTGACTTCTGCTGCTCACTGTGGTGCGAGCGTTGACGTGATTCTAAGCTCGTATAAGCGTTAAACGTTATCAGAAAAACGTTGCTATGGAAACGTCATGGCAATTAGATATTTCTTGGTATACGTTAACGCGCCTAAAGACGCTCGTGTACAGTAAAATTGTTTACTTCCCGTGCAATTTACGTATCTTAAGTGATAGATTTTTGTTCTATGTACAATACAATTTATTTTTATATAGATTTGACTCGGGTAGGCTAATACAATAAAGACTGGTTTACATAGTGTAAGTTGCCGTTTAAGCCAGCTTTCTAAGTAGCTCTACTGTGCACTTGTGCAGTCTGTCTGAACTCTAAGATCGCACTTTCCACATAAAGAGCAACCCTTTTGCATAAATGTACTGACACGAGTGAGACCACCCCTCCCGACCCGTGGTACAACTGAGCCCAACTGGTTGTACTACGGAAAAGTTAGTTAAGTTACCCATAATTCAACTAGTGGTACGGCGGTGGAACTAAGTCCAACTGGTTGGACCACGGGGATAAGATGAGTGTGTAAAACAAAATGATCGTCTCCAAAACAAATTACTATCGTTAAGTGATCCGACAATGATTGTGATTGAAAAAAATAGGTGTAAGTGATTGGTGCAAGAAAGATGTTAATGAAGAGAAATAATTAACATTTATTTATACCACACGGCATTACCGCCACACCCTTGAGCTATTGGTGTCCCGTCCAGTTCTGTAGTATAGGTCGATTCACGAAAGATGACCACAAATGACGATCGTCTACGCTTAATATCTCATGAAGTAAAGACTTAAGACAAAAAACATGGGCAATCAAACATAGAATGTGTTTAGTCTAAGCCCTTGTAATGTGTTAAATTAAGAATGAGCCATTTCTTCATGAGATTTCATGTGTAGACGATTATTTGTGGTCATCTTTTGTGAATCGACCTGTACTGTAGTTTGTATGCCTAGCAACTGGCCTCATCAGCACTGTGGTTCCCCAACAATTATTATTAGAAGAAGCAGCCCCAATTATTCCGAACAACATAATCTGCTAAGAAAGCCGTTATTACTCAGCCCGTGAAAAGGCATTTACGGCACGTAGCAATTTCAACAGGAAATTAAACGCAAGGAAATGTGGGGGTGAAATTATTCGCCTGGACTAATTATGCTACTTACATTATTATTAAACTACCTGGAACAATTGTTTCATCTAGAATTGTGCGAAATAGGCTTAGTGTTACCTAAGCTGTGTTCACCTTGGGTTTTCGTGAAAATTTATTTTATGCCTTTATTAAAAAAACATGTATACCACAATATTACTCTTAAGACCTTATAAAATGTAATGTGATTGTGCAATAAGTGAATATGAATATGAATATGAATAACATTTCCCTTAAAGATACCAAGTATAGATTTAGTTGTCTAAAGGAATTTAGAATGACGCTTTAAAAAAAATATCTATATGTTTGTATCTAGAGACTTTCGTGTCGCGTTTATTAATGTTTGATGTGATAGGTGGCACACAAACAGACGGATCGCCTGATGGTAAGAGATAGCCGCTACCCATAGACACCTGCAACAACCGTAGAGTCCTAAGTGCGCTGCCAACCTTCCAAACCAAAAGTTTCATTTAAATACGTTCAGTTGTCTTTGAAATCAGTTTGAAAGACGAATACACAAAAAGTTAAAAAAAAATGATTTTGTTTATGTTTTTGATCTCTAAAAGTAACTTTGTTTCTGGAACTGAACAGTGAACAGTCACGTGCCCTTATAGGTTTACAACCTCATTCAAGTATGAACCTTATAGTCCTGGCGTAAGAGTCAGGTTGTTTGGTTATTTGGTATAAAACGTGGTTAAAGGGATGTAAATGTTCACAGATACGCCCTGTATATTTAGGTCCTAAATAATATCTCACATAAATTATTGCTATATACAATCGACTGTAGCCGATCGGTAGGAGGATAATATTAGTAAGTTATCACCGTTCTGTCAAACTTTTCCGCACTACTTTTGATAGGAAAAAGTTTTTCCTGTATTTTTTCCGTCTTAATATTTAACTTTGTTAGCCGAATAATTGCACGGCGGACCCAAAAGAATCCCCTTACAACTTCGTTTGGGAGTTTCCAAAACAAGGCTATTTGTCGTAACGACTGTCACTTTGGGAATTGTTCAGTTACTGTTTTAATGTTCTTTAAATCTACTTAACGTAATTTTGAGTGTCCATTAAGAAGTTTAAGATGGTCTCTTAGATCTGCCTTCTTCATTGTCAGTTCAAAATTACAGTTTGAATGCTCTTGTTTACGGTAATTTTATGGGTATATTCTTATTTATGGGAAAGGAAGGCAAACTATACAGGATGTATCTATGAACGTTTACATCCCTATAACCACGTCTTCTACCAAACATTCTGTATAATATTTGTTTGAGGTTGCAAATGTTTCATCAACTTTTTTCAATGTTTCCAGATCAAGATCCAGCAGCAGCTCCTGTGCTGTGTTTCGCCGAGTGAGTGAGGGTACCGGAGGCCCATCGGGGGGAAGGGGATAAAAGGTTAGCAGCGCACTTGTGACTCCACTGGTGTAGCATGTGTCCATGGGCGGCGGCAATTGCTTACCATCAGGTGATCCGCCTGCTCGTCTGCTACCTATCACATAAAAAAAAAAAAAAAAAAGATTTGTTTGTTTTTGTAAACAAACCGCCGAAAAGTTATGTCTGAAAGAAGCTCTTATTTATATAAATAACATGAAATCAAGGCCTTCTAATCTTTGTATCCTTTATTTTAAAATATTTCTCTCATCTCATCGTAAAATTTCCAGTTGTGTTGAACACACACACTGTTAAATCTATACTATTTATAAAGAGATAACTTCTATAGACAACGAAAAGGCTTAGGCTTAGGTAAACCGAAAACACGAAAGGCTTGCGCGATGTAATTAAGCACAGCGCCATCTATTGCTTCATTTCTGAATTACGTTCCCGAAGCGAAGTGAGGGCGGGCCACTAGTTATAAATAAATTGATACAACATACATAAAATGTCCTGGTCCGAATCTAAGGTTTTCCCTTGTGTTATGGCAACCAGAAACAACGAAGAAACCAGAAACACCCTGGGTCTTAAATATCTGTTTCACCAACAAATCGTTTAGTTCAGACCAAAATCCACGATTTAGCAAGTCTACCAATCACAATGAAGCGACTTACTTTCTGGCCTTCGCAACCTTTTAACAGGGGAACAAGGCTAACTAAATTACGTTTACAAGTTACAGAAACTATCTGAAATGTGCAGATTTCCTCAATCAGAGGATCAGAATCAACAATAAATAATTTTATAATAAGTTGTTTAATGATAAATAATTTTATGTAATACCCGGTATGTGGAGGGATGTGGGTTCGAGTCCCACATGAACCCTGCGATGATTTTATTAAGTGTATTATTTACCTAATAAACACAGAGATACGTTAAGAAAGTTTCTGACATTGAAGAAATAAACATTTAAGTTATATCTTAGTACGAATTGACTTATTTTCGGTCACCATTTGAAATTCGCGGATGAATTTGTTTCGGGCGAGTTTTCCCCTAACCCTAGGGTACTATTAAGTATTCTGTGCCCTAGGCTTAGTATCTAGTATACATAGAAGAGAGATCAGAAACAAGAAAATGGTAAACCGAATAATTCGGCCGAATATCCGGTTCGGTAAAGATTGAACCGAATATTATTCGGTATTCGGTTATTCGGTGAAACCACTATTCGGCGCATCACTAATTTTAATCAAGGAAAACTTCAAAATGTAGTCTAAATATCTCCACTGGCTTCCTCTTAGATTCTCGCACGAGTGGGCACAAAATAATAGATCCATCTAAAAACTTATAGGCACTGCCGATCCAAATTATAATAAAGCCATAGCATAAAATATACTAGTGGATCAACTTAGTGGCGTAGCGTGCGTGAAAACCTTAACAAAAGCTACGATTATATAAACACTGAAAAATTACTTGCTTTTAGTTTTCGACACTCTCAAGGGAAACAAAACTTATGTGTATTTACCGTTTATCAGAATTTTTGAGACGAGCAATATTGTTATGGATCAAATATTACGGGTAAAAATTCGAAAACTATGTAATTGTAATTCAGTCTTTAAAAAGGGTATCTATATTTTCATAGGTTTGAATTGGGTATCATTTGAAAGAGTGGTATGGAAACATTTAATGGAGTTTTAGTATCGCATTATTTTTTAATTATTCTGTAAGATAGAAGATAAATTTTGCGCTTCAAGCCCAGAACTATTTGTAGTACTGAAATTGTGACATACTCGTAAAATAAAAAATTTAAAAATAGTCCCTTAAAGTAATGATTATGCTGCTGCTATTCTACTAGAGCTGTTTGAGTTAGCGGTGTGCGAGGAAAGAATCCCCCAATGGAATCACTTCTAGAGAGGAATAAAGTGATTCTATTACTAAAGGCAGCCTTAGAAGGCAACGCTGGACAGCCGTATTGGTACTGAATCTTCTTATACTGTGCGATAGCCGAATTCCACAAGATTTTAATGGAGTCGTCTGTAACTTTGAATCGTTATTTAACATCCCAAGTACTGATATTCATTTGGCAAATTGTCCCCGAATATGGTTGGTCTAATCATTCGACCGCCTTTCCAGTTATGCTAATAACGATTTCGCCTTCGGAAACTTTCTTAATATAATACTTGGAAAGTCAAACAGAAAGTCAAAGTTCAATTTTCGGGAATGGTTTATCTATTTCATGGACACCGGGTGAACCCCTTAAGATGGGGTGGGATTTTAAATAAGACTCCTAAAGGACTTTTTATGGCGATTTGATAGCATGGTTTATAAACGACTCTTATCGCTTCTGTGGTGAGTTGGAACGCGTGATGGAAATAAAATCCTCCAGCCATCGATATAAGATACACCCATGATTCTGAAGGCTGAAGCACACTGAAGGCGTTGTAAAAGTGATCCCAAACAGCACTGTCATTAGTTAGTTTACGGCTATTTTGTATTTCGAATATGTCGTCAAGGTAAAAACAAATCATAGTAGCCCTCTTAGAGAAAGTATCAAATAGAGAGGACACGCAAATATACGGAACATATACAGAAATCGCTAAGAGTAAAAGAGACAGAATCATGAGTTTTTGTCTTTGTCAGAGTTCCACTTTTTTGATGGACTCAGTAAGTGAACTGCGCCCAACAAAGCTAGTTGCCATAGTAACCCATAGTAATTAAGTGCGATTTTTGTTCGTATTTTTACTACCATAATAACCAACCAAATTCAGTCGTAGTAAGAGATAACAGGCTACTGTACTGAAGTAATCGTTTTGCCATTTTGTACTAGTTTTTTCATTTGGCCGGGTTATATTATATATATATCTGTCCCTTACGGTGATACGCGCTTAGCCACTCTATTTGATACTTTCTCTAAGAGGTGCCTATGATATTTTCGTCACTAATCCATAGTAAGTAATTGGTTTTAGGTATACTAATTTAATTGATTTGAATAAAATTGGGTAATTGAATTATTCTTGAGTATGTAAAACAGGCATGGTAAATTTATAATGATTGTTTTTTTTGTTTCAGGTATAACAACAGCTCGAAAGTTATTCAACAAAATCTTAATGCAAGTACCTAAGCAAATAAAATAAAAGCACATAACGACGGTGAAGTGCCAATATCTACCATCTAACATAGGGATATTCGGGAAAATTACTTTCTTATGTCAACGGGCATTAAGGTTGTTATTATCTTATGTTTATTCAGTAGTTACTTATGAAGTATTGGCACATAATACATTCATCTAAAGTATCAGCCTATATACTGTCCCACTGCAGGGCAAAGGCCTCCATCATAGAAATCAAGTTATCGCTACTATGATGGAGTTAGGATTAATCACCACGCTTGCCTAATGCGGATTGGTGATCACAAACCCGAGCTATGTTCGAAAAATTCGAAACATACTTTTGCTCGACCCGGGACCCCGAGATCACGGCCCGGTACTTAAACCACTAGACCAACAGGGCGTCATCAGGGCGGCGTCAGGGAATACATTCATCTCGTGACATTTTTTTTATGAGGTTTCAAAACAAAGAAAGAAAGACGATAATATTCCTGGTGGAAATACTTACCTTTATCGCAGTAATTTAGCAAAGATATTTCTAAGGTAAAATCTTCGTGAACGACTTCCTTTTAAAAAATCAATGAACTTTTTATGACTTAAGAAGGGAAAAATATTAGATTTTGATTAATTGATCTTTTTGTTAGTTGCCTAAGATTTAAGAAGTTCAGAAGAAATTCTTAAGACGTCTGGCTTAGCAAATTTTGGATGATTTACAGAGTAAAATATTAAACTTTTATTTTATTAGACGTAAACTTTCCGATGTTAGTTTCATAAAAATAAGTCATCTTTTCAAGGATCTTTTTGACTGGCGAAGGTTGGCCGTCTACTTAGCATATCCTTATCTGTAGACTCACAGTAGATAAACTTTAGCGTAGGTATAATCTACTGTGGCAGAGTGGACGACTTTATAGATCTCTTTATGGGGCGAGACAGTACAGTACAAACTTGTGTCGCTTCCCAGGTCGAGAAAAAGTATATTTCGAATTTTTCGGACATAATTTTCTAGGATAGGTTTGTGATCACCATCCTGCCCCATCATAATAGTGATGACCTGATTTCTGGAGGCTTTTGTCCTGTAGTGAGATTGTATACAAAGTGAATCTATGAACATTTAACTGTATCCTTTAACCACGTGTTCAACCAACCATATTGATCTGAATTTCAGATTTCGGTTAAGAAATCACCTTTTCATACAAAGTTAGTCACGTGACCTGGATCATTTAGTATGAGGAGACGAAACGATTTTTAACGAGTTTTCCAATGTCGTTCAGAATGTTTTGTAGAAGCCGTGGTTGTAAATGTTCACATAAACACCTTGTATAAGCTGACACTTACAACGTCACAAGATTTACCCGTGGCGGTTACCACCTTATTTAGTATTGGTTTAGTGCTTACGCTATTTAGTACGGAGTCAAGTCAATGTATGAGATGTTGTGTGAATTTCTTTATTTATTTTTATTTTATACTCTCGCACATACGACGACCATTGCAATCAAATCCATAATGACTTTACAAGGTCAAAAAGAGCGGCCTTCAAAAATTACCACCCCAATTCGGAATCATACAAATTGCGCCCCGGGCGAAACACGGCAATCAATCTATCAAGAGGTATTTTTGTGGGGCCTTTGTTTTGATCAAAGCTGTAAATGACGTAAAAGGTGTGGCCGTATTACTCATACATTTTTAATCATCGACGACGGGGTGTTATAAGTTATACATGTCTGTCTGTTGGTCTGCCTGTGTCATCGTAGCTCCCCAACGAATGAACCGATTTGGATTTTGTTTGAAAATCATAATAGTCGGAAGTATTTTTAGCCAGATTGGATGACCGCTAACTTAAAATGGCCGCTGAAGTTGCAAAAAAGATGCCATAATTTTTTCACATACTAACATCGTCACACAGTGGCAGCCTGCAGATTGTCGTCGCCTAAGAAAAGGTGGCGTGACGATTTGGACCAACACTCCCGGGACTAGTATTATCAGCAGTGAATAGGCGCCAGTGGCAGACCGTAGGGGAGGCCTTGGCCCAGCAGTGGGATTAAGCAGGCTAAAAAATAATTAACAATTTTTGGTGGACGATAAGGCAAGATCAAAGTTCTCTTAAAGTGTTAACAAAAATACGAATTAATTAAGTGTAACCGGACTTAAGTTTTCGCAATGCCGATATCAAGGCTTTCGCATTAGTTTGCGGTAAGCGTAAGTCATTTTAACAATAAAACTCTTTGGAGTACACTCAAGCATTATGTAATTCTCTTGTATTCAAAGACAATGACAGAGGAGAAAAATAACAAAAGTGTGTTTGGTTTTCATATTATTGTAATATCTTTTATTACTTTTATAAGTTATCAAATATTTCTTACATAATAGGATATAGGTAGTAAAAATATTATTCTGTATAAAAGACTTAAGAGAGCTTATATAGTCCAATATCACCGCAATGTAATGATTATATTTGAACTATAATCGTAATTATGTATAAGTATTCAAGGAAGCCATTATCATATTTTTAAGAAAAATTTACCTAGTTTGTGTTTTATTTATTTATTTTTTATTAAGGACAGCCAACAAAACGATCACTTAATTACCAAGATTCATAGTCTTGTACAATATAGGGTGCAAAAGTGACGCCTTATTACAGGCTGCCACGACATGCATAATATAAAAAAAATATATATCTAGGTAGGTATATGCCACCGTCATACTGTGGCAACTGCAGTAGCCCTGCGACATAATACACTATAAGTCTTGGGATCGAGATATTCTCGCTAATGCAGCCGCCACAGAGATAGGTAACATTTCCTGCAGATAAACCAGCATTGCCTAGCTGTTGGCTTTTTATGTACAAGTACCCAATTTAATAGTAGTACCTACGGTGTGATAACGTAACAATTGAGTAACGTAACCAACTATTAAGTATTCCGTGATGTAACATAAAATAAGTCTCAAAAATCTGAAATTCCTACTCTTTTCCGGTACCAAAAATATAATATTATCTTTAAACGCCTTAATTGTGTCAAAATAAGATTACATAATACTTCGTTATTATTATTTTTTTATTATACAACGTCGGTGGCAAACAAGCGTGGGCTGATAGTAAGCATCTACTGCAACCTATGGCGTATTTTAATAGAAAATATCAGGGAGAGAGCCACTTTATGGCAAAATACAAATTAAGTTTTTTATTCAGTTTAAGTACTTTGCAGAATTTATGAATGTCGAATTTTGTAATCTACCGCTGCAGACACAATGGAAAATCACAAATGTTTTATGCCTTTTAAAAGGCTTATGGGCCTTACGACGCTATAGTGTTTTAGATAAACAATATAGGTAAGCAAAAAGAAGCCGGATCATTCAAAACAAAACATTCACCAGGCGGTAAATTTATTTATTTATTAAGGTCCGCCAACAGCACTTATTACAAGTAGGTATGAGAGAGTTTGTTTTTTTTTTGCTTACATTGTTGATCTTTAATACTAAAAGGGCATTTGTAAAATCTATTAGGGAGACATTGGCATTAAAACGATATAAAATAGCGGTATATAATGGCGACGCTCGTGGACCGAACAAACGCTCTTAAGACTGTCAAAGAAAGAGCACATCTGTTATTCTATGCTCAAAGTACCCACAAAGAAGGTCGCGTCTGTCGAAATTAATAAATCATAGCGGGAGGAGGACAAATAAAATTTTATTATCGCCCTTTAACTTACTTTTGGCTTCTTCAACTTGTTTACTGGAGTACGCGATATCGCGGGACGCAGGGCTGGGCGAGCGTTGCCAGGATATAGCAGGTAACTTTTTAGGTTATTTTGGTAAACTCAAGATACTACAATTGTTGAAAAAAAAACCGACTTCAAGACTACAACCACAATATATTTTGTGTTGTTTTTTTTTTGCTTACATTGTTGATTTATCATACTAAAAGGGCTTTATTCGTAAAATCTATTAGGGAGACATTGGCATTAAAACGATAAAAAATAGCGGTATATAATGGCGACGCTCGTGGACCGAACAAACGCTCTTAAGACTGTCAAAGAAAGAGCACATCTGTTATTCTATGCTCAAAGTACCCACAAAGAAGGTCGCGTCTGTCGAAATTAATAAATCATAGCGGGAGGAGGACAAATAAAATTTTATTATCGCCCTTTAACTTACTTTTGGCTTCTTCAACTTGTTTACTGGAGTACGCGATATCGCGGGACGCAGGGCTGGGCGAGCGTTGCCAGGATATAGCAGGTAACTTTTTAGGTTATTTTGGTAAACTCAAGATACTACAATTGTTGAAAAAAAAACCGACTTCAAGACTACAACCACAATATATTTTGTGTTGTTTTTTTTTTTCAATCAAAGTAACTTTGTAAGACCCAGCTGGCAACACTGGCCTCGTGGCTTGTTCGAAGGCGGAAAGTTTAATCCCTTGACATAATTCCGGCTAAACTGACTGGTAAATGGTATGACGGAAGGGGAAAGTAACTGATTTTCGATAAAAACAACTTTTACTTTTTTCGCTGAAGCGGGTGCGTTGGTTTCGTGAATGAGTATGTGTGATTTTGAATCTTAAGATATTATTACACAGTGAATTTTAAGCTTGAAAGCATGCTATTTTGCTAGATATGAGAATCTTTAATGAACTAACTTAAGCGGACGTTTTATATGCTGGAAAATGCTTCAGATGACAGTTTTTTTTATATCCCAGGGTATTGCGTTCAAAGTTATTATAAATTGGTTGGAATGTTTCTCCGTCCGATTTTTTGTCCTCAATTTCATCCATCAACAATAGTTCAAAATTTTTAAAAGTAGACTATCATTTGGGCATAATATCCGTTCGTGACAACCAAACACAACAAAACGTACAAGCATAGAAAAACAAAACAAAACTAAAAATTAATTATTTCCTCGTCTTGTCTCGTAACAGCCTATTCAGTATTATCTAGAAAATTCACAAATCATAGCGTTCAGGGAACGCCTCATAGTTAGCCAATAGTGAATTCCACGCAATAGAAATGTTCTTTCGAAGTGTTTGGTACAAATTGAAAGTACTTTCCTCTGTTGTCTGATATCTGTAACACAAGTGCTTAAGCTACTTGGTACCGAGTCAGGTCAATGAATGAGATGTTGTGTGAATTTATGAGATGTTGTGTGAATTTATGAGATGTTGTGTGAATTTATGAGATGTTGTGTGAATTTATGAGATGTTGTGTGAATTTATGAGATGTTGTGTGAATTTATGAGATGTTGTGTGAATTTATGAGATGTTGTGTGAATTTATGAGATGTTGTGTGAATTTATGAGATGTTGTGTGAATTTATGAGATGTTGTGTGAATTTATGAGATGTTGTGTGAATTTATGAGATGTTGTGTGAATTTATGAGATGTTGTGTGAATTTATGAGATGTTGTGTGAATTTATGAGATGTTGTGTGAATTTATGAGATGTTGTGTGAATTTATGAGATGTTGTGTGAATTTATGAGATGTTGTGTGAATTTATGAGATGTTGTGTGAATTTATGAGATGTTGTGTGAATTTATGAGATGTTGTGTGAATTTATGAGATGTTGTGTGAATTTATGAGATGTTGTGTGAATTTATGAGATGTTGTGTGAATTTATGAGATGTTGTGTGAATTTATGAGATGTTGTGTGAATTTATGAGATGTTGTGTGAATTTATGAGATGTTGTGTGAATTTATGAGATGTTGTGTGAATTTATAGCATGGCTAAAAAAAAGGTGGATGACACAATGAGTCATAAACTCATAAACTATTTTCTTTAAGTAGGTAGGTACATGATGAATGATGGGGACGAACGGAGGAAGAACACATACTGTGTCGGCTTCAGGTAACTTGGAAATAGGGCAGGAAGATGATGAGGACCGAGATATAATTTAAAAAATTTTGGAGTCGATTGCACGTCTTTCTAAATGTAGTTCAGGACATATTCAGACCAGATATAGTGATTTATTTAGGTAGCTTCTATGTTCAGCTGTGGATCGTGACATGCTGATGATGATGATTAAGACAACACTCAGGTTTATTCAAATTTATTGTTGATGATTTTCCAAAATAAAATAGGAAAGGAAAGGGTCCTTAAGGCTTTGTAAAAAACTCTTTTAAGGTAAGACGTATCTACAAAATCTTACTTAATCGTTTTTTTTTTTCAATTAAAGTAACTTTTTAAGACCCAGCTGGCAACACTGGCCTCGTGGCTTGTTCGAAGGCGGAAAGTTTAATCCCTTGACATAATTCCGGCTAAACTGACTGGTAAATGGTATGACGGAAGGGGAAAGTAACTGATTTTCGATAAAAACAACTTTTACTTTTTTCGCTGAAGTGGGTGCGTTGGTTTCGTGCGTGAGTGTGTGTTATTTTGAACCTTAAGGTATTATTACACAGTGAATTTTAAGCTCGAAAACATGCTATTTTGCTAGATAAGAGAATAATGAACTAACTTAAGCGGACGTTTTATATGCTGGAAAATTTTTTTTATATCACAGTTATTATAAATTGGTTGAAATGTTTCTCCGTCCGATTTTTTGTTCTCCATTCCATCCATCAACAATAGTTCAAAATTTTTAAAAGTAGACTATCATTTGGGCATAATATCCGTTCGTGACAACCAAACACAACAAAACGTACAAGCATAGAAAAACAAAACAAAACTAAAAATAAATTATTTCCGTCTAGCCACACGTCTCGTAACAGCCTATTCAGTATTATCTAGAAAATTCACAAATCATAGCGTTCAGGGAACGCCTCATAGTTAGCCAATAGTGAATTCCACGCAATAGAAATGTTCTTTCGAAGTGTTTGGTACAAATTGAAAGTACTTTCCTCTGTTGTCTGATATCCGTAACACAAGTGCTTAAGCTACTTAGTACCGAGTTAGGTCAATGAATGAGATTTTAAGGGTGGCTACCTTACTTTAATCCCCGTTATCTAATCAATTAGCAGATAAATGTTGTCCATCCGTCCTTGAATAGACGTACTCCGTTGCAGTTCCCTAATGCATTCACGATTTATAATTACTAAACAGGCCTAAAATATCCCCCGCTACCACACCTGCTGCCAGAGAAGCCCCATCTCATCTGTCGACGAGTTCTGTCCTGGGATTAATCAATCACAAGCACAAAGTGCGGACGCTGTCTGATCTGAATTTAGTAGATTAGCTCGTTTGGTTTGTTTCTGGCTGAGATTATTGCCAGGAGCGGAAATATTGAGAAATGGTTTCATGGTAAGTAAATAATAATATTATCCTCCTACTAATTTGGCTATAGCGGCAGATCTTAATGATCAGCCATGTACGCAAAATATATATTATAGAGCGTAGGTAAACACACTACATGTAAGAAAACATTGACCACAACACATTTACACATAGACAAAAAGACAAAATAAAGAAACATAGAAGTTGCAGCCAACAAGGTTCAGCCTCAGCAGCGCTGGCTTTCAGGCTGGACCTTGGGTGACGCCTAAAAATAATATAGAAAGTCGACATGTACAAAAGAAATAGATACAACAATAAAAAAAATTAAGAAATTTATTACAAAAACAGGGCCACATGAATGGAGTGAAAATAAATATAAGTAATCAAAAACAACACAAATAAGGAAAATAAAAAAAATATATATCATGAAGTCGTTCAATGTGCACTCGCTATTCCCATATCTTCATAATTCGATGGGACACCATTGTGACACGACCGAAGAAGGATCAGGTGCAGGCAACATCTTAACGTGCTTTACATGAGACCTTTAACTTCTAGACTTTAGGCTGACACTAAGAATTTCTAAACATAAAAATTCAGGTACAAACTGCGTATCATCCTGAGTACAATCCCTGAGTCGGGATTTAGCATCGTTTGTTAGAAGTTGGTCAACTTACGAAGCTGATAATTTTACGGTGAATGATCAAACGAACTTCTTAAATGAAGTTCAATCAATATTAAATGAGTTGCTTCGAAGGTATAAAGATCATTTAGGTACAACGTAGTTTCTTGAACCTACAAGGTAGCAATCACACGTTATTTTAAAGTGAAATCGATTTCAATTTTCACTTCAAATTGATAGTTACTTCAAACTGATACCAACGCCGCCATTTTAGTTCCACCTTTTTCGTGCGTCTCTTGTGTTAAAAGGAATAATACCCTAAAAACCACTAATCAATATCAATTATGAATGATCTCGATTCCAAGTGAACATCGGCTGACAGCCACTTTAGCATTCGACGTAATGAAACCCTTCCTTAAATCGCAGAGATCCGTCAAGAGCCTATTCGGGCCTACCCGGGCCTATTCGGAGGCCAATTCGAGTGGCCCATTTAAGTATTCGCTAGTTAGTCAAGCAAGCTAATCGGGTAGATTCAGGGTTGACAAGGTCCTCGCTTTGTACCCTTGATTGATTGATCAAGGACAAATAGGACGGGCCAAATTTAAAGCCTACTTGAGTTGTTGATGTTGAATCTTAATTTGATTAGTGAAAGTGCTTGAGTTTTGTTGAGGTCTATATTTAATGAATGGATCATTTTCTCTTTTGCTCTAGATTATGAGTGGGATTGAAGATCATCAGTTATCAAAAGTTATTTATCGAATATCGAATAATATAACCACATGTAGGTAATTAAAATAGGTACTTGAACAGCATACATATAATGTCTAGCTACAGACATGGGCGCAGCACGCGTCCAATGATTTAGTACATGTTACAATTTTTCAAATGTTCAAAAGAAAAATAATGATGTCGAAATTTTGTGATTTTTACATCAAAATTAGTTTCAATGCTAACTTAAAAAAAGTGCTCTTATACTTCTAGTGAGGATCACTGCCTGCTGAGTAGCAATGCAAACTGTTTAGACGTCACTACGAGTAACTGGCACGCAACTAGTACGATCGCATGACATGCCGAGTAACTATCTACTGGCAAACCAGCAGGTCGCACTGTATAAACCAGCCTTTGAAACTCAATCTTATTGATTTGGCTAGCTAAACTTTATTATCTTTTCCTAATGTTCCTACTTTTATAGCAAAGATTATCTGTGACTGTAAGGCATGGCCTTGTAATACGTCCTTCAACTTATTTACTATATTACGATAAGATTCTAGGATTCAATCTTGCTACTTGATTCAATGAACACGTCTTATATTTATATGGCACCCTAGATTCTGATTCTAATAAGTGTTTTTATTACCATGTGGCCCGCCCTCACTTTGTTTCGGGACAGTAGTTCCATTGTCTAACCTATAGATGGCGCTGGCCATTGATTGCATCGCGCTAGTATTTCGCCTTTTCGGTTTGTAGGTATATAAGATTTGTCTATTTCTTTAGAAATTATCTCTTTATAAATAATACAGAACATGTTTTTATGTATTTTTATAGGCTAGTAAATACTAGCCTACAACACTACAACAACAACTTTGAAAGGCAAGTTTGTCGAACAGGTAAATACCTGTGCGACAAACTTGCCGTTCAAAGTTGTATCTTTACTATTTTCAAATAAGTAATGGATTAAATGAGTTAAATTTATAGACATTTCCAAAAGAGCGAAATGCTTTCCCGATATTGTCGACTCCCAGCGCCATCTATTGCCTCTGATTTAACTTAATTCCCAAAACGAAGTGCAAGCGGGCGTCTAGTATTTCATAACTGAGCCTAACAATGGTGAACCTCGTACGCGTGGTAACTCAGCTCAGTAGGAATCCTACGTCTTAATTAAAGCGAGTCCTAGACAGCACTCGCGCTAAAGGCCTTCACTTGTGTCGTGAGGTGACGTATTACACGACGCACACTACAGGGTGTTCTCGCCTCGCGTAATTTGCGGGCACTTACTTGTTCTTTGAGTTTTTGTTCGTCTGAGAACTCCCGTATCTCGACCTGTTGTATTTTTTCATAGTGGCTCAGTATATTAGCTCACCTCAGCCTGATGATAAGCCGAAGGAGAGCCCACGTTGCAGTTACAACGGACGCGACGGCACGGAAACACATCCGTTGGCACTGCCATACTGGCCCGCAAGATGATTCTTCACGTTTCGTCTGAAAAAGTCCATATTGTAGGACAGAAAAAACACATGAGATGGCAGCGAGTTCCATTTTTTAATGGTGCGGCAAAGATATGAGCTGCTAAACTTTTTATGTAGCCATAGTCTCATGAACACTGGCCTATCTCGGTGTAAAGATTTTTACTCCATTTTCATCAATAAGACAACTAAAAAAGTCATCGCTACTTACGATAATGAGTAAAGCTTATCAATCACTACGCTTGCAAATGCCAATTGGTGATCACAAACCCGAGTTATGCTCAAAAATTCGAATCATACTTCGGGAATCGCACCCAGGTCCCCGAGATCATGGCCCGGTACATAAACCACTAGACGGGGCGTTTGCGTAACGATCTAGAAACTTGCGTAAATCTTGCGTAACAATCTAGAAAACATTTTACCAGTTCGCCGAAACATCCCACACGGTAATAGAACATCACTTACCCCAATACGGATATTCCGCGTGGCTTCGCACGTAAGTTTGCCCGAAGACAAATCGGAATTCAATTTAGTTCAAGGAAATAACACAAGCCAAGTTTCTTGTTTTTACTATGTATAGGGTGTCATCGCTTTGTGCTCGGATGCCTCGTCTAATGACGTCACTGCTGTATCGTGCACGCTGCCAAGACTAATCAGTGCGGTTAATTCAATAGACTTATGGAGCATAATGTTCTGGAGATGTAAGTTGGCTGTGTTTTGTTTTGAATGATCTTATAAAGGTTACATAATATTTTCTAAGAGTGAACTAAATCCTTAGGCAGGATTTTTGCTATGGCCGTCATCTTCAAATTACCTAGGTACACGATACACGTATATAGTGACACGATCAAGAATTTGCTTACCATCAGGTGATCTGCCTGCTCGTCTGCCACCTACCTCATAAAATAAAAACAATATAAGTTGTGTGCGCGCAAACACATGTGCACTCTCCTTCTTTTTCGATACCTACCTATGCGTGGGCGGCGGTAATTTCCTGTTTATACTACACCCAAACACTGGAAAAACACAAGTGTTCATAACACGAATGTTTGTCCAGGGTGGTTGCGGTGAGGTGTTATTTTCATATTTTGAGCTTAAGAGTGGTTCCAGATTAGGTCGTTTCAGCATACAAGCGTGTAACCTGACGCTTGTATACGATCGTATTTCGGCGTGTTCACGTGAACTAACAAATACCTCGTACGACTGAGCCAAACCGCGCTTCGAAAAAACCAGCTTCTACACGCATAGAAAATGCTAGTCTAAAATTACACTAACTCTGAACATAATACAGAACATTGTTACACTGAGGCCAGTTGGCGTATCCGTGTCCTGTAACGAATGAGAATATATCTGTCGCATTCAAACAATGGTGATACAAAGCGCTCATGAAAGGGAGGGGAACTCTGATTGCGCATTTGGTAGGTTGGACCCTGCCTCATATATGCAAAAAAAAATGTGGCGTAGGTTTTCCTTATACATTACGAGGAAAGACTAAATGCCTTTGTATATATACAAAGGTTCACGTTTTTCGTTAATCACAATTAATGTTAATTAACGACTCTTAACATCTCTCTCTTTCTCTCTAAGTAACACAAGCCTCCCTTATATAACTCTTCAGTTTGTTATTAGGTAATAAGTAATGGAGTGTGTTCTCTGAGAGATTGAAGCGACGACTTGCTAATTATTTAGTTAATTTTTAAGCACAACGCGTGCTTGTTTACGAGCCGTGTGTGACGTCTTTGAATTTATAAATAGAGAGGCTTAGGCTTGCCTTGAGATAATGTACCTACAGAAGATCTGAGGAAACATTGCCCAAAAAATGGTCTCATGTCACCAATGGCCAGGGCATATTGAGAGAACAATTGACTTAGTTGGGGCGGAAAGGTCTTCAAGTGGAGGTCGCGTACAGGACCCCAGACGATCTGGTGAAGGTCACGGGAATGCCATGGATACGGGTGACATAAAACTTTAAGCGTTTCTTAGCCTTTTTTAGTCACACATGCCGCCGGGAGGAGGTGGCTATTGAGAAATTTGCTGCCCAGGGAGGGTAGATCGCATTATGTGGTGGACTGACGAGATAAATAGTGTCCCTGATAGATAGTGTCTCTTGGATGCGGGTGGCACAGGATCGATCTGTGTGGAGAACTTTGGGGAGGCCCATGTCCAGCAGTGGACGTCTATTGGCTGAAATGATGATGATGATGACTCTATTGCTACCGAACGCTTATCTGGACTTAATGAATGCACGAGGAAGGCGACTATTAGAAAGAAGTGGCGGCGTATTGTGCAGCTTGGCACCAGTTATCTCCAGTGATGACCAAGACCCCTCTGGCAAGACTGATATTAGCATAGATGAAAAATATCTTCAATTCTGTCATAAAACCTTTTGGCTTCCTAGTCTGCGGGAGGCACTAACTCGGCACAGTGTGCAGTGACTGCAACTCCCGGTTAGTCAGCAATAAGACCACCCACTGTGCGACAAACTCTAAGCTGTTTATGCCGTCGTTAACTGCGAGCTTCGTACGTGCCTGTTTTCAAGTTGCTGCTCCTAATTTAGAGGTTTATAAAACGTTAATAAGATAAAAGGTGTTTTAAAGTTGCTTTTACTTGCAACTGAATAGACTAAGGTTTTTAAGTGGGTGATAAGAGCTAGTTTATTGCAGAGAATTTTACTAAAGTTTTTGTTTAAGATTGTAAATTTTAAAGTTAAAATTTATTCTAGTACGCCGTAAACAAATGTAGTGCTAACATTCCTCAATAGATGTCGCTGTGCAAAGATACACCGCGCAAGCATTTTGCATTTTTTTTTGGTTACGTATAAGACCTTCGTTGATTTTTTAATACACGTACTCTTTTGCATTAGTAGGAACCTAGATTTTTTTTTGCATTCCTGTCTACATTTTTGGGGCACTGAAATTTTTTTTTACATGATAGAGACTCTAGGGAGACAAATAGAGAAATCTAATGGTAACTGATTGCAGTCACACAAATCACGCGAGGCCTGGCTTAGTTTGTCAGGATTAACCCACTTCAAGTTACTCATAAAGCCCTTTAATCAGAGAGCTGTGAGTTAGAGGGTCACGATTCTTAAGCTAAGTAGGAACAACATGCTCAGACAGACTCAATGGACACTGTTCACTCACTCACTCATGTCTGTTCTTTTGTGCCTGCCAATCTCATATTTGGATCTCACGGCCGCTTACCATCAGGCAGAGTGGGGTCATCTTGATTGTCCTCAATATAAAAAAAAATACATGCGCATCCTAATAGAGTTCTAACCGGATATTGATGGTTTAACAAGCACTAGAATCTGTAGAATGTATGACGTGGGAGAGCCACGCTTCGGCATGAATAGGCTGGCTTGACTGGAGAGATACTACGTCCTCACAGAAGACCGGCGTGAAGTAGGTGGACTGCTAAGTTGCATGCTGCAATAAGGATTTTCTTAAAAAGATTTCAAAATACGGCTTAAGGAAACCAGGAACCGGTAAGAGGTACTTGTGATTCCATTAGTGTTGCGTGTGTCTATGGGCGGCGGCGACTGCTTACCATCAGGTAATCAGTCTACTCATCTGCCTCCTACTAAGTAGTTACTCCAGGCTCAATACCTCCATACGAGTCTTGTCATAAGAAACAAGAGAACGCCACTTTGGTCGATCCTGCATTACTTGTTGCCAATCATTAGCCGAAAATAATTTGCGAGAATTATTCTCGCAGATCATTTTCGACAACGATTACTTAAAAAAAACATGCTACATTTTTAATAAAAGATCCCTGGATAACAAATACACAACTTCACCTATAGCCTGAGCTCGTAAAATTAGAAATCGCAACGCAACACAAATATAGTACACAAACATGGCCGGCAAAAACAGGATTGTAAATCAAAATTCAGATTTGAAAACTCCGTTCAATATTTCCAGTAATATCGAAGCAAGTCAATTACCGGTATTGGCTACCGCTGTGAAACTTTTGCGGATTCGAGAATTAGTTAGTCATTAACAAAGATAAATTACTGGAGTAGTGATGCGAATTCGTTGAAATTTTGCCACTCCACTTTTGTGTCACAATCAAACTATAGGACACACTTTCAAAACGTGCAACTACAATCAGAATGATCCAGCAGACGTGCAGATGGATTACCTAATGATAAGCGATTGCTGCCGCTCAAAGACACCTGCAACCAGTACCTAAGCACAAATCTGGTCTTCCTTGAGGCCGTGGTATCATTCCGATCGAGCCGGCCTATCCATGCCGATAGCGGCATCTTCATAAAGAACTGTAGAGCCGTATTATAAACTTTGTTGGCATAACATATTATGGGAAACCTATGTCTAGCAGTGGATGTGTGTGGATTGCTGATGATGATGATGATATCAGCGGTATATGAAGCGGCCGACCTATATTTTTAATCACTACACTGGGTGAAAGCACGTAATACTGGGTTTATTGAAGAGTATTGTGTTTTGGCGCGTAAAATTCTTGCAGCTGTTCTGTCTGAGTTTTGAAGTTGCGAGTTTGTTGACAGCAACTTTCCTTGGGGATGGGATACTGTAAATACTAATAGGGGCATTGTTTTGTTGGGGATATAAATAAGTATAACTATAAACAAGGTAAAGTAATGATGAACGGCTAGTTTGGCATGCGAAAAAAATAAGGTTAAATAGTTGGAAAACTTAAAAGTTGAACTCAAGAAACATATATTGCAATAAGGGTTGGAAGGGGTGAAAGGGTTCTGTAGCCATAAGATAGGCCGACCTTATTTTCATAATTTGAAAAATAATTATTTTTCAATAATTTTAAAAACCATTTTTTGGATTATCGGTATATTATGTCTCTCTACCAATTTTCGTGGCAATCGGTGCAAAAACGGCGTAGAACGAGCCAGGGCAGACAGACGGACAGTCAGATGGACAGACAGACATGACGAAACTATGAAGGTGTCTAGTAGACTACGGAACCCTAAAAACAGAACTCTAGTAAAATTTACTTCTTCATCTGTCCGTCTCTTATTTACGTTGAAAATAAAAAAGTAAAATATTTGGAAGCTGATTAGAAATAGGATTTTTTCAATTTCTATTTCCTCCAATGAAAAGTTAGTCACTGATTTGGTAGACTAAGTATAAAATCTAAAATGTTCGTGTCAATTCCAGTCTAACTCAATTAGCGTTATTAGCAACCACTGGACAACTTTGTTAGCGAATTCGAGACTAGTTCGTTAATAGCAAAAGTAAGGACTAGGAACTGTTGTCCTGAATTGCGGAATTTAGGTGGTTTGCTACGAAATGAGGTTCTTGTTTCAACTACTTTTGAATATTCTCGCAGAAATACAGCGTAGTGCAGGGCACTAGAAGTTAGCAGTTGGCACTATGTCTATGGACGTTCGTTTAGTTGGCAGCATTGTTTTATTCTTAAAATCAAATTTTGGATGCCTCATACAATGCATGGTTGAGACGTGGTTAAAAGCCCCATATACGGAACGATGAATACAATGCATTAACCGTGGGAGAGCCACGTTTCGTCATAAATGAGCTGGTTCCACCAAAATGATACCATCGCCTCACAAAAAATCGGCAATCTGACTTTTCAAATCCTGAATCATGGTCTAAACGTACCCCGGGCATCTGTGGCAGTGATTTATAGAAAAATAAATAAAAAAAAGGTTCGATTCACGGTCAAGTCTTTTTAGGAATTCCCTAAGTTTACTTGTGCCTGGGTGTTCTACTGGTTTATATTTTACAATATAGAATGTGGGTTGAGGCCCCCAGTTAATTATCGTCATCTAGAACTCATAGTAAAGAGGTAGCCCTAGTTTGAGACCAAGTTGATTGATGTGATGGTCTGGCGCATTTATTTATTTTTTTCCTTGAATGTAGTTGCATCCTATCGTTTTGTGTTGTCGTGTTGTGTTATGTTATTGTGTTTATTATCTTAATTACTAACGAAGGTTAATGAACTCTTTGATATCAATGTTTGCTTGATCTGACTTTTTACCTGTCTTTTTTGTGCTAACACCGTCTGAAATTGGCAAAGCAAAACGAAAATTTTCTACGAAAAAAATGGAATATGAGAAATATTTCATTTATATCGGAAAATCTGAACAAATATGAGAAAACATATTTTTTCACTGCACAGGACTCAGGTTTGTTTGAAAACCATTAAATACATCCCATGAGAACAGTTTTCTCTGCTGTTTCATGTTTTCCTCAAACATCGCTCTTGCAGAGTCGTTAATATTTTAAAATGTACGCTTTGAACTCCGTACCAACTAATGTGTATCTTTTAAAATAATTATATTAGGATAATAATACCTTTAAACAGGGAAATCAGACTAACCAAATCATGACTACACTTTATCATGATAATTGCAATAGTTGAAAAACTATCCGAAACATGCAGACTTCCTCTCTATATTTTCGTTCACCGTTAGGCAAATGGTAGAAATGCGGACATAGAAAATATCGTAGATATATATGTTCCGATTTAAAACTACAACTTCCAGCAAAGGCGTCTTAAGTTTATATCCTCTGAGCTACCGTAAAATTTCCTCATAGTGACTTAAAATTCGCATTGTTCCCAAAAAAGCCTATATATTCCCACATGTCACACGTTCGTCTTTTACATCCAGTAGAACTGAATAAAAACATTGCGATTTGCATTTTCCACAAAGGATTGTTAGCACACAATGGATTTATAGGAGCTCTAAACATATACGAGTAAACAGACCCATTCCCACCTCACATTTATGGTGAGAGCAAACTCTGATAAATCTCTTCATATAGTCGTATGTATGAAAATATTTTTGCTGCTATCACAGTGAAAAGATTGCTAGTAGCCTTACATTTGAAATTGTACAGGTCTATTCTTGTACTAAGGTCGAGGTGGGGGAAGGTAAGCTTATACCTATGCATGTTTGCCTAACTAAAGTGAATTATATATAGCAGGGATCACCAAATAATAAGATAAACAGCCGGACCGCGACCGTCGTAGCTAATGATGACCCGCTGGGAGGCCCCTCCCACTTTCGTCATCGTAGTCAATATGACAAACCTACTTATGCCGATAACTCAGTGAATAAAAACAGTTTTACTAGATACGAGATTTCACAAAGTAAGGACATGACCATACCAGAAGAGAAGATAGTAAATAGTTTATCTTCTGTCTTCTTCTATATCTTCTTCTATCTTCTATCTATACAATTTATAACGAGATAACTTCTATAGACAACGACAAGGCTTATAGGTAAACCGAAAACACGAAACGCTTGCGCGATGTAATTGGACACAGCGCCATCTATTGAAATACGGTCCCGAAGCGAAGTGAGGGCGGGCCACTAGTTATTTATAAGTAGAAACCGTGTACACCGTAAAAAAGACAACCACACATCAGGTTACCACAAACTGAAATTTATTTGACAGTAAGATGAGAGACGATTTAAGAAATTGTGACAATTTTATGTACTTTGATGAACGTACAGTATTTCGTGCAAAAACTGTGTTTTATACTGTGCCGTTACACAACCTAATCCGTCACTCGTTCAAAACTGTTTGCAGACTTATAAATCTCACTTACTTTCAAGTTTTGTTTTTTAATCTTATCAGCTTCAAAACATATTGCCTTTGTGATCTCTCCTGATGGTTGTTCATACAAACTGAAATATTATTCAGATTTCTCTACGTGTGATATTTTTAAGATGCAAAATTTTCATTTCACAGTGACGTTCAATGATAATGTAAAATTTAATGCATACAAAGACGTGTTATGGAAATTGCTAGACTCAGCATTGTAAAAGTAAATTGCTTTTCTTAAGAAAAAGTAATTTAGTTTGTATTCAAATAAGTTAGGACAAAATGAATGCCTTTTCATATTCTTAACAAAAGTTTGATGAAAAACTATTAGGTATTGATCTACAAATTTAATTTAAATTTAGTTTAGTACCAGGTGTCATCAAATGACATTGTGCGGCCTGCGAGCCCCTCGGTGGTAGCCGCTGGGGTCCCACCCCCCTATTCTAGTAGATATGACAGCGCTGCCTCCCCCCTCCGTCTTAGCCCATATGATGGAGCGCTAAGACCCCCTATCGTAGCCAATATAATGAGTAGCAGGGACGGGGCTAATGTTTTAGACGTCGTTTTTTGTGCGGGCCGCAAGCAAACAACTCCGACTATAATACCTATCACATTTTACGACCTATTCAAGGAACAACTTCAGCATTTGCTGCAGCGCTGATTTTCAGACTGAGCCTTGGATCTAGCCTAGGGTTTTTAGCCCAGTCACATATACTACTATTCTAATTGTATGGTTACAGGTTCTCACTGACAATTTCATATCCAAAGTATAGTATGATTATTGGTTCCAACGTCACAATTTAATCAAAAATTACGCCACTATCCGTAATGAAACAGGCTCCAAAATCTAATATGCGAAATTAATGTTAGCAATTCCGACCGCATCGGCGCCATCGTTTGAGCTCCTCTTATATACAACCACACGATAAATGTAGGTAGTAACTCAACTGTATTCTTAAGGCTCTACATAGTGCAGACTAATGTAGGTATGCATTTTTATGGTGGCTCTGTATATTGGCCCAACCTTATAACAAGCAAAAGATTGGATCACCTCAGCCTGATGATAAGCAAAAGGAGAGCCCACGTTGCAGTTACAACGGACGCGATGGCACGGCATCACCTTCGTTGGCACTGCCATACTGGCCCCATGAGATGCTTCAACACGCTACGTTTGAAAGAGTCCATATTATAGGATAGACGAAATACCTGGAACAGGGGCATTTTTATACAATGCATTTTTATTTATTGTGATTAATTTAAGATATGTATTTCATAAAACCCTGCAGAGTTTGTGCTGCAGTCTACTAAAGTAAGATATTTAAAACTTTTGAGTGTTACGTTTCTAGAGTTTTAATTTAAATATAGTTTTCCCGAAGACTACACTGAAAGAGGAGTTGAGGGGTTCTTCAAAAAAGTTAAGGTAAAGGTTTTGAGGGGTCGGGAACACATATGCAGGTCTTCTGTAGCTGCAAGCGTCTATAGGGTGCCGTTGCTGCTTACCATTAGGCAAGCCCACCCTTGTGTGCCACTGAAGTTGTATAAAAATAAATCTCCTATTTTTTTATTTATCAAAAATGTATTATCTTTGAGAGTCCAACCATTAGGTTGGAAAGTGGATGCGAGAGTCTTGCTGTCTTTGCTTTGACAAAGTCATAGTGGTTGAGAACAGAATATTTCAAAAGCATCTAGAAACAGACGCATGAGTCTATGATTAACGCTCAAGCACTGTAAAAAACACTGACAAAATGAGCTAATTTTCCACATTTTAATCAAGCCACCCACCCACGTCCATCCTTTTGCCACAAAATAGTAATACACAGAAGCAAATGTAAATATATATATGTTTTTAAATTTTTTATGTGAAAGGTGGTAGACGAGCAGGCGGATCACCTGATGGTAATCGATTACCGCCGCCCATAGACATCTGCAACACCAGTAGCCACAAGTGCGCTGCCAACCTTTAACCCTTTCCCCTGGATGGGTTGGGCCTCCGGCACCCTCACTTACGCAGCGACACACAGCAGGACGTGGTATTACTCCGGCCGAGCCGGCTCATTCATGCCAAAGCGTGGCTCTCCCACTGCTACTGCTGCTGCAAAGTAAATAAAAAAATCTATTAAAAAGGTGCAGCGCCTTCTAGCGGTCACTTGAAAAACTAAAATCGGTGGTATGAGTTAATCATGTTTGTTAAGACGTTACTACTGAATTCTTTTACACTGTGCGACAACTACATAAATTCACAACTATTCCAACTAAGATTTACACAAACCCATATCTGAGTTACAAAGGGGCTCATTACTACAGGCAGTTAATTAAAACAAACGTTATAATTATGTAACCCGTTCTGTTAGGTACTACTAAATTAACCCGGTTGTGTACAGTCAAACAATCGAGTTTGGCATGCTCCAGTAGACGGGGGAAGGAAACTTTGCTCTGTGAATGGTGTTTACACTTGACGATTTTTATATTTTCTTCACTTGGCGTGGCGCTAACTGTACTTACGTCGATTTTTTTTTGTGATAGGTGGTAGACGAGCAGACGGATCACCTGATAAGCGAATGTCACCGCCCATAGAAAACTGCAACACCAGTAGAGTCTCAAGTGTGCTGCAAATCTTTAACCCCCTTTCTGCCCCAGTTGGGCCTCCGGTACCCTCACTCACACGACAAAAGCCAGACGCTGCTTTACGCAGGCACATGCTTCACGCGAGTATAGCATTGGTTCTTCTGACACAATTATAATTGACAGTAAGTACAAATAAGTAAAATGAATAACTACTGGTAGGTAATTAAATAAATTAAAAAACTCTAGAGAGTTTTATTGAATTATCCTCAATGAAGAAGTCAGGCAGACAATTTTCGTGCACTCGACATTGAAGTCGAATTAGAGACTTGTATGGCCGAATGTATGAAATCTCTAAATTCCACTTGAATGTCGAGTGTACGAGAATTGGCCCACAGATTGTTTTGAAGTTTAGTCGAGAAAACATTATATTGCACTTTGTTGGTTTTTATTTTTTTAAATTTGATTAATTTTCTTAATTTATTTGCGATTTGTCTTTAATATTTCAAAAGTCGATCTGTATAAACACCAAGTTACTTAAGTTCCGCACACCGTCTATGTTTGTAACTTACGGACAAACTGTTTTGTTCTATCAAGAGGTATTTATGTCTGGTTTTAACACAATTAGATTTATTAGAAGCAAGGAGGGGGCGTGATGCCGGCCTTCCGAACCCAATATTATAGGGATTAAACTATTTAGTTGAAGCACAGTGTAAATATTGATCAGTGCCTCGACTTATGTAGGTGTGTAGTCTCAAAGGTCAATGCTGAGATTTTATTGATTTTTATGTGATAGATAGACAGACCAGCAATAACATCAGAGGAGTCACAAGTACTCATCATCATCATCATCAGCAACCCACACTCGTTCACTGCTGGGTATAGGTCTCCCCTAATGCACGCCACCGCTCCCGATTTTCGGCCACTCTCATCCAGCCCACACCAGCCAGCCTTCTAATGTCATCATCCTATCTCCTCGCAGGGCGTCCAACACTACGCTTACCGAGTCGCAGTCTCCACTCAAGAACTTTACGGCTGTCAGTTCTGCAGCTAATGTGACCAGCCACTACCACTTCAGTCACAAGTGAACTGCTAACCTTTAAACTCCCCTTTGTCTCAGATTAACACGCGCTCCTTTTCTTGCAGTTTTGACAGTTTCCGTTTCCGTGGATACCAGAGCAATCTATTAATACTACATTTGTACGTATTCAATCCCGCGGTGCAGATACAAGCAAAATGTTTTGATATCTGGCTACTGGTTAAAATTATGCTCTGTCAATATTGTAAGGGCTTAAACTATTTGGTACAAGAAAGCCAAGTCAAGGGTAGGATAGGTGAAACTTCAAAGCAATAATTTGCTTTGATAAGCTATATAATTTAGTGCCAACTACGAATAAATATGCGGTTTGATTACGTTTGGAGTTTGAATGCAAAAGTTTTTATGGGTACTTTCAGTTTCAGTTTGTTTTAAGGCCGTCATTTGGTTAACTTCTTTTAATGTAAGAAACTTGAAGTGGTTTTAGAATAGAAAAGTTTTCCTTTTTCAGGGAAGAGGTTTTTAGCTTGGGAGAGCTACGCTTTGGCATGAATGGGCCGGCTAGACCGGAGTGATACCGCACAGATGATCAGCTCGGAGCAGCGCCTAAGCTGTGTTCCTTCGACTGAGTGGTACTGGAGGCCCAATTGGAGGGAAAGGGGGTTAAAAGTTAGCAGCGCACTTTTGACTCTACTAGTGTTGCAGGTGTCTATGAGGAGCGGAAATCGCTTACCTTTAGGTGATTCGTCTGCTCGTCAGCCACTTTCACAAAAAAAAGGTCGTGCATCTGTTGATAAGAGATAGGCAATGAAGTATATTCAAATTTTAGTTTTACTTAAGTAATCAGCCTATACTCTCTGTACTGTCCCGCTGCAGGGCAAAGGCCTTCTTAGAATTAGGTAACGTTAAGTCGTGTAGTTTCGGAAACATTGTAATTCAAAATTAATGCTATAAACTTTCGACATCGTTATCACAATGGGGGATGGTTGTAAACACGAATTACACGTTAAAATTGGGCCAAATCCTGGATATCACTCCGGTTGAGCTGACCCATTCATGCCGAAATCAGGATCGACAGAGCGCGATTATGATTAGGCAACAGTATCTATGGGTGCCTATGGTCCCATAGATGCTGTGATACTGGAGATGTCTATGGACGGCGGCAATCACTTACCATGACTGATGTAACTATGTTTGTCCTTGAAACCAGGTATCCACCTGGCTCTACTCTACATCTTTACGTGAAAAAATGTAGATCCCTAAGGTAATGTGAAAGTCTAGACATAAAATTCCATTAGTCTACGACTTTTGTCCTCTCAAATCTTATTTTAAAAGGTACAAAGTCGTAGAAAGGTATTTTTTTCGTTTGGCACTTTAATTAAATGTGTCTTGGTTGAAAAAAGCTATTTTTATTAATTCTTCCTTTGGTATTCGTTTTTAATATTTTTTTACTATCACAGCGACTGTTGCTTTTTAAAATTCATATTAGAGGTACATATTAAAGACAATTCGACTGTTTCATTGTAAATACTAACCACCGTTTTAGATCATACTACAAGCGTACACTTGGCTTATAGCAATAGCTTTAGACGCAAATGGAAATCAGCAACTAAGATGATGATGTCTTTAATTTAACTGCCTAAGATCCCACTGCTCAATTTTCTAGGCTATTTTTGTACGCAGCCTTTATCACTTATCCGCTTAATACTTCCCGATCATTAATTTATGATTAGTTTGATAAAAAATCATAGAATATTTTACCCGGACTGCCGAAGAAAGGAGTGTAGAGGTAATGTTTTAAGGCTATAATCTAAAGCATTTTATGTGATATCTACCTACCAGTTTCCATTCTAGTACCTCGATAAAAATATTTGGTGGCTGTGTCATATGAATATCAACTTTTTAGTATTCTATTTAATAAGCAGATCAATTTTAAAAAACCAATTATCATATAAAAAACTGCGCATAAAAAGCACATAATTATTATAGGGCCAATATTTTTGCTCACTATGCTCAGTGACCCAAAATGGGGTTTTATCCGACTTTAAAGTTCAGTCTTATGCTAATTCCGCTAAAACGTGCATGCTTACTGCTTTGAGGTCCTTTGAACCTACTCTTTATGCCTTTTACTTTCGTTTCATAGCTTACAATTAACAACCTCTTCATTTAAATTACACACTCTATCAAGTTGAAGAGATTTTGAAAGTATACCTATACTTATTTTACTTTTATTATATCGCTTTCTTCTCGCATCAAGCCTAAACGACATATCCCAGATGACGTCATTACGCCGTTATTTACATAATCGTACCCTCTTTCCTATTTCTTCAAGTCTAATATCAAAATTGAATCTTAACTGTCGAGTGTTAGAGTTTATATTAAAAGGAACGATTTTGTGTCTTAGAAATATATTTCGGTTTGAAATGGTACTCGTTACTGAATGATTACATTAAAATCTTTCAACGTTTAAAATGACAGATAATATCAGCATTGATTTGAAGACATTTTGAGTCGTATTTTCAAGGAATATCTGTTTAGGGATGTATAAATACCTAGATAGGTATTTATACATCAAAATTCTTTATTACACAAACTTTACAAAAGTGTTGTTATGCTGTAACTAGTCGGGATGTTGAAAAATGTTGGTTTTTTTAATCTTTTCTTCTATATTTTTGTTTGTTTTTCTTTGAATATAATTATATCACCAATCGTTGTTTTTTGATAATCATTTTGTGCTCGTATTAATTAAATGTATGCGTTAGTGTGGGAGAAAATCGAATCAGAGCCATTTGTCGTTACAATTATTTATTTTCTTTGCGAATTCCGATGTCATACACAATCGATTGGTCTAAAGAAACGGGTCGTAAACGGTTTATCGTCTTCATTATCGTCAGCCTGTTGCAGTCCACTGATTAACATACCCCTTTCAAAACATTAGCCTTTCCGATCGATCTTTGCCTAAAAGCATACATTTTCAGCCTGCCAATCTGCGCAAGCCGTCACTCTATCTGGCCGGAAGAACAGATGGAGTCCTACTAAATGTTTACTGAGAGCGGTTTCTACTCCAGAACTCGTTTACCCGGTGTCGCTTCTGCGGCTAGTTGCTACATTTTCATATTATATAAGATACTCTATGACTTATTTAGATGACCATGGTGCTCAGTAAATTCGTTTCGAATTCGATCGCACAGAGAAACGCCGAGTCTAGTATTTCCATAACCAGCTGAGCAACTTTAAAGTTTCAGAACAGCTCTGCTATCACTTAGTGTCCACCTTATCAGTATGCCATGATGTCGTCAACAATTGATCGTACCGTATATGGCGCCCTTAACCACAGCTTATATCAACCATTGTACGAGGCACCCACAAATTTGATATCCAAAATTAAACAATGCTGCCAACAAAACGAACGTTCACTTTAATTATATTTTTAATTAAATTAATCTGTGAACTCGTTCAGAGCGTTCCGGAATTATTTTCCAATTATTTTGTACAATTCATATTGTAGGTATATACCTATACCGCCGATTAATTAAAAGGATTCCCAAATACGGCTTAGTAAAGTTCATAACAGTACAAGCGAAATGTTATACTCATTAAGTTTTTTTGGCATAGAATATAAAGTATTAAGTATCAGTGTACTATCCCACTGCAGGGCAAAGGCCCCATCATAGAAATCACGTCATCGCTACTACGATGGGATTAGTCTCCAGGTTTGCTTAATCTCTACGTTTGCTTACAAATCCGAGATATGTTCAAAAAATTCGAAACATACTTTTACTCGACCCGGGAATCAAACCAAGGACCCCGAGATCACGGCCTGGTACATAAGATTTATAATTCAAAGAGCACGGTTTTTCTGTTATGCGGATTTCAACCCACGGCATAGCTAGGACTTTATTTTTTCAAACACGCGTGTTGCACGCACGCGGAACACGAATTGGTTGAGGGCAAGCAATATTTGCACGAGAGTGGGTGGAAATCCGCATCACCGACCCTTTTTGAAACAGTAGCACGCTAGAATTCCAGACACGGCGACCCAGAATAAATAGACATAGAAAAACGAACCTGAATGATATCATTCATGTAGTATGGCGGTAGGTAGGTAGAAAAATACTATAGAACTTTAATTAAATAAAATCTGCAAACTCTGTTAACGTATAATAACGGGAGTCTAACATGTACTAAACGCAACGTACAGACAATCACACACATCAGTAGCGCTACCATGAGTTGACATCTAAAACTGATGTAACGTAAACTCAATAGTTTACGTTACATCAGTTTTAGATGAATGCATTTGAAAGAGAAAGAGCAATCTCTTTCTCTTTCAAATGCATCACAATTAAAGAAACAAAGCGATAGTTTTCGATAGCTAGGATAGTATTTCAAACTCATGGGAATGCTACAGGTTACCACAACCTGCAAATTTCCTCAATTGATATTCAACGATTCAAATGAGAGACGAGAGTCGATTGTAGAAATTTGATTGCACACTGTGATCAATTTTGTATAATTTGATGTACGCCTGTACGTACATAATCATTTACCTACTAAAAATTACGTCGCGTTAATACCTTACATTATTAACTTTGAGAACAATGTCATGTTGATAAAAATATCAATAAAAACTGCTAAAAATCATCCCGTGATTTTTGCCCTTGTTTTTCTAATGACTATTAGGCCTATGTTTTCAACATAGATTGTTTATTTGAATAACTCCATCATAACAGAGATCCATACAACTTTAATAATAATGAAAAAGTATTTATTTTCAACAAAATGAGAGTACATAATATGAGAATACCAATAAATAACATGTGTTTAGTCAAAACATTTTGTTGCGTACTTTTGTTGCTACTGGATGACTAATCCAGTCAAGATATCTGCTAGTGATTCTATCGCCATTGTAAAAAAGCCACCAACTTCAGTTTTATAGAATACATATGCATATGCGTTATCATAACAGGATTGTTAATCTGAGGGATTTGTTCGTTCTCCCTTTTAGACTAGAGCTATGTTCCATTTCAAAATCCTGTTAGTTTGGCTCCGTATTTGCTCTTGGGGTATTTTAGAGCACCCTTTTTAAAAAGGATTCCGATAAAATCCTTTGCTAACAGAAAATCTTTAAACCGAATCACTTTATAGTCTACAGAGAATGTGCAGCCGTAAATTTTATAACCTTTTGCCAACCGTAATTTGACCTAATAAGTTTGACTTACACAATATTTAGTCATTAGGTTAAAAGAATTGTTATTACTTTTGTTATTTTAATTTTTATTTGTATTTAAGCCCTCTTAACCTAACCCTCGCACAAGACCTTAGAGGGTAGGAGTGGCTGAAAATCAGCGCTGACCCATGTCAGCACTCGCTGAGCCACTTCCCTTTGCTTTTTGTAAAATCTTAAAAATATGTACCTTCTTGTTGTTCTGAAAAGCAATAAACGCATTTTTATTTATTTATTTAATATTTAAATTTTACATTTTGCCTAAAAAATTGTTTGTCCCATATATTTCGAACGTTTCAAATGTTTTACCAACAAAATCTTTTGCTATCATTTCTTTGTTTTTCTGGCATGCACCGAAAGCCACGTTTCGGCCGTCGACCACTTTATTAAATACGGTCTTGTGTGAGGGCGTGGTATCACCGAAAGGCCGCATTGGCAACCAAGTTTGACAACCAGTTGCCGAAGAAGAACTGACGTTCTTGCTACTCAACCAGTTGCCAAAAAAGATAGGTTTTTCTTTTTTCACTTCATTTGACCGAAGCGATACCAAACAAGACCTGTGCTATGTTTCAACGAGTGAGAGAACGAGGGTACTGGAGACCAATCGGGGGCAAGGGGGGCTAAGGTTCACAGCGCACTAGAGTTACGGGAATACGGGTGTCTATTAGGCGGCGGCAAACTCTTAACATCAGGTGATACGTATGCTCGTTTGCCACCTACAAAATAAAAACAAGTTATACAATTTTAATCTACTTACTTTTACCTAAAACTTACACGGGCACATTGTGTAATTGATTTTAATTTCATTTACTAATACATTGTATTGTATTGTTTCAGGTAACTGCACACAAATAAGACTTCATTAATTTAAATAATATCAACGGTGAGTGTCAAAATGATGCATTCCAATTGAATATGAATACGCATTTAAAATTTTAGATCAGTACATAACATACGTTTCTTTCAAGAAAATGTCTCAAAAAAAACCTACCTACAAAAAGAGACCAGTAGGGTACTCAGAAATTATATTTGCCCTGCACGTTAATATTGTATGTCTTCGAAAAAAAAATGAAAATTACTCATGTGATAATAAAACTTGAACAGTACATACAGCCTTACATCAAAGTACCTATACAATACTGTCAAATTTCTTCAATCGACTCTCATCTCAATGTCAAACACATTAGGTTGAATATTAATTGAGGAAATTTGACAGGTTGTGGTAGCCTGTGGCTGTTTGCACATTAAATTAGACGCACACACATGCAAAACACGTAAACACAATATCAAACTCATCATAACAATTCCTTTGTTTTGTCTTCGGGCTTCAATTAACAATGAACAATATAAAACGAGGATCGAGGGGCTAAAAATAGAAAACATACGTTAAATTTTAACAAGAACTCAAAGTATCTAAATGGAAATTTAATCTAAGTAAATACTTTTTTTCCTAGCATCGTAGAAAGGTTTCCGTAGGATTTTATTTAGGTGAAAGCTTGCAGGAAGAATTATGACTCCCGCGGGATATATTCAATTCTATTGGTATTGCCTAGACTATTTCAATAATTGACAACAGCAAAATGTGATTGGTAACACATATTGCCAAATTGGGTTAGAGCTAGATTTGAGCTCGGAGTATGAATGATTGTTGTATTTGAAACATATTGATATTCTCTCTCTAATTTTGGTGTGTTATTGTGGATGCTACGCTTTGACCATGATTCAGGATTTGGGGAGTCTGGGGAGCCTCTCGGTCAGCTTCAACCTTTTGGCTAATGACTTGGAGAAAATAGTGAAATCATCTCAAAATTAAGGAACCATGCTTAAAAAAATGTTTTTATTTTCCCACCAGAATATTCAAGCTTACACGATTTATGTTAGTAAAGGGTGCAGATTAATTATAAGGTTAGAGCTTAAAATGAGAAAAAACAAAAGAGTAACTAAATAAGAACAAAATTAAAACTAGATAGTGCAAGCACAATATTTTGGGGGACTGGAGCCTAAGCTACGTCACACCTGTATTTCATGCTATGATTCCTTATCATCATCATAATCATAGCATGTCCCTACTATGGACCCTTTTGCTTAAGGTGTTCTACAGCATGCTTTGGGGTCTTCATACAGCAAATATTGTTAATTCGATTAAACTGGTGTTCTCTTGTTTTGGAGGCTAAGATTCGGTCCGAGTCGCTGAGTCACTTATGGTCACCCGCAATACCAGTTACCATTACAAGTGCGTTGCTGCAGTCGACCTACCCTCTCCACAATTGGGGGAAAATGGGTTAAGGCAGCGCACTTGTGATACACAGGTGTCCATGGGCGGCGGCATTCACTTACCATCAGGTGATCTGTCGGCTCGTCTGCCACCTATCACATAATAAAACATATTATTGACGTGGAGTTTTATAAACATCACACAAATTTGGGAAATAGGAATAATGTGAAAAGTCACTAATTAAGTATTAAGTGAAGATGCGAAAATGTCGACTTTTGCTCTACAAAGAAGCGAAAAAATATATATTTTTTTAAATTAATTTACTCGAACCTGCTCGCGCTTTTTGAATTTGCGACGTTTGTACCTGACATCGTATTTCATTCAACATTCGTGTATAAATTACCTTTTTGTTTTTAAATTTCAAGTAAATTAGCGTTACTCAAACTAATTGCTTACCTGCCTACAGCTCGTTCTAGGGCTGGGGTGTGATGAAAGCGACGAAAATTGTAGTCAGGCGGTCATGTGAACTAAAGACCTTTTGTTAGGTGGCAGATGAACGGACAGCTCGTCTGATAGTATAAGCCATAGGCGCTGCCTACGTAAAAACTGTACGCAACAAAGTTACAACAAACTTGCTAACTACCTTTCCCCCTTCTTTCCGGGCTAAGAGGGGTTCAAGGGTTGGTAACTCCACTGGTATCAGGCAGCGTTTCCATTAAAACGGAGTCGAGCGAAGTCTACTAATTTATGTATTTATTTTATTAGGAAAACTAACATTTGTCTGCATACAATAGTCTTACAACGATGAAATAGTCTTACAATATTATATGGCTAATAATATTATCAGAAAAAGCTTGCTCGTTAGGAAGCAGAGTTTTTATGCAATTCCGTTAGTGGATTTCACTCTGCTCCGCTGACTATAGTGAAAACACAGCTTTACAGTAGCGCTACCATGAGTTGACATCTAAAACTGACATAACGTAAACTATTGCTCTGTCTCTTTCAAATGCATCACAATGAAAGAGACAAAGCGATAGTTTTCGATAACGAGGATAGTATTTCAAACTCATGGTAGTGCTACAGATGTGTCATCTGCACATCCGCTAGCTATCCCATTAAAAAAACCTTTTTTAAGAATAAAACTTACGCTCTTCCTTCTCATCGCTTTCATCGTAAATGCGTCTTGCTCAAACGTGGACCTTTGCTAACGAAGATTAATTGTATCTCTGGAAAATTGTTTTTTAATTAGACATTTAAATGTTTGTCTAATAGGGCAATTTTTTTAATTAGCCACTTTGGTATTAAGGCCCCATTGCTAATTTTGCCTTTGACACGCAGAAATTGTGGAATTTTCTACTAGAGTTTTTACATGGATAGATTTATTAAAATTAAAGCTACTTGTATTTTAGTTCTTTACTTTTGAGCTGTCAAAGTTTATCACAGCTCAAAAGTAAAAAAAAACCTTAAGGTCAATGACGTTATGACAACAAAGTATGTTTACAATAGTTTTTTTTTTAAGTAATATCGGTTTTGAAACTGATGGAATATTCTAGACTGATAGGATATTCTGAATCTGAATGTTTATTTCCATTTTTCCACCCAGACACTGAACAAACATAAGATATACCTTTGGCATATAAGGCAGGGACACTACCAAATGTCACAAACCATTTTCATCTTCAAACTCCCATTCTAAAAGGTACGTTCAAAAAGACATACAAGACAAGATAGTACCAAGCACCAATTGTAAAGCCGAGAAACACAAAGGACAAATTACAAACATAAACGAAAGACATGTTTCACCTCCCATCCCTCCGAGGCGACAAAAGTTGCACGTCATAAACCTAATACAAAGGTAACAATGGAGTTACTTGCCACACAAAGGGTTACAATGAAAAGAAATAAAGCAGTGACAGAGTTTATCTCCAACGAAATTACTTGCCACTACGGAGTGGCGAGTTCGCTTTGTGCCCCATTGTCTGTGATAAGACGAACTTCGAGTCTCGCATTGAGGGATGGGCGCCCGAACATGGTTTATGGTCGTGCGTAGAACAAAGATGGTTGTTTTGTCATGGATTGCTAGTGTTCACTTTGTTGTGTATTGCAATGGAACATCCAGACTACAAATCATTTATTACAGCGCAAACAAGCAAAGAGATAAATTTGTTTTTTTTTATTTTAACGTGCCAGCTTCTGTATTTCCAGAGAGCTACAATTTGGGTGTCTTTAAGTCGAGAGTGAATAGGCTTCTTCTGGGAAAACACGCTTCTTAGACCTCATTGTCACTCTCCATCAGGTGAGATGAGGTCAAGTGCAAACCCATCTTATATATAAAAAAAAAAACTCATTATTGTTACGCCATCTCTACAAAATCCAAACTTAATATTTAATTACATGATGGAGGAAATAATAACGACAGCATAAAAGAAAGCAAAATTTAATGAGCATAAATTGATCAAAAAGATTTTGTTATATATGAATACCTGTAGTACATATAGAAGTAACATATAAAAGTAATCTCTTATCTCAGTCAGTTTTCTGTGTCAAACCGGTCTTCTGTGAGGCCGTGATCACTCGGGTCAAATCGGTCCATTCATGCCGAAGCGTGGCTCTCGCGCGGTTTTCTTTGTTAAGGAGACAAACAACCAAGTATTATGGTAATTTTTTTATTACCACCTGTCCTGTTGTGGGTGTATCCTATGGGTAGACAACCTGTCCGTTGGTCTGACGATATTGTAGCAAAAGTGTGTTTCGAATTTTTCGAACATAGCTTGGGTTTGTGATCTACCAATCCGAATTAGGCAAGTGTGGTGATAAAGCCTAATCCCGTCATAGTAGCGAGTACTTGACTTCTATGCTGGAGGCCTTTGCCCTGCAGAGAGACAGTATATAGGCAGATACATACTTATTATGGCATATGTAGCAAACCAAATTTCACACGAAGCTACAGACGTCCACTAGTTTCTGTATAAACCCTAATTGCGTCGCTCCAAGCCTTCATATATTTCACAGATCTAAATCAGTACGGGCCTGATGTGCGGATCTAATTAACACATCTGTCCTTCAGCCGGCACCCGTTCCCATTAATCACTCGTAACTGCAGGACTTAATCAGCCCTTTGTCTTCGGAACTATTTTAGTTGATCTACCAGGGACTCGGGACTACTGGGTAGCAAAAAGTTGGTGAGATTTGTCTAAATGTTTTGTATGATACGCGTTCACTCATGTTGCAATGATTGACGTATTTTTGGTTATAGATAAATCACCTAACTTATAATTAACATTCATTACTTACATTTTTTAAGACATTATCGAGACACACAAAATAATTGTTGAAAATTATATTTAAATTATTATCTGAATTTTTCGTAGGATTTCACTGCCCAGCTTTACAAAACATTAATTTTGTACTAAAACTTCGATCTTATCAGTTTAAAACCTTTGAAATGCATCAGCCCACGTTGTATTTCACAGAATCCATAATAGCGCTCGTAATTTGAAAAAAAAAATGTTTGGAAAACTAATTTTCTTTTTTTTAAGGTACTTATTTAGAAAATAGTGTATGATAATTTATGATGGTAGCTCAGTGAATAAATACGCGAATTCCATACGGTGGCCATGGTATGAATCCGAGCAACCATGGATTTTTTAAATCTATGCATATTTCTACCATTAGCTTGGTGGTGAGGGAAAACATTTTTTTTAATGTGATAGGTAGCAAACGAGCAGGCGGATCACCTGATGGTAAGTAATTGCCGCCGCCCATGGACACTTGCAATACCAGTGGAGTTACACGTGCGCTGCCAACCTTTAATCCCCTTCCCCTCCCCGGTCGGGCCTCCGGTACCCTCACTCACTCGGCGAAACACAGCACAGGGGCTGCTTCACGCCGGTTTTCTGTGAGGCAGTGGTATCACTCCGGTGGAGCCGGCCCATTCATGCCGAAGCGTGGCTCTCCCACAATTAACCTGCACGTTTGAATAGTTTTTGCAACGTGTAACCATGATTCAGTCTGGTTTCCCAATTTTTTTTAAAACAAAAATCTAAGTGATTTTTTAATGCCAGTTATTACATGAAAAAGTAAAAATTAAAATTAATAAGGTACACATATAAAATGGCATTAAAATGGGCTCCACTCAGCATATGTCGCAGTATCTAGGGACACCACAACCCTGGAAATTAAAGAATAGCGAAGGTCAGACGGCAGTCGCTTCATTACCGGATTTCCAAAATTTTGAATCATGGTCCAAAAGCGTACTCGATGTTTTAAGCGGCGGCTTTGGTTGCCAGTAGGGATTAGTTAAGAGACGTAGAAAATCGTGTGTGTTGGGTTTTGCTAGTGACTCGGATAGTTATAATGGGGAAGAACCATTTACAAGATTGAAAAGTTTAAATAGTTCTATTAATAAATGGGCTCATCAAAAAATACCGTTATTCTTTGAGAATGACAAACATTTTTCAAGACCTAAATGACACTTCCGACTTTCAATGTAAGTCCATAAAAAAAAACAAATTTATCTTTATCCTGCCGTTTGCGCAGATCATTGCGCTTATCCACACTAAAGGAAAGGAATGACTCTAATAAAATAACAAACGATGGTTTTATTACATTCCCAATACAAAAGTGAGCCGTTAAGACTGTCTAATAGGCAGTAATGTGTTTAACGGGCAATGGAATAGGTGTGTTGGCGGTTTTTGGTAGATAAATTGGTTTGTAACTGAATGGTAATGAGAAACATAGGTCTCTATATTTCTCATTACCATTATCAAAAAAAAAATCGTAAAATGTTACCAAAAATGTTTTCTTTTCTTTTTAAACAATTTCCACGGACACTCTGGTTCCGTGCCTTTTTGTACTTGTTTATTGTTTTAAGGGTTACATTATTATTATTTTTTTTATCCACGATAAAAATATAACACGAATAATATAATGTTTAATAGGTTCTAGTGTCTGGTAACTCATAAATTTTTACTGATTATTTTAAATAAAACCTCTTTGATTGAAATCACTCTGAAGCCCGTGAAAGCTCAGGCTATCAAAAATACGCAGTATTTTGGGCAAAGAGGTTTCATTTATCAGCAGTCTACACTCATCGCCATCTTATCTAAAAATACTCCTCCATCTAAAGAAAAGACATTGTTCCGGGAAAAATTAAGGCCCGTATTTGCTGCCAATACACCCACTTTTTGGCAGCCAAAATAAAGTATAAATGAAAGTGGGAACTTTGAAGAGTCCTTCATTATAAATTAAAAGGCGGCGGGATTGAGATGGATACGATCGGATTTTTTTTTTTGGAATTTACGGGACAGATGATTTAGTGAGCTCCCAATGTTGTACAACTTATTAGAAAGTTGAATGGGAATTTGAAATACGTCTAAAATGATCTGTTTTGGACAGTGCGTTATATGCAGGTTGCATTTTAGGCAATAAGTCCAAAAAATAAAGGTTAAAACCATTAACCTGTAACTATGATTAACGGGGTAGTATAAAAACCAGTGTAAAAGAGCGCTTGCGCTATGTTTTGAGTACCCCTTAGGTTTTGATTCCCTCGAGAGAGTGAAGAGAAAACGTCAGAACGTGCAAGGTTTCTGCTGGATTTTGCAATAGCATGTATCAAAACAAGAGGCTCAGAAGCCACTTTTCTCATTTATATATATATACATACATAATGTTATTTGAGTAATAGTAAGTGTAACCTAAGCATTGTTTTGGACTGACATGTAATTTTGTATAAAAGCCTTTCTTTTATGTGATAGGTAGCAGACGAGCAGGCGGATCACCTGATGGTAAGCAATTGCCGTCGCCCATGAACACATGCAACAAGTGCGCTGCTAACCTTTTATCCCCTTTACAGTCTTTCGTGATTTGAAATTTTAATTTTATCGCACTTGAGAGCATATCGCCATATTTGCTAAACATTCAAACTTCATCGAAGTTTTATGATTAATATACCCTCACGGTTCCTTTGAAACTTTGCGGCAGGATACGGTACGGTTTTTGACAGTTTTGTCAGAAAATAAAAATCCATTTATTTTTCTTTTTATGGGATAGGTAAGTGGCACTTGATGAGTGAGAAAGCAATTACCCATGGACAACATAGGCAGCAGTGGAGTACCAATCCGATGTACCCGGTACCCTTACTCAGTGGCTGGGACACAGCACAGGCGCTGCTTCGTCCGGTTTTCTGTGAGGCTCCGGTGTTACTCTGGTCGAGCCATTCTAAATAAGCGTAGCTCTTCTTTACACAAGTTTAAATTGCTTCAATCAATCAATTAATCCATCAGCATTCACTACTTAACGTGAGCTTTTCTCAAATATCGCCTTCCACACCTTTTAAAGGTACATTAACTGTAAAAACTAATTCATTATTTTCCTTAATCATCAAACCATATAAGTAGAGAATTTGGTTTCATATGACATGTTTATACCTGTATGAAACACTGCTAGTGGGAGAATACCATTTATTTCAATTTTATTACTCGAATTAACACTTAAAGTTTAGTTGTAACCAAAGATTTGATTTAAATCTTTGGTTGTGACCCCCATTAATGTCTTCGTTTATACAATCCCGCCTCTAATTTTGAAGTCTTTTGAGTTAAACATGTCATGTGAAACCAAATTCTGACAAAATCTCAGTACAGACATTAGTTTTGAGAAAGGTTGAACTATAGTTTTCTATGTATACTCGCACCTAGTTTCCTTGTCGTAAACTGTAATATTACATTGTTGAGATAAGTCACAGTGAAATCGGTGGCGGTGAGTAAACTGACAGCTGATATAAAATATCATCCAACATACAGACACGAAAATATAATACATTATTTTGATGATACAGAGTATATCTGAGGACATTGTATCCCTCAACTCCGTCTTTGTCGTCATTTTGAACAACATTTTTCCTCCAAAGACTCTCCAATTAAAATGAGAAAGTCACATGGCCAACTTTGTATGAAAATTTTTATGTGAATTCCCAAAAGTTATTGAACAAATTATGATCTTCTTTTTTTTTTGATTGGGTGCCTTTTTAATGTTTGTAGTCAGCATTTTGAATTTATCTCTTTCTTTCGCCACATCAAAGAGTTGTTCCACGCTGGTGATCCCACTCCACTCCCGTATGTTTCGCAACCAATTTTAAAAAAAACAAAAGCTCACTGGTTATACCTCTACTGTTACAACGTGTTACGTCATGTAACGTAACAGTGACCTAATCCCACCACAAGCAACATTAATTCCCGGCATCCCAAGCGCGGATTGTAACACTTGCGATTATTTATGACCTGCCATTTTCCTCGGTAATATCTTTATATTTTTTCTCCCACTACAGCGGCGTAAAGTGCCCTCATATCTTGGAATGGGAGTCGGAAATCAAGGGAAAACGAATTGGCGAGCTTCGGGTTTAGTGTTTGCGGTTTGTGTTGGTTTAGTTTAAGTGTTAAGCGTAAATTAAATTTTTATGGAATATTTTTAGGGAAGTTTTGGGAAGAGATAGCGGTCATTTCTGGATCCATAAATTGGGAAAATGGTTTGAAAATAATGTAATATGTAGATTAGAATTGAAAATATGTAAAAAACTCTTTCATGAAGATGGGTATTTTTAGTTTTGAATCTATTTATGAAATATGTATACATATTCCTTTGTTTTAAATTCTTTTAACACCCTGTTGGACACATGTGACATTGTCTTTAAATAGCGTTCTACTAAGCCCCTACTAATAACTATCATGTTGCGAGGAGACTGACCTCATGGTAAACGAATTGCCACCGCCCATAGACTCCTGCACCGCCGGTAGTAGAGTCACAAGTGATCTGCCAACCTTCAATAAAATCCCTTTTCCCCTAATGAAATGAAATTAGTTTAAATGACATGTTGTCAACAGTTAAGTTAATGTAACACAAGTATGTAACATACACGCTCGCCAATTTTTGTATTTTCAGACTAGTCAACAGTTTTTTTTATGTGATGTAAAATAACCATAAAATCCTAACATACACTTAAAGAAAGAACAAAACCCTAACTGTTACTCGTACTATACGTTGCATTATATCCTTATTACACATGCTAACTTAACATTTATCAACTTGACATAACTCGTAAACATTCACGTCAACAGGCGGAACGGACGCAAAATTATTTTCCGATTCAAGAGAAAAATCGTCCAAAAGTCGACCCTCAAAAATCTAATTACGCTTTTGTGAGCACTCCTCTGTATGACGGATTTCCGCCTTCGCCCGTCTTAAAATGATTTTGCTTCTACAAATCTGTCTCAATTTCGCCCGTTTCAACTCGTCGCAATTTCGCCCATATTATATTGGATGGAGTAGGGTTGGCAGGACGTATTTTAAAGTTTGTATTAAAATTGTGTCTTTTAGAGAAATTGCTACCAACAAGCAAAACACGTCACTAAGAAATGAAACGCAGTAAGGCATTTTTTTATATATTCCTTTTGTAGTTTTATTTTAAGTAGGTATCTAAATTAAACTAAATTTATTTGTTTCTGTCTCCCATCTAAGCGTGGCATTTTTGGTTGCGTCCAAAGCTGACGCTCTGGAGTACCCCTGGTAACACAATTCACATACAAACCCAACCACACACACACAAACACACAACATCTCATACATTGAACTGGTAGCTTAAGCACTTGCGTTACGATATCAGACAACAGAGGAAACTTACTACATGATTATTACACCCAGATACTGAACAAACTCAAGGATCATTACACGAATGTTTGTCCAGGCTGACGTTATCACGGCTTTCTTGACGCATTATACTCACCCATTTAAAAAAAAAAAAGAAGTATCATACTTAATTGGGACTGGGCCGGTAACGTCTGACGAATGGCAGACGAGGTTTTGGCCAAAATAGCCACAAAATGGATGCCCCAAAACGTGAAACGTCCCCGCGGCAGACCGAGGCGACGATGGCGTGATGAGCTCGATACTTTTCAAAAAGACTGGTCTACCGCAGAGAAATAGATAGAAAATAGTAGAGAGGCCCTGCAGTGGGACACACACTAATAATAATAATAATAGGTACCATGTCTCGACAACCCTTCACGCTGAATTTATAAAATGTGTAAAATTTAATCTTTGTATAATACCTTATTTAGACAGACTCAAGTCTTTTTAGTAGCGTTAATTTTGATTCATTCATACACATCTTCCTTGCATGTCTAACCCCTGGCCATCACACAGCTATACTGTCGTATTGCGTTAAGCCAAGCGTAAGAAAGTTCTTTAAATCCTATCTTGAACACTGGATTGGAGGATTCGCTTCGTTCTGCATTTTTTCGGAGATTTGCAATAACCGGTTCAGAGGGAGATGTGTAATCGCCGTTGGCAAGATTAAGGTTCTTGTATGGCTGAGTGGAATTGCGAGTGTTTGACTTGCTTGAAAGAGTATAGATATAGGAAACATAAGGATTACTTTTCCGTTATTATACTTTAAAAGTTCTTTAAAGTTACTTTACCAATCTTACCTTAAGATATACGAATAAGATTAAGTCTTATTCGTTTGAGAGGCACGCTTCGGCATGAATGGGCCAGCTCGACCGGAGTGATACCACGGCCTCACAGAAAACGACTTGAAGCAACTTCGTCGAGTACGCAAAATTATTACATTAAATTTAGAATTTTACAGTATTATGTGCTTTTTTCACATAACATTTAAATATTTCACATACATATTACGTTTAATTTAGCACTTCTGTGAAAATATAAAGAGACTGATCTCAGTTCATATCGAAAAAATAGCTCGACAAAAGATCTCGTTTGTATTTTCATTTATGAACTTGAACAAGAGAAAATGGCGGATTATTACAAAAAAAAAAAATCAGCCGCCTTAGAAAGAATAACAAAATAATCTTGTACTTCTTTCTTACTATTCACAAAAATATCTCAATCTTATTGTCTTCTTATTTACATACTGCAAGAAACCTCATCTTCCTTCCAACAAATACATTACTTCCCCCACAAATGCCACAATCTCGTATCTTGCTTATACAAACAGCATCGGCAATAATAAACAGCTGAACGACCATTGAAGTCCTTCAAGGCGCGACTTTCCAACTATTATGATCATATATACTCACGCCACCACTCCGTCATACGCTATAAAGGCTAGAATTGTTTGCGCGACGCACAAAAAATAAGGACACATACAATAAACAGTAACATAAACATCTTCAGACGAAATATATCGCCTTGAGGGAGACAGATAAGGACATTGGGAAATCGTCACAATACGAGTGTGACGAGTTTGTGTGGTAATGTGACTGTGTCGTGTGACTGTGTCGGGAATCGTCAAGAGGAAAGTTGATGGGACGGAGTGCGCTTCTGTTTGTGAGGTTTCAATGGTTGGTCTGTGTAACAAGTAGTTCAATGTATGTAGGTACAGGTACAGTACGTTACTATATGTTTTTAAACTTTCGCGGTTCATTATACAAAATACTTGATATAAACAGGACTTAACCCGAGGATAATTAAAAATAACATTATTAATTATCCTATCCTATCCATTATTAAGTACATTATAGCACTTACTGCATCAAGCACAGTTGCTTTTAAGCAGTAAGTGCTATAATGTACTTATTTTTAAATATCCTCGCGTTAAGTATATCAAGTATCGTATTACTGGTTCACTTTTCGAGATCTAACTTTCGTGGCAATCCACAAATGCAGTATTTCTCCGAAATTGACATCACAATCTGAAAATACTGATCATGTGCAGAGTGTTTTCCATAAATGTGTACCTATTATTGTGGTAAAACTGTGTAACCAGCTGCTACAACAATTTAGTGGAAGTTTTGAAGAATTCGTAATTGAAAAGTTTTTAATGTTTTAGTGCACTTTAGTGATTATTAAGTAAACAAAAGCGATAGAAATTATTAAAATAGTGAATAACTAAATTGTTTGATGGTCCACTATCAATAGACTACTTGATAGTAAATAAAAATTAATAGTAACATTTAAAGTTTATCGATAAATATTACGTTTGATACTACCCGTCCGGTATGGTTGATGCTTTCCTTTCCCAAAAAAACTATTTACCTTCATAGGTAGGTAAACAGATTTAGTTTTTTCCATGCAATGATCTTTCATAGCAATAAGTTCTGGATCATTTTGTGTAACAAAGAGTATCTATCCTCCTATTCATTTGGTACTATCCATTTGCCGTGGGTCCCAAAAGTCTAACCGCATAAATACGGCATTAACGTTAGTTCTACGATGCTTGCTATTCCATTATTTCAATGCACCTACTCCCTTGTGTATTTGTGCATTTGCAGATTACATTCGGCTTTTACTCCATTCTTCATTCTAGTAGAGTACATGTTTTATGAAATATAAACAGGTATCATTAGTTTTGTGACGGATAAGAAACTAACTTTACAATTTTATTTGTACTAGTAGCTCGCCCTTAGTTTGGTTCGGGACTGAACTTAGATCTTATCAATAGATGGCGCTGGGAGTCGATTACATCGTGCAAGTGTGTCGTGTTTTCTTTTAATATAAGGTTTGAAGTCGACTTTGAGATTAACCTTTTTATTACTAGTATAGATATAGATGCTTGTCAACCTCATATTTGGATCTCACGGCTGCTTACCATCAGGCGGAGTGAGGTCATCTTGATTGTCCTCAATATAAAAAAAATAGAAAATGTCGAAATTGAGGATATGACTAGCCGGATGGCGCATTTGGTAGTGACCCTTCATACGTCAGAGGTCGTGGGTTCGATCCCCACTCTAGAAAATTACTCGTGTGATGAATACTTATTTTTGTTCAGTGTCTGGGTGTAATATTTATTTTGTTTTATATTTTAGCATTATACTTGTCTTTTCCCTGTTGTCTGATATCACAAGAGTCGGGTCAATGTATGAGATGTTGTGTGTGAATTATATTTATTGTAGTCATGTTGGGTAAGATTGTCGGCGATATCAAAGCGCATCTACGCACGATTTGCTATTTATTATTGCGATCCATTATCGGACTTGCCATAGTCCGATGGTGCAGCAAAATAAGTTAACAATCATCACATACATGAAAATAACAGAATACGAAAACCTATGCAGAAGCGTTTTCAACATTGTTCTAAATAGCCAGCCAGTGAGCTAACACCACTTCTATATAATCCTGATCGTTTAGCGTCCACCGGACACCGATTCGGCGAGTCAACAAAGAGTCAAAAAGTTTCCTGTATTGCTATCGACACCGCTTTGCCGGCAAAAACTAGTCTGCCCCTGACACTTTTTAATTTGAACTTTTGCCGTTTGTTTATAGCGGGAAACGCGGGTCAGGTTGCAATCCTGTCGGAGATTGCCTGTTGATTTTATGATGCGGTGCAATGTAAAATTTTACGGGCGCGAGTGACCCTTGTTTGTATGCGTTTTTAATACTCGGCGGTATGACAATATTTTTTTCCGGTTAACTCGTTGTTGCATAAAAACGATGCAGTGTCAACATCGACTTAATTGAACGTAGAGAATTAAGGTACCTACGGTGCATGTTGCGAGTAATTTTTTGTTTTTATGTGATAGGTGGCAGACGAGAAGACGGATCACCTGATGGTAAGCGATTGTTGCCATTCATAGACCAACACCAGTAGAGTTACAAATGCGCTGCCAACTTATGAACCCCTTTCTCCCCAATTGAGCCTCACACACTTACTCGACGAAACACAGCGCAAGTGCTGCTTCACGTTAGTCTTCTATGAGGCTGTGGTATCACTCCGGTCGAGCCAGTTCAGTCATGCCGAAGCGTGGCTCTCCCACGGATAAAAATATGGGGTGATTTATTCCTTACTCTGTAATTAATACATCATTTCTCCGACGGCTTAATTCCGTTTATTTGCTACGAGGACGAACATGATCCAGGATTTGCTAAGTCTAGTAATTACATTATGGAGTTTGCCGTCTGACAAATGAAACTCTTAGATTGGGGATGGGATAGAATACTAGACCAAGTAAATCATAATAACTCTGGCGAGGACACGTAGATGTGTGGCAAAATCTACCGTGGCCCGAAGAAAGAAGTTCTCCACTAAAATACAAGTTACATACAATACATTTTCATATCATCCTACATCGCGAAAGCAAAGTTTGCATGTCTACTTGGAATAGTTCTTTAAATTTTTGCGTTGCATTATAAATATTATTATTATAGACAGGAATTAACGCGACGTATTTTTTTAAACACATTACTTACTGCTTGACATTTCGGCTGAGTTACAAGCAGCCGTGGTCCCAAGCGAACTTGGATGGATGGAGCTACATGACCCAAAAATCCTCACCACTGATCGGCACTATCACACTAGGATGGTACGTGAAGCGATTGAAATCAAGAAATATAAAAATTTCAATCGGGATGACGGATTCAAAATTTCACCTACATGGAATCCAGTGATTAATAAATGCAAACCCCGTTCAAGGCCGTTGGAAACGCGAATAAACACCGATACTGTGAGCGTGGTGTGTCGGAGTGGCTTCACTGATATTGTATCCAGTGGTGATTTTATAAGTGAAACTGTGAGGGTATCGGAAGATCCTACAGCCGGGCCCCAGCAGACATCGCCGCGCACCGCCAGTTCGCTTGTGACCACGGCTGTTGTAACGCAGCCGAAACGTCAAGCAGTAAGTACATAATGTGCTTAAAAAATTACGTCGCGTTAATTCCCGTCTATAATAATAATAGTCTACTTGGAATATACACGACAAACCAAGATGGTACACCGGACCATGGTCCCAACCAATACCACCCGGCTCGGCGGTAGGTCTTACCTTTTCATAGGGAACCAATGACATTCCAAGGTGAAATGTCATTGTGGGGAACATTCCATTTCCCATAGAGCCACTGAAATCGTAATAAAAAATCCTACGCACCTTTTATGAGTACCTATTGCCTTTCGTCAACTCTCGATGCATTTTGATGTCCCCAGTTGCGTATTTTTTTTGGACCAGAATAATAGGTGCGGTAGTTCGTTTGCATCCATTTTTTTTTTGCTGTTCCCCAAAATAAAACGTAGAGCCACGCGTAGAAAAACGGTAACTCTCACCGTCGAATGTTTTAGCTGCCATTTTTGGTAGCTACCGGTGTCGAAGGCTTAAATAGTTTTCCTTTTTTATAGGGTTCCGTATCCAAAAAAAAAACTAGTAGTAGCTACGGCGATAGCTGAATGGCGTATTTGGTAAAGACCGTGCCTCATACGACAAAGGCCGTGGGTTCATGTGATGGAGATTTGTGTTTGTTCAGTGCCTTGGTGTTATATATTATGTATTCAAGAACAAGCTTTTGCCCGCGGCTTTGCTTGCGCCTCCCACTTCCCTAAAATGGGGGAGTTTGAAAGGGGCAAAAAGTAGCCTATGTTACTCTCCATCCCTTTAACTATCTCCACTTAAAAAATCACGTCAATTTTGTCGCTCCCTTTTGTCATGAAAGAAAGACAAACATATAGACAGACAGACATACTTTCCCATTTATAATGTTACTATGGATTATATTTGTGATCCTCTGTTGTCTGATATCTGTAACATAAGTGCTTGAGCTATTTAGTGCGGAGTCAGGTCAATGTGTGAGATGCTGTACTTATTTATTCATTATTTATTTAAATTTTGCGTACAATGGTATTTTTTGTCTGTCCACTTGTCACTGGGTCTCAAATAGTACAAAATAAAATGAAATTTACACAAATACTGGTATTACTGTTTTCGCTAGATCAACCAAACTTTTAAGTATAAAAGTTTACATAGTAATGTATAAAGAGATATATTATTTTCCATTCGGGCCGGCTCGACCGGAGTAATATCGGCCGGCCTCACAAAAAGCCGGCGTGGAGCAACGCCTGCGCTGTGTTTCTTAATATAATTTTTAAAATAATATTTTTCAATAATTTTAAAAATCTCATTTTGGATTATCATTATACATCTGTCCACCAATTTTCGTGGCAATCGGTGCAGAAACGGCGGAGAAAGAGCCAGAACAGACAGTCGGACAGACAGATAGACGGACAGACATGACGAAACTATAAGGGTTCCTTGTGGACTACGGAACTCTAAAAAGATCTAATATTGTAAAGTCAAGATATGGTATGGAAGAAAACCCTCGAGTACGAGTGAGACTCACTCTTGACTTTTTATTTTGGAAGAATACAAAGTGGCTGAAACAATGTTTCTATTGTACATTGGAACCGCCATTTTTGGAACAATGAATGGAGTAATTTGGCCCAACGTTAAGGCAGTTAAGGGAAGATTTTGAAGTGCTTTTACAAAGTTTGGTTGGTACAATAACATAATCTCTTTCACTACCGCACTGACAGATGTCATTTAACCTTAAGCTCACCATCCTATGGATAGCTTTTATATTAAGGTCAATATTTTTACTTAAGTGACAGTTAAAGATTCACTAACGTCTCTGAGTGTAGCAGTTAAAATTAGTATATAATTAATTAAAATTTATGATAATTATTTAGGAATATTGTATTAGTAGGTGTCACCAACTTTCCGTTATATTAAAAATCGCGTAGGTATAGTTTCCCGCCCTCACTTCGTTTCGGCCCTTTAGTTCCAATTTTCACTAATGCTGGATGTTGAAAGTATCTGTGAACATGTACACGGTCATGAACATCTGTGAGATCAGAGAAATAGTTTTTTGCCTATATCCCACTGCTGGGCAAAGGCATCCCCTGAAACCCTCCATTGATCCTTATCCACTGCCATCTATGGCCAATCGATTGCAAAGATATTGAGATCGTCACTCCATTGATTTTTAGGTCTGCCCCGTTATCAGCCTCCATCAGGTACCTAACCATTGAGTTACGATGCTGGTACATCTTTCGGGGTCCATTAGACAGACATTCATTCATTCCCACTCCCACTTCAGCCCGGCAGTTTTCTTGATCTATTAAAATGTTAAGCCTAAAGTTTTGTTCGTCAAAATAACATTGCCAAGCCCATGTTTTCTATATTGTCTTTCCATAAAGTCAACAAATGGGCGTGATTTTTTAAACATGTACAGTTCAATCCGTCAGCTGACGCGCATAGCGAGGTACCGTGGCGTCCAACGTTGATTGATCGCATAATATATTCCTACAATCGCAGCCGGTGTGCTACCGACATTATTTTTTGCTTGCACTATTAAAATGAGCGATGTGCACTGTAGATTTACTGCGAAATAACTAGGAGAATGGGGAAGTGTACTTTTTGTTTTTTTTTTTTCAATTTTGTTTGCGAAATTGGTCCACTGGGTTAAATGTCAAATTTTTAGCGCGATTAGCTTGTGTACATATACTTATGCAAACCTCGCGACAAGCTTTAATAATCATATAAATTATATATAACGTCGTAAGACCTAAAAGCCTTTTAAAGGGCATAAAACAATTGATTTTCCATTGTGTCTGCTGTCTGGGCCTTACGACGTTAATTAGGCTACACGTTGATATAAGGGGGCTTATTGTAAAACGGTGACTTAAGTTAGACAAAGTGTAAACTTCGTGATTTTCTACTAATTTTCCCCTCCGGAGGGGACGCCGCATGTACTTGCAAGTTCGATACCTACACGCGGAGTGGGACAGGCCTGACATGGTGTAAAACTGCTGTTGTCACTTTTATAAAGGCTACAAATTAAAGTGACAGCATCAATTATAAAATGAATTTTAGACTACGTTTTGCAATAATGTGGTGATAGTTTAAATTTTCAAGGATAATCATATTTTCTCTCTTTATTTTTATGAAAGATATATTTTTATTCTACAGCATCATTAAAAAGTTTTTTGCTCTTATTAATATCACTCGTGTTTTAATAACCATCATTATTTAGGAATGATATAAACTATTTTTGCCTTAAAGTGAGCACGTATATGTATTGTATATGTATAATTATCATATTGTTAAATAATAGTCTATTCCAATACGCCATGAGAGGTAATATGTGCCTTTGAGTGTATTTGTGTGTAACCTGAGTTCAAAGACGGAAATAATATTACATGCCAAATACCTACCTATGTGATATTTTCATCAAAAAATGTTATACAATGAAGACAATCTTGTAAATTGCTCTTAGTACACTCAACGCTTTCTTTCACTCGAATCGTTTTCTAAAGATGACTCTTAACAATAGCGAAAATTAGATGAAGCCAAAAAGGTCCTAACACACAATATTTCCTAAGTGTGTTTCCACTAAAAACGTAATCAAACTACGAACTCAAATGGGAATGAAGTAACGAACAATACGAGCCCTAATTTTATTTGGGATGGAGTAACAAAGGGATGAACCGAAAATGGGATACAGGGAAAAATTGTCGGCCCGAATAGTCTGTTAGTTCCTCGTGTTCAAAATTTCATCTTAATTTGGTAGGTTTTGTGACTTTTTGTCCGGGCAGCTGAGCTAAAAACTTTACGTTTTCGACTGGGCACTCGTATGTTTTTGACAAAAGTTAGCGTTCATGCATAATCAACAACAAGAAAAACTGTATTTTTAGAGAGTGATTACATTTTTGTGCAATGCTGGAGTTGTGAAATAACATTATGGTTTTGATAAAAGTTACTTACATATACGCAGGGTCTTATTTTAAACATCTATTTTCAATAGTATTTAAAAAAGACCTAATTTCTATAGACAAGAATAATGCTTATAAGTAATCTGAAATTACTAAACACTGCGGACTCCCAGTTGGCACTGGGAGTCGGTACAGAAAAACCATCAGGGACAAAGAGGTGCAGATAGATGGCTCTATTGGTACGATTTAGATCTATTTCAGTCCTGAAAAAAGTGAGAAAAGACCACCAGAGCACCAGCATTAAATAAATAGTCTTTTAATTGAAATTTCACTAATTTCCAGCAAACAGAACTTAAGATCTAGTGACCAACCAATAAAGTCATTATAATAATGACCTATCTTTACAAAATGAGTGGAATAAAATGACCAGTCAAAAGTTAAATTTTCTTAACTTAAGCATTTAGTTATATAGTTTTCCTCCATGTCCCAATATTCAATTTCTTTCTACCTTGTCTGAGTATTATCCGAATCAACCCACCTCAATTAGCTGTATAGCCTATCAGAAAATTATCTTGAAAACTTCAGCCGAAGCTATAAAAGTTTTACGACTCCAGAACAGTTGGTACTCCAAGAACCAGGATCTGCGTTTCTGGTGATTAAATTGTCTCTACTAATGAGAAAGTAGAACGGTAAAAAATTATGTTAAATTCTTTTTTGTTGTTAATTACCTATTTACAAAGGCACCTAATTAAAGCTCTAAGCGTTTTAGAAAGCGGTCGTTATAACATTGACGAAGGTAAATTAGTGAACTTCGGCAACTTTTAATCTGAAATGAATGAAAGCTTCCGCGTATAGAGTTTCAGCTTTATTTACTAGCAATTAGCGTTCAATTTTTTATATCAAAAACATTGTTTTTATAACGTGGTTGCAAATATGGAAACCATGTAACCAGGGAAAGGTCCTCGAGTGGAGGCCGCTTACAGGAAGTTGCAACCGTAGCGGGTTGTTGGCCGACAATTTGGTTTAGTATCTCGTAGAGAGACTAAATTTCGTGCTGGTACTAAGACATCTGAAAAATATTGGTGAAGTTAGATTAGAGCAGTGACGAGCAAAAAAAATCTTGAAATACGCTGTGTTTCGCTGCTTGAGTGAGGGTGACGGGGGAATCCAGGGGAAGGGGGGTTAACAGTTAAGCAGCGTATGTGATATCTGGTGTTGCAGGTGTCCATGGGCAGCGGTAATCGCTCACCATCAGGTGATCCGTCGGCTCGTCTGCCACCTATATCATAAAAAGTTTTTTTTTCTCGGGCGAGTTTTCCCCTAACCGAAAAAATATGTAAGTTCTTTAAAATTTAATAATTATGTGTAGCATTTTCTAACTCCTGTTTCTACCTACTCACAGACAAATACAACTCTATGATCAAAATATAGCAGTTACATCCAACGCACTGCGCAAACTCATTCCAACAACATTTCAACAACCCGCAATAAACATCAAAGTAAATCCAAAACATTTGCTGTTTACAATTGCTTTTAAAGCCAGTAAAATAAACAGGCATGTAAAAATCTAGCAAAGTGCAGTTAAATAATCGAAATGAAACGCATAAAACTGCAACGGCGACTTGGAGTTCAAATAAAAGTCGCCGGAATGAGCCGTAAATTGGGCCGGTGAAATAAAATTACTATTTGCCGACTATTAGTTGACAGTAATGCTGGAGTTTGGTCACAATGTTAGTAATAGTTCTACTTAACGGAATCATAACTACCATTCTCTATAGCATAACATGATATACACGGTGTATTTGTGAACATTTACATCCCTTTAACCACGTTTTCTTTCATATAAAGTATTAGTCCTTTATACCTATAAAATAATAAATTTTCTTCTATATAAATAAATAGTTTAGATAATAAAATTCATCAAACAAATATTTGCCTAGTATCTAGTAAAAACGTAGTATTAATTGATGGAAAAACTTTTTTCTATTCGATCCAACTTTCACCAATAGATGGCGCCAAGTGTCAATTACATCGTATAGGTGTTTTGTCGAAATTAATAAAATTTTCTTTCTTATAAATAGTTTAAATAAATACATCAAATAAATATTTGCCTAGTACCTAGTATTAATTGATGGCGAATACTGCAATTTGGTTGTCAAAGTCGTACAATAGGACGGCAATTACACATTTGAACGTTGCCTCGATCGAAGCCCCGTTTGATACGGGACCGTTTAGCAATTATCCGAATTGAAGTCTGTGGACAGCTCTATTCAATTTGAGGGAAGATGTTATGGACGTAGGCAAAGTTAGATGGAGTCGACAGCTTGCGGTATCTGGGCCATAACGGGGAATGTTAGTAAATTGAATTGTTATACCGAGTAATAACTTAGTATGTCAAATTATTCTATCTGCTCTTGGTAAATAGAAGTTTGTCTCAAACTTTCATAATGCTATTACCTACTAGTAATATACTTATGTCAATTGTTAGAGTTTCATTAATGCATTGCGTCGTCGCAGCGTAGATGCTGCGGCATTCAAAATGATATGCTTATGACATGCCCCAATTTTGCGGTTTTCATCGCAGTGAGAATGCTGTGAGGTGCTATCATTACATTTTTATGGGGTGACGCGAGGCAACGTAAACGTACAATTGTAGTAATCTTACGCTCATTATCACGCTTGTTTATGTCATTGTTGCGTTCCGAATACGCAACGTTTCAACGCATCATTAGAAGAAAGACTTAACTGGGTTCAAATAATACTCAGCGTAGTCTGAAGCTTGTGTAACAACGGACAGGATTCCAATGCTTGACTGTCTGATTTGCTTGCGTCGCGTGCTACGTTGCGACTTCGTGCTGTATCCATCTCAGTGCAATCGTGGTGGGATCCCCCACTGCCGGGGCTAGGCCGTACCGTCAATCACGCTTTCTGCCTTACCTCTTCTTGGCCTTTTGCAAACCTCATGATTGCGCGACCTACCAGGACATCCAGTAGTGATTCTCCCGCGGGTTCGTTTGCTAAGAAATAGAAACAGAAATATTCTTTATTCAATTTAAGTCCTTATAGAACATTTATGAATGTCAAATGTTATGTATTAATTACTCCCCAGTAGTGGTAACGCTTACGTACTCTAAAAGCCCGTTTAGTTACCTCTTACGACAGGCTGTGAATACCTTGGCCGTATTGTTAACAGCCCTTGAATTAATCACAGGGCACAAATTACATTACACCTAAGCCAACTGAACACAAAGGGGCCACCTCATGCAAGTCAACTTGCCAGCTCCAACGGTCCTGCCCAATGGTTAGAGTTAGGTGAATGGATTGATACGTAGTCTGCAATTTTCCCACTATTCTGCCGTCTTTGTCATTTGTCGTTCACAAAGGGAACAGTGGGTCAATTTGTAAATAATGTATCGGTTGTAACGAAGCTTTTGACTGCGGTATGTGTTCAGGTGATCAGGGGCTATTGTTGTTTTTTTCTTTATTGTCTGTTAGAGTGGTCTTTTGGCTGTCTTTGTAGAGCGGGCATTACCGGGTAGTTTTGTAAATAATAGGACCTTAGACAAAAGCATCTTAGAAAAGATTTTATACAACCTTTTTCTAAGAGGTTTTTGTCTAAGATACTATACTATTGAATTTCAGTAGGTATGACGCTTTTTTCCAAAATCCTGAGTAGTCTTGCAATTGAATGTTATGAAACTTTTTGAGTAGTCTTGCAATTGAATATTATGTCTTGATTCCTTTGATCTTATGCTATCAGAGGTCTCATATTCATGGCCTGAATGAAAAAAGAAAGAGAAAAAATACATTAAAAACAAAAAATACAGAATAAATTATCTTCAAACTTAAAACAATTAATGTGGTGTGCCAAATAGGCTAGCTAGAAAAGTAAATTTTAATCAGAAATAATTTATGCACTACAGCTAGCGTCTGTATACTGTAAAACTATTCGGTTTTCGGTCAAGAAAGCAAAAATATTTTCAATTATCCCAAGTATGACCTAAAAAGATGTACAATACAAATACCTTCAAACCCAAACCCGTTTCCCTTCCCATTGTTACAGAAGCAATAACTACACACGAAGGTCCCCGGTTCCTATTAAACGGGACCTCATAACAACTTATTTACATCCCCATAAAGGACATATTAGACTCTGTGCTTTATACGCCGTAAAGAAGCTCTTCAACTAGCCTAGTTTATGAAAGACTTGAGCATAGTAAGGCGTTCTTCATACTAAAACATTTTTGTCAAAAATTGGCACTAACCGTGATAGTACTAAAATGCAATTTACAAACAAAAGCTAGTGGATAAAAATGGCAGATGAGACGGATCTCTTGATGGTGAGTGAGGGTACCGGAGGCCCACCCTGGGGGGAAGGGGATAAAAGGCTGGCAGCGCACTTGTAACTCCACTGGTGTTGCAAGTGTCCATGGGCGGCGGCAATTGCTTACCATCAGGTGATCCGCCTGCTCGTCTGCTACCTATCACATAAAAAAATGGTATGAATGGTAAGCGGTGGACGCCGTTGGTTGGCAACACCAGTGGAGTCGCAAGTGTACTGCAAGCCTTTAACCCCCTTTCCCCCCAATTGGGCATCCGGTACCCTCACTCATTCGACGGAACAAAACGCAAGCGCTGTGTTACGCCGGTCTTCTTTGACGTTTGGTTAAGTTACCATGCGCCATGCTTCAAACCATTTTACTTACTTCTTAAGGGCATTCAGTTGATAAAAACAAATATTTTTCCCCAGGGCACCTACCCTTACTAAAGAGATTGTTACAGTTTGTATGGGTAGGGTATTTTGAATCAAAATCTCTCTACTTTGATTACAAAGCAGTAACTACTACCAACGGACAGCATTAAGGCTTAGGGTGTATTGGTAAACAATTTCATCATTTTAAGGGGCTATAAAGATGAAACTAGCGCCGCCAACTGATTGTGGCGACAAAATGATATTCTTTAAAAAAGTAAAACTGTACAAACTTAGAAGCATTTATTTAAATTGGATTTTTCGAGTTGCAATACAATATTTTTTACACCTCCCCCATCATCTTTCTTTTCTCTTCTTCTTCTTCATCTTCCGTCTTTGCCACTTTTAACAATAATTAATATAATTGTTTCTTGTAAACCAAACATTTTGAACAACGGCTTTAAGAAAACAACGACTTGTACTGTAAAACTGTTCGGTTTTCGGTCAAGAAAGCAAAAATATTTTCAATTATCCCAAGTTACTTTGACCTAAAAAGATGTACAATACAAATACCTTTAAACCCAAACCCGTTTCCCTTCCCATTGTTACAGAAGCAATAACTACACACGAAGGTCCCCGGTTCCTATTAAACGGGACCTCATAACAACTTATTTACATCCCCATAAAGGACATATTAGACTCTGTGCTTTATACGCCGTAAAGAAGCTCTTCAACTAGCCTAGTTTATGAAAGACTTGAACAGAATAAGGCGTTCTTCATACTAAAACATTTTTGTCCAAAAATGGCACTAACCGTGATAGTACTAAAATGCAATTTACAAACAAAAGCTAGTGGATAAAAATGGCAGATGAGACGGATCTCTTGATGGTGAGTGAGGGTACCGGAGGCCCACCCTGGGGGGGAAGGTGATAAAAGGCTGGCAGCGCACTTGTAACTCCACTGGTGTTGCAAGTGTCCATGGGCGGCGGCAATTGCTTACCATCAGGTGATCCGCCTGCTCGTCTGCTACCTATCACATAAAAAAATGGTATAATGGTAAGCGGTGGACGCCGTTGGTTGGCAACACCAGTGGAGTTGCAAGTGTGCTGCAAGCCTTTAACCTCCTTTCCCCCCAATTGGACATCTGGTACCCTCACTCATTCGGCGGAACAAAACGCAAGCGCTGTGTCACACCGGTCTTCTTTGACGTTTGGTTAAGTTACCATGCACCATTTACTCACTTCTTATGGGCATTGAATTGATGAAAACAAATATTTTCCCCAGGGCACCTACCCATACTAAAGAGATTGTTACAGTTTGTATGGGTAGGGTATTTTGACTCAAAATCTCTCTACTATTTGATTACAAAGCAGTAATTACTACCAACGGACAGCATTAAGGCTTAGGGTGTATTGGTAAACAATTTCATCATTTTAAGGGCTATATTCAAATTAAGCATTCAAACGTAAGTGCTTTTTGATATTCTTTAAATATATCTTTAGCATCAAAGAAAAGTATAACTTTAATGCCCCCTAATAACACCCGTTAACCGTGGGAGAGTCACGCTTCGACATGAATGGGCCGAAGCTCACAGAAGACCGGCGTGTTGCTGTGCCTGCGGTGTGTTTCGTCGAGGGAGAGAGGGTACCGGAGGCCCAATTGGGGGAAAAGTGGGGTTGTGGTGTATCTGTAAACAGTTACATTCCTTTAACCACGTCCTCTACCAACTATTCTGAACCACATTGGTTCTACGACTTTTAAAAATTCGTCGAAATTTTTTCTAATCCTCATACAAAATAAACAAGTCACGTGACTGACTTTGTTGCAACTTTTCAGTCGCGCACAAAATGCAGCGAAGGCCAACTATTGCACCATTTATAATTCAAACTTCTGCTCGAACTGGAAGCCAGAATCATACTGCACAAGGGACGGCGAACTAAATTGACACCTATGCCTTTAAAATACGAATCAGCGGTGCGTCATAGCTGACGCTTGGAGACTAATTCGCATAGGAATTCTGTGAAAGGATATAACCTCGTATGGGTTGTTTGTGAATATTTCGGAGGCAGACACCTTTGTGAGCGCGTCGAGTGGAAAGTTTGATGAAGTTGTGAAAGGCAAGGTTCAAGTTTCAGTATATCATTGCTCAGAGAGAAAATTTTAGAAACACATTGCTTGGATGTATGATTACGTCTGTATTTTGGATATTCATATTTTGGGAGTTTGCCCTTGAGGAAAGACCAAAATCTATTTTTAACCCACGATGCGAATACGACAGGGTGTTATAAGTTGGGTCTGTCTGTGACATTGTCTTGACATAGCTTCCCTACAGATGTACTGTATTAGGTACCTACGTAATGATTTGGATTTTATTTAAAAGTTACAACTTCATTCCCTCAATACATACATCAAATAAAAGAACTTGAGTATGTAGTAGAATACATAATATTACGATCGAACCGGCCGGTATAGACGGATATATCCTACTTTATTGCACAAAATTCACAATTTAAGAACTGGTCTACTACCAACTACTATGTCAATAACTAGAATGTAGTAGAATACAAAAACGGCCATTTTGTATTTGAAAATCCAAGATGTCCGACGCCACAATATGCTACTTTAAATGTCGGTTTTTTTTTTAAATATATTTCTTTGAAACATGGTACAATTCTTCGTTATTTTCCGGACGCACAATGAAGAAACATGAAACGCAAACTAACAAATGTCTCCTCACATCGACCGGCTCCAGGTTAAAAGCCTCGATATTGGTAGCACCTGCGACCCGCAATCACGGACAGGTGGGCTCGCGTTTATCGGGCTGCTGGCGCAAGCCAAGAATATGCTGTCTAACGTGTATTGGAGGAATAACTTGGAAAAATGTTGACTACTTCTTCTTTGTTTTAGCAGAGCCACTCTTCGGCTCCGGTCCGTATAGATAAATATCCTACTTTATTGCACAAAATTCACAACTTAAGAACTGGACCACTACTAAAATAATTAGAAGATAGTAAAATACAAAAACAGCCATTTTGTATTTGAAATCCAATATGTCCGCCGCCACACACAATGAGCTATTTTACATCATGTTATCGCGGGCTCCTGGCGTAAGCAAGCCAAGAATATGCTGTCTACCATCGATGTATTGGAGGAATAACATGAAAAAATGTCGACTACTTCTTTGTTTTAACCGTGGCAGACTCACGCTTCGACATTTGGATCTCTTAGCCACTTACCAGGCGGAGTGAGGTCATCTTGATTGTCATCAATATAAAAAAAAATGGGCAAGCCAGCCCATATTTTTTTTTTTTTGTAACTGGAGTAATACCACAGCCTCAAAGAAGACCGCCGTGAAGCAGCGCCTGTGCTGTGTTTCGTCAAGTGATCGAGGGTACCGGACTCCCAATTGGGAGGAAGGGGGTTCAAGGTTGGCACTTGTGACTCTACTGATGTTGCAGGTATCTATGGACGGCGGCAATCGCTTACCATCAGGTGATCCGTTTGCTCGTCTACCACCAATCACATAAAATTAAGTATCTGCCTATTTGATGTGCCACTGCAGGAAAAAGCTTCTATCATACAAATTAAGTCATGGCTACTATGATGGGATTATTGCCACCACGCTTGCCTTGCGGACTAGTAATCACAAACCCAAGCTTTATTCGAAAATTCAAAACATACTTTTGGCTCGACTCGGAAATCAAACCTAGGACTCTGAGAGCAGAGAGCGTGTGTGGGTGAGACACGATACAATCCGCTAACAAGAAAATCAATGAACTCTTCAATATTAATGTCAAGTTCCGATTTTCTGTGTTTATTTATCTTTGGTTTTAGTTTGGTTTTAATTTACGATATTGTAGGTCGACTCGACTAAAAATTAATTAATTTTATAATTCTATTTAGGGATCTTGTAATCAAGATCCCAAAATAGTCATAACCTTTTACCATCCCGTACAATTTCAATATAATCTTTTAAGGATAGGAATTCCCTCTAATATCTTAAAATGCCTAAGTGTACAAGGAATTAATTATCCCTACGAAGACATGGGAAGTTGGCAATCCACACTAATTAAAAACTTAGTAGCAAGCAAAACTAATCTCTATCGCATAGGCTTTAAGAGGCTTTGCAAATGTGAGTACATTGACGAGCCGCAGCCATATCTTTAGGAAAGCCCACAGTAACTCAGGGTGAGGCGCCGCCGCAAGCCACGCACTGGACTTAGTCGGCATATTCTAATGCCTACATTACACAGTACCGTTTGCAAGTCAGGATATACGAAAGTTGTTTTGCAAATTTAGACCTTATGCATAAGGTTAACTTTTGTGAGCTGTTTTGTTAGCTGGAAATCAAAACTGTCTCTGCTAACCAATCAAAGGATTGTATTGAGACTACTCGGTGATTTAGTATCCTTTGAGACATCCATTTGGATGATCTACCTTAAGGCTGAGATGATCTACCTAAGAGCTGGAGGAGATTGGCAGGTCTACGAGACAAATGGAAGAGCATGGAGGATGCCTATGTCAAGGGACAACCTGACAGCAAGATATAGAGATTTTGAAATTATTTACTTTATTATTTGTCAGAGAAATAAAGACTTAAATAAATAAATTAATTAAAAGACATCCATTTCATCCCCCTTCGTGATCCCTACTACCAAGAAACACCCTTCCTGCGCTTATTTTCTCCAATAAGTACCACCTCAAGTTTGTAAAGCTAGGGTAAAAAGGCTTCTTCGGGGTAAGACCGCTCCATCGTAGGCTTCTTAGAAACTTTTGAGTTCAGTATGAAGCCAAAAGCAAGCCCATTTTAAAAAAAATCTAAGTATCTACCTCTACTTAAGGCTACCAGCCACTTTGTACTTCGAATAAGTTGCCTGTTGGTCAATCCCAGTATTAACCCTTTTGGGGTGATTTTCTGAAGTTACATAACCCACTACAGCACCTCAATATTTATCATTAAGAGTACGACATTTTTAATTTCAAAATCCTATGTTTCTGAATTCCTAGTTCATGTATATGTATGTCATACAAACTTTAAACCCCTTTTTCATCCCCTTAGGGGTGGAGTTTCATTAAATCCGTTAGTTACAGTTTCTGAGATTTTATTATTAATTAGTGACTAGTATTTCGCTTTTTTAAACCTAGATTTTATCCTCAAAGTACTCGTAAAGTAATTTTATGATTACTGCTTTTCTACAAGCTTTTAAAGTATTTCCATTTATCAATGCTCTCTCTGCTCTTTATGAAATGAACAAAGTCGATTCTTTTTAACGAGGAAGCTTTGCTTCATCCTTTTAATTCACTTTGAAACCCTTTAATCTTATCAGGCTTGAAAAATGATTCAAGAATAAATTATTGAGAGGTCGAAGCGCCTACTTGTTTTGGGTTCAGGTTTATTTTGATTTAAAAAGCGATGCTAAAACAAGAGCTATTATTTCAACCTATAAATTTATTACATAACTAGTGGCCCGCCCTCACTTTGTTTCGGGATCGTAATTCAAAAATGAACCAATAGATGACGCTGTGTTCAATTACATCGCGCAAGCGTTTGGTGTTTTCGGTTTACCTATAAGCCTTGTTGTTGTCTACAGAAGTTATCTCTTTATGAATATTTTCTTAATTTTCAGTAGCTAAAGTATGGTTAGTGTTTCAAGTTACAGTTTGTTATCTAAAAATACACGTTGGATTTTATTAAGTGATGTTTTTTAAAATAGGAGTGTTTAGGTTTTTAAGGAGCCGGAAACTAACATTCATAGTTTGCAGTAATCGCTTACCATATTGTGAGCCGTAGCCTTGTTTACCACCGTCATAGTAGAAAAGAAAAATATTTTTTTGTATAATTTGTGAACTGTGTAATAAACGTGGCTGTAAGAAATATTTAATTATTTTATCAACGATCAAATATAAATATTTAATTGTGGGACAACCACGTTTTCGGTATGAATGGGCTGACTCGACCGGAGTGATACCACGGCCTCAAAGAAAACCGGCGTGAAGCAGCGCCTGCGCTGTGTTTCTTCGTGTGAGTGAGGCCCAATTGTCGTAGTAGGTGTCGATGGGCGGCGGCAATCGCTAACAATCAGGTAATCCATCTGCTCGTCTGATTAAAAAAAGGTTTTGTCGTTTTTGCATGAATGAAAATAAGTTACTTAAAAGGATTTTATTACTGTCCGACAGGCCGTGTCTATATAACAATCCAAAATTTTTACGAGAGTTTTTAAATTGTGTATTTTATGGACCAAATGTTCGATATGATCCTAAAAGGGGCACTTTTAAAATGAGTTTGGCGCTAAACCCTGTTAAATCCCTGAACCGAATTGAAATATTAGCGAAGAGCTATTTCGATTCCATTAGTGTAATTTTGACAACATTTATGCGTTTTGAATATAAATCCGAAATCTGTTGAAAACATTATACCTACCTAATTGTACGTATTTCTCTATTATGTGTATTAGTAAAAGTCGACACTAACTACTCTATGTTTGTGTCGACTTCATTGACAAACAGAGAGGCTATATTTTAAAGAGCTTGTAACGTTAATGTGTCGTGCCCACGTTTTGATTGTGTTAGTACTCAGCACGAAGAAAAGAAAGAAAGAAAATACATTTATTAATTTGGACACCACAACACATATTAAATGCTACAGACAATTGACACAACACAAGAAAATAAAAAACACTAGTAAAAATAAATTAAAACCAGAAAAAAAAATAACAACAAAAAATAAACTGTCAAAACAAAGGTACTTTAAAGGTATGAGGAGGCATACCATTTCCTTTAAAAATGTATTGGATTTGTTTAATCAGTGGACGGGCGCTCACATTAAGATACTATTCTTTGTGAAGTTTTAGCTGTCCATTTCAATCTTGCTAAGGTATTAGGATTAGGCAGCTCCTAAATTTTTCATACAATTTGTTTATGATATGCATACACTACGATTTCTTTCATTCATATCTAGGCCCTCTAGTCTACGGATATCAGGCATCATAAACCATTATATTTATATTTAATACGTAATAATGTCTAATACTTATGTTCCTTTGAGAAAAAAATATTATTTTCACCAATGTAATGCCCTCAAAAAATGTGTAAGACGATTTAAAAAGCACGGTATATTGTACAAAGTATAGTTGCCGACTCCTATAGACAACAAACGCTACAAAAGTAATGGTTTTGAAAATAAAGGTGACATGTTGTATCAAGTGGATACTTTCTTTGCTATCCGTGAGCGTATTAAGGCAGCGCAAACAAACACGTCGCTTGTTAGTTTTGCTGAGCGCGCCCCTCCTCGTTCTGATTGCGAAGGCAGGTGCCATCAACATCTTTATCGATACCTTTATATATACGCATCAAAAGCATTAGAATCTTAATATGACAGGACTTTTACAGTTTCGTATGAAAATCCCGCCTCTTAGCGATCTGTCTGCTGCATATAACTCAATGCCCTTCGCAATGTGCCCTAACCATTAACCACTTGAGCCAGACACTTACTTGAAACTGACGAAGAACTGCCTGCGTGACGTCATGCCAGCGATATCTGGGGCGGCCGACGGAGCATATTAATGGAGAATTTTTCAACTTAGTCCAGTTGTGGACCAGTTTATTTTTGACGCAAGGTTTCCCTCTTTATAATATTGTTAGTGAACTTAGAGGATACGTTACCAATGTATCCTGGAGTTAGCAATTTGACTTATGCTGCTGTTATAAAAAATTTAGCTATCTAGCTACAAATACCAGTGTTTCAATCTGTGAATGACTTAAGTAAGTTACTGACCAGTTACTCCTGGAGCTAGCAACTGTACTTGTGCTGCCGCGAACAAAATGTTTATCTAATTTCGATCTGTTGCTACAAACACCAGTGTTCCAATGTGCAGTTGACCTCTGAAAAAAAAAACACATTTCGGTCGTTACAGTTACCTGTGACTTGTGCAGTTAGCGCTTCGTCTTCGTCTCAACTTGTGCTGTCGCTTTATAAAATGTGTATATCTACTTACGAACATCAGTGTTTCAATGTGCAGTTGACCTGTTTAAAATACACACCTTCGGTCGTTACAGCGACCTGTGACTCGTGCAGCCAGCAACTTAACTAATGCTGCCGCTATAAAATATAAATAAATATTACACTTAAAAAATTTATCGAAGGGTTCAGGGGGGACTCGAACCCACAAACTTTCACAGTCTAGGTTCGAGTCCCATCTGAACCCTTCAATGATTTATATAAGAATAAATTGCAAAGAATTGCTCTACCAAAAATAAAATTATTCGCTATAAAATGTGTCTATCTATTTACGAACACCAGTGTTTCAATGTGCAGTTGACCTAAGGCAGTGCAAACAAACCCGCCGCTTGTTACAACGCCCTCGCTGATTGCCGCGCAGGTGCTACAAATATCGACACATTTTTCCTGCAACACACGAATAGGTCAATGACGGGTTATTGATGGGTGAATTGACGTTTAGTTGGAGTTCTACTTTGATTGGGTACAATCGACAAACCTGTTATGACACACCTTATTCGTTCTCGTCGTCATTTTAAATATTTGTAATGTACGGTGGCCTGCAGATCAAGTTACTACAATCTGTCAAATTTCTTCAATCGAACTTCACTTTTATGTCAAACGTGTTTGGTTCAATATCAACTGAGGAAATTTGACAGATTGTAGTATCTTGATGTGCTGGCCACTGTACATTATGTAAATTCACTGGATATTGTATACCTACAATATTGATGAGACTATCGTCAGCTCATGGCGAATAAAGCATTTACAAAATTCGTCGGCTTAGTAAGGGGTTTGGATGGTGTAAAGTGGATAGCATATCTGCCCGGTCTTTGGAAACTTGTGAGTTCGAGTCCCACCTGAACCCTCCGAGGATTTTTAAGTGAAATATTTACTTAAGAATAAATTGCAAAGAATTGCTATACCACAAAAAAAAATGTAAATTCACTTAACAATTTCTCATGCATTGACCTATTGACCTAAATGTAAATTGTAAAAGCAGCACTTGTAAAGTTGTGACTTTACTAGTGTTGCAGGTGTCTATGGATGCGGCGATCGCTTGTCATCAGGTGATCCGTCTATTTGCCCGGTCCATTATTTTTAAATTTTTGTGTCCTAGTTTTTGAGCAAAAATATTTTGAAGAAACTTACATGTTAAAAAAATAAGGAACCTGCCAAATTAGACAAAAGCCATAAAGTACATTACTGCTAGCTCATGGTCCTCAAGATGATGAAGTCCGGTCGATTTCGGCCATGGCGACCGTTCCAACTCCTATTCAGTTCATGAACGGCCCCTAGGAACTTTGGTATCAAAAACGCGTGTAATAAGCCAAAGTCTTATAAATTAAATACGAGTTGCTTATCAAAGTGCACTCCACCAGTTGCAGACAATTAGCACTTAATTAGTTTTTAACTTAACCCTGCAAGTTGGGGTAGCTCATGTGTAAAGTTGATAAACACGCGCGCCGGCTGCAGGAGGCTTGTTTGCGTTGCACAGTTTAACTAGCTCAACGTCTTCTCTAAGTTCACTTATAATATTATAAAGAGGTATGCTTTGCATCAAAATAAACTAGACAACAACTGGAAATCTTCATTAAATTGCCCGGTCAGCCGCTCTATGACGTCATGCAGGTAGATCTTCGTCAGTTTCAAGTCCGTGACTGGCTGAAGTGGCAATGGGTAGGGCACATTGCGAGGAGAACAGATGGCGGTTAGGACGGAATGGTTCTTGAGTGAAGGCCGCGTATAGAAAGTCGCAGCTGTGGCAAGCCCCCACAAGGTGGACCGACGATCTAGTGAAGGTCTTGGGAATTCCTTGGTTGCGCGTGGCACAGTACCGATATGAGTGGAGAACATTAGAGGAGACCTACGTCTAGTAGTGGACGTCTATTGGCTGTTATGATGATTTGTGTATTGAGGTTTTGCCAAAAACAAATTGAGCAATCGTTTGTGCATTTCCAGCTGCAAATTATAAATAATGTGATCTTATTACAGCAACAAACGGGATCCATCCAACCGTGCTGTTTTAATTAAAACACTATCAGTTCCGACGCGTCGGGTGCTTCTGTCCGATCAATCTTACGCGTTATCCACAGCTGACTTCCAGTTTCCGAAAACAAATTGCCCTATAAATTGTCATCGGAACAATTTACGTAGTTTAAAATAAACTATTTTTCCAGTTTCGATTTTGCGAGTTTAACTTTGGATGTCAGTTTTGTTATTTATCAGCTTTCATGAACTGACCACGTTTGCGTTTTTTTTATTGGGTTTTTGTTAAATCAACCCATTCCGTATATTTTTTTCATAGTGGTACAGTATATTGGCTCACATTAGGCTGATGGCAACCAAAAGGAGAGTCCACGTTGCAATCACAACGGACCCCAAACGGCATCACCTGTTTTTTTTTTCATTATAGCGGAGAAACGAGCAGACGGCTCACCTGATGGTAAGTGATCACCGCCACCCATAGACATTTGCAACACCTGAGGCATCACAAATGCGTTCACATCCATTGGTACAGCAATATTATACTGATACCGAATTATGCTTCTTCACGCTTCTTTTGATGGAGTCCATATTGTAGGGCACAGGAAACTTACTAATGAAAAGTATATGAGCTGCTAACCCTTTTTTTTACGTTTTCCACCTAATTACTAATTTGATTGTCTTGAACTTACAATACATCACGTGGTTCATTACCGAAAGGTTTACTTTTACCGGAGGCTTTGTCATTTTTATGGGATTGATCACGTATCTTCTATACTACTAATAAAGAGATAACTTCCTTAGACAACGACAAATCTCTTATGTAAACCGAACAACGAAACAATCGCGCAAACCCAGACTACATACTGTGAGTACATGACAATCATGACCGCTCAGAGTGTATGAGAAGAAGACTAAACTTAATAAGTTTTCATTCTAAACATGACTATAAAAAGTCATGCCACAGCCAATGGCTCAAATGTTTTTAAAAGTAATATAACTAAGCCCGGGACCTGTGTCCAAATAACCCGGAGCAAAGGTCCGGGGCCGGGTCGACGGGCAGCGCCGGAAATTTGAACCTCTTCCAAAATATTATGTATATCAAAAAAGTCATAAATTCCGCCGAAGCAAACGGGAAATGTAGGTTTTGTTTTTAAAAGGCCTGTGAAAATAGCTCGTTCTCGAGATGGATGTCAGGGTGAGAAATTGTATAGAAACGTGACGTTATAAGCGTGATGTTTTAGTTTCCTTATATTTTAGGGGCATTGTGAAGGACAAATGTGATGTGATTTAACTGTGATTCTATTTTAAGATTACAAAATGTGTTAATATTTTAACTATCAAAGGTTAACGCCGAGATTAAATTACTATGGATTAGGGGTGAAAATAAACTGTGGCGACGGCATTTTCCGAATTAAAAATTACTATAGCTGTACTACTGATGACAGTGCTATTGGGAACACTTTTTCAAACGCTTTTAGTTTGGAATTTTAGAACTAGAAATAATATTATGATTGCAGTATGTAACGAATAAACTTAATAGCTACTGGACGGGTTAGGAATATTAACCCGTGTGTATATGAATTTATGACAAATTTTGGAATGACTTTACCATCAATATTTTTGGCCATCGACTCAAACCATAAAAAAAAACATTCAGACGAATTGAGAACCTTCTCTTTTTTATTCGACTAAAACCTACCTCGATTCGTAAGTCTACTAGTGCTGCTCATTAACTTTTTGCTAGATCATCTGCTCGCATGTCAAATAAAAATAGGCACATTTTTCAAATTCGCTAGCATTAAATTTCAATTCGTCATCGTAACTTATAAACGGCCCATTAATCGTACCTCGGTCACGACCGAAACGGGAAAACATTCCTATATTCCTATAATGTGTTTTATTGCAACCGCAGGGACATAAAACAACGACCTATTAACCAGCGGTGTGTCAACAACAAACTTTTACTGCAATGTAAACGTTTTCAAACGAGACTTAAGTTATAGGCGATTTTGTTTTTATATATTTTTTACGGCCAAACGAGCAGACAAATCAATCACCTGATGATAGTAAATAATCATAATAATAAATTCACAGAACATCTCATACATTGACCTGACTCCGTATTAAGTAGCTCAAGACTCCTAATGTGTGTCTGAAGCATTTTTCAAGGTAGAAGGTAGAAGAGATAGACAAAATTAACAGGCAAACCGACGGACACCTGATGGTGAGTGATAGCCGCCAGCCATAGCTAACCGCAGCTCCATTAGAGTCTTCTCCTTCTTATCGAGTCGATGGCAACGAAGATAAATTTTGTCAGCCCAATACTCTCCGAATCGGTAAGCGTAGTGTTGGACGCCCTGCGACAAGTTGGGATGATGAGATTCGAAGGCTAGCTGGTGTAGGCTGGATGAGAGTGGCCGAAAATCGGGAGCAGTGGCGTGCATTAGGGGAGACCTATGTCCAGCAATGGACGAGTGTGTGTTGCTGATGATGATGATGAATACTTCATCACGCGTACTGCGCTGTTGGTGGCCTGCAGGCGGTCATAATACGTGCAGCTATAGGGGCCAAAGTAACAACAAGAATAGCAATAAAAGACGGCTACTTCAACATTCAAACCGCCCCATTCCCACACTTGGGTCTGCATCCCGTTCGGGTCGTTAAATTTACGGCGGCCATTATGACGACGTCACTGTAGGCGGTATCTCGAACAAACGACTTTTGTTACGGACTGCAACTAAGAGGCATTGTCTTAGCGCAGGAAGCCAGTGGCATACTCTGGCTTTTTGTTACCATTTTGCTTGTCACTCTGTAGTGATATGATTTGTAGGTTGAGGACAATAGATAGTTTAAGACGGTGGTTTTTGACTTGAGTGTTTTGTGTTTAAGTGGGTCACATCGATTTATAAACTTCCTATTTTACTTGTTGATTTATTAGTTGCTGACTAAACGCAAAGTGTAAACATGCTTGCCATTCTATTCTCTACGTAAAGTGTTTTCCAAAAGTATAGAAGTATTCAAAATTGCAAAGAATATGTACTAAAACAAAAATAAAATTATGCATTTAGAAATTTCAACTTAACTGGTCGAGGTATTCCTCGAAGCGCCCAAATTTGAAACGCTCAAAATGAAACGCTTACAAATCGTTCCGCGAAGCGCCCACTTTTTGAACGTTTGGAAAACAATAAAAATAAATTAAAATTTGGTTCCTCCAAACGCTCAACTGGTTAGGGGCCAGCCCCTGTCCAGATAGAGATGGGTAAAATAGTAAAAAGTCGATACAAGATCTGGTTTAGACAAGATAAGATAGTAGTTGCTGATCTATCAGCAAAACAAGCAAGCGTGGGAAAATCGCGACCGCTTTGTTTAAAAAATCTGTTCTATATACTATCTTATATTGTCTAAACCAGATCTTGTATCGACTTTTTACTATTTTACCCATCTCTATCTGGACAGGGGCTGGCCCCTAACCAGTTGAGCGTTTGGAGGAACCAAATTTTAATTTATTTTTATTGTTTTCCAAACGCTCAAAAAGTGGGCGCTTCGCGGAACGATTTGTAAGCGTTTCATTTTGAGCGTTTCAAATTTGGGCGCTTCGAGGAATACCTCAACTGGTCAAATATTTCTATTAATAATGTTTCCACTGGATATTATAAATGTATAGGTACCTACAATATTGATAAGACTATCATCAACTCGTGGCAAAGTAAGCACTTACGAAATTTGACGGTTTAGTAAAGGGTTCATTTAGTATTTGGTAGTACAGCCACCCGGACTGTAAAAGGTTGTGGGTTCGAGTCCCACCTTTTTAAGTGCATTATTTACTTACTAAAGTGTAAAGCGGGCGGAAAGATATAGGATTATCTTTAATGCACAGAAATAGAATACATGAGTATAACAAAAGCAATAACCGTACAATATCATGTTAGATGAGATTATTTTTGAATTAGTTTTGTTGATGTTGTTCAAAACTCCAATCTTATCAAGTAACTAGGATATTACATCAGGTTACACTGGCCTGAGCTCAAGTGTAGCTTGCAGCGAGCAACGCAAACAACCACGCCTCCTTCAGTTGGCGTGTGTTTATCAGCCTCATACACGAGCCTTAACTTACTCAGATTTATTAACTAAAAATAATTTGCGAAACGCGTAGAGATGCACTTTTAATATAGACGTACATTCTACAGAGTGTATCTGTAAACATTTACTTAACGTCGTAAGGCCCAGACAGCAGACACAATGGACGTGGAGAAGACGTGGTTTAACATCATACGACCCAAAAGTAGGTAGTATGAGGCAAAAACAATAGAGAAAATCTATTGTTTTTGCCTCGTATGAGGCTTTTGGGTCGTATGATGTTAAACCACGTCTTCTACCATTCAGAACAACAATTAAGTGTTTTACGATTTTTCAAAATCCGTAAAAATTTTTTAACTCCCCACACAAAATGAAACAAGTCGGCCTGCTATGTATGAAAAATGTACATATTTTCTTCAAATTTAAAAAAGTCAGAATGCATTTTCTTCCAAATGCTTGTTAAAGAGATGTGATTTTTCACAGATACACCTTGTTTAAACAAAGGCATATTTTATTCAGTATTGTCAAGGTAAATATACCAATGTGAGGATATAAAGTAGTTTCCCCCAAGGCCTAAAGTTTTAGTTCTGTACAAAACCACTCGAGATTTTTTCGAGCACATTTAAAAAAACCTCTTCCCGCATTTGTCACTCGGCACGTGACACCCCTGACACCGTACCCTAGCCCTCATGAACTCTAGGGTCACGTCCCGGGTTATGTTAGATCGTATATCGCACTCTTAATAAGATAACGACCTAACTCAAAATTTCGGAAAAATGAGTTTTGGTGAAAAATCGACCTTATAGACCAAGGGTCACAGCATACTTCTTTAAAAATCAACTTTATTCTGTAAATAATAACGTATAAAATACATGAGTCACTATCTTTCCCGCCCCGCACACTTCGTTCGTTCATCGAATATCGACCAATTCAGTTTTGGGGCGGCGGTTGCGCGCGAGGTTTGTGTCAAACGCCGGCAGATTTGGAGATGCGTCAGTGTTTTACTAAACAAATCGGTAAGTTTGTTAAATATTTATCATTATAATATTGACTGGTTTTGGAATAGGTCTTTGTTTCAGTAACTTTCTCTCAGTTGATATAGGCTCAACTTGAATTGAGTCTTTATTTTATTAAAATGTACTGTAGGATCAATGACAAATTATTACTTAGGTCTGTGTTTTATTTGAAATCGTTCACGAAATATAACTCAAATCGAATTTGGTCTCTGTATTGTTAAAAAAATACGAAAATGTTTTGTAATGTTTGAATTTAGGTCTTTTTTCATAAAAAAACTGAACAAATCGAAGTTACAATTAAAAATAGGTCTTGTAGTATTAAATATAAGGTTGGAATTTTTAATTTAAGTCACTGTGTTGTTTAAGTTTATTCTTTCGTATCTCAGCTTTTCGCTGGAATTTTAAATTTACGCTAATACTATCGTACGGATTTCAACGACACGGACACGGCCTTGAAATCGCGCGGTTTCATGTCAAGATCTGAAGGCGTAGGTATACCTCGCCCGCGTCCGTTCGTATAAAGTTGGAATAATGTTAGATAATTAATATAACCATGCAAAAGTGCCCATTTACGTTGATTTGCTTACTATGCGTATCACCGCATACGCGTGATGAGTGTGATAATTTGTGTCGACCACTCACAGTAGTTGTATGCAGGTGCGTAATTGGTGGTGTTATTGATAATATGGTGGCTAAATAAACACCCATGGCTGTATTCGTTAAATTAAATAGTCAAGTCCTATTATTTACATTTTAAACGATCTATTACTTAAACTGACAACTCTATAATGCTAATTATAAACTTAGTAATTTAATTTAAACTAACATTTACTAATACTTAATTACATATTTTTCCTTTTTTCAGATAACAGACATAATGGAGAACCAGCAAATAAAAACAATATTCTAAAAATATTGATGATGTTGTAAAGTATTTATTGTATTGTGTAAAATTATATTCTAAAATATAAAATATACATAATAAAGCTGTTACTGTAAAAGCTCGAAGTACGGTAAATCATAAGATTTACTTGTAAGTCTTAGGATTTACCGACATGAGTTGGTCAATGTAAGTACACAAATCAAAAGTGTCTAGGGATCAAGTACGTTAAAGAGTATTGCTGCTATTATGGTTAATTTTACTAACTTTTTTGTATCTCTAATAATGCTGTTTAGTGACTTTTAACATTAAAATAAGAAACATTGTTTAAAATTCGTTAATAAGAAGAAAATCGATTGTCAATGTGAATTTGTATAAAACAGTACTAGCGGTTTGTTATCATTACAATATCTGCATCAGAACCGATACAGTTTACATTATTATGGAAACACGACATCATTTAACCCGAGAAGAGATGATGCGAGCCGTCGGAATGTTGGAAGCTGGTTCCAGGCAACGTGCTGTGGCTTTCGCTTTTAACACTACATTGAGCGTCATAAGTCGCCTCTGGAGGCGCTATTGCATGACAGGCAGCGTGGTCGGGCGACATTAAGGGCGGTCTCGCATCACGATTCTGAGATAGGACCGGTATATCCAAAATACTGCTCAACGTTATCGTATCATGACCGCCATGATGTTGTTTACGAGGCGCCACAGCTCCTCAGGTTTGCTAATAAGCGATCAAACAATCCTACTGGATCTGCGATTCCGAAGACCGCTGAGAGGTCCATCTATTGCACCCTGCAATCGCAGGACCCGTTTACGATACGCTCGCGAACACACAAACTGGGAGGAAGAAGACTGGCGCTATGTGTGCTTTTCGGATGAGTCCCGCTTCGGTATGAGACCGGATAAAAGACGTTCTCGAGTTTGGAGAACATTTGGACGTAAAGAACGTTTGAGATATTGTCAGGAAGTTCATCCATATAAAGTGGGGGAACAATAACGATATGGGCCGGTATTTGGCTCGGCGGAAGAACCGATCTCATTTGGATCAGGGGTAACCTCAATGCTCAAGTTTACGCAAAAAGGATTGTATCAGATGTAATCAACCCTTTGCGAGGCCACTTGGGTGATTCTTTTCAACTAATGCATGACAACGCAAGTGCGGTGTGTGGAAGTCCACACACGGCTAGAGTCGTAACACGCATTCTTGCCAAAGCTCGTATCAACGTTCTGCCGTGGCCTGCACAATAACCAGACCTCAACCCAATTGGGCACGCAAGTATGCATACCGTACATACTCCACAACATCATTTTATTTTATTTTAGAGGTATATTTAAAAAAAAGGTACATTTCCCCTTTTTTTACAACTGATTGGGATACTGCCATAGGTGAAAAATTACATTCCGATATGGTAATAAGAGACGCGACGCTTGGTATGACCATACTAGGAGACTCTGAGATTGTATCTAAATCTTGCCTACTTCTGGTTGAGCCTCATGCTGATCAGGTGCAGAGGTAGACAGTGATAGCGCATGGTCTGGTAAATTAAAATCTTTATACGAAGATGGAATAACAGTAACTTCTGAGCTATTGAGTATAACCGGGTTATAATGATTTATTAAAGATATTGAAGAAAAATAATTACAGATAAAAAGTAGTTACCATTTAAATATTAACTTAGTTCTCCTTTTGCAGCACCTTCTTTTCTGACCCAAAGGTTGACTAGTAGAGAATGCCTCTTGGCATTAAGTTCGCCTATTGTTTACTTACTTTCTTTTTGGTACAGTTAATATCGCAAAATATCTTTATTTTATTTTTGTTTGGTTTGCTACCTGTTTATTAGCTCATTATTTATAGTATAGTATCGATACCTAAAAATAATGTCCCGGTTCTTAATCGAATATGACACTTTCAATATTTTTCTGTTTTTAATCCCTAAGACTAGTACAAATATGCCTACCTTCTGGTGCAATTAAGGCGATATTAGAATAATATTAATAAGTTAGGACAATTAGCAGCGCACTTGTGACACCACTGGTGTTGCATCGCTTACCATCAGGTGATCCATCGGCTCGTATGCCACCTATATCATAAAAAAATATTGTTGTTGCACTTAGTGCGTTTTTATAAAGATTTATTTTAGATTTTAATACATTTTAGAGCTACATTTTAAGAAATAAATACTTAGTTCAGACTCTTAAAAGATACAACTTATTGAGAGTAAATTTAACATTATAACTATTAGTTGAATCAACACCTATGCTAATTTGTACTTTCCTTTTTTACGTGAACGTTTTCTAATAAAACATTTTAAACAAAACTGTTGTTTTTCTAATTAAGTTAAAAGTACCTACACTTATTTCCGAATTGAGTCTTATATTTGTATTAAAAACTTAATAAAACAGTGACCTAAGTAAAAGATGGTCAGAATATTTTGTCAATGTTTCAGTAAAATATTGACCCATTTTTAATTTCGTCATAAATTTACTGGTTGGATTTCATAAAACAATGACGCATCTCGAAATATATTTTTCAAAAATGTTTTTTTATTATTATGTGTATAAAATTCATTAATTTTTTTGTTAAATCTAAAAGAATATATTCACAGGCTTAAAACCGTAATTTTACTTTCTTCTTACTCATCTTAGTTCAAATTTTATAGCAATTTAATGTTTATGCTCTAAAAATACAAATCGTTTTTTGCCATTTACCAAAACTTAGCAATTTTGAATTGAGTCATTATCTTATTAAGAGTGCGATATTATTTCGACCATCATTTACACGTTCGAATAACATTTCATTTTTATATCACATTTTTTATACATTTTTCTTCGGCATTATACCGTCTAGAAATGAATTTGTCAGGATTGAGCCTTTTTTCACGAAATACATTATTGAAATTTGCGTTCATTATTATCTAACAGATTTTATGGAATAAAGTAGAGGTACTTTTAGTAAAAAACGTCCCAAAAGATTTCAAAGTATAAGAAATTATAAAGTAAAGTAATGTCTACATAACAGCTTTATACTGTGCTACTGCTGGGCAAAGGCCTCCACCATAGAAAGCAAGTCATCGCTACTGTGATAGCACTACGCTTGCCTCATGCGGATTGGTGAAAAATATAAACCTTATTGTTTGAATAGCATAATAAAGAAGCTATTCCGTAACGAATGAGAACTAAGGTACCTGTCACTTTCAAACAAATTATAAAAGGAAGGGATGATTTGATTAGGCTTACCTTGTAGACTTCCCAAATTATGGACCCACGGTGCAAGCGTAGGATCTACCTAAGCTCCGGATGGTTTCGGATGCCACTGGGAATTTGATGCCTCGCTTGTGTATGTTAGGTATATGGTAATAGGTACACCTTTCTTTTGTGAGAGACGATAAACCTTATGCAAAAAATTAACTAAACAAAAAGCAAACTTCCACTGCCGACAATTGCTTATATAAAATGACTGCAGCGAGAAAAAACAACAGACTCAATTAGCTCAGGTCGTTGTTTTTTAAAACAGTTTTCATTAAGTTTTATAGTTTACATCCCTCCTAAAGTTTTATGTTTTTAATTTTCTGCCTTGTTTGAAAAGTGTTGGACGGGGTAAATAGGAACTTTGACTCTTTTATAAGCTGTGTTAAAATGTCCGTGGAGCTACTTTTAAACATCGTATTCTATTCTGTTATTATTGAAAATGAATGTACGTGGGAGATATTAAATGTCTATGGACGTTGGGCGTGAAGTAGAGCCTGTGTTTTGCCGACTGAGTGAGTCTTTCACTTATAACATAAAAAATACAATTACCAAGATTTTTTGTTAAATTCAACAAAATCTGAACGCGATTAGCGTGGGTTTCTCCTATGAGTATACCACTTAGTGCATTTTCTTTATGCATTAGAAGCGGGAGAGTAATGGGAACAGAATACCACCTTTGTCCAGGGCAGAGGATAACCTGCGTAGTATCTTTCAGTAAAAGCACAGAATACTTACAGGCCTGGTAAAAGCAGCTCAGAATCTGGTTATAAAATGCCCCCACCGAGCAGAAAGGGCATCAGTGCAGATTGTTACCTATCGAATCCTAGGACTGATTTACGCTATAAAAGCATTTATACCAACACTTACCAACACATCGTTAATTACCTGTTAAACTGCGAACATTCAAAAACACAATACAAAAATCCAGTTGGTCGAGCACTCGCTCACAAACGTTTTTAAAGCGACAATGGCCCCGAATTGTTTTGCTAAAACATTTTTTTTCACATGTTTGCATTTTTCCGTCGCATCCACAGTGCGACGAGGGTATTTCGGCGTAGCGCCGAATTATTAGCTTTTACACAGGAAATGCTGGAATAGTGATGGTTCCATTACCACGTGTATTTTTCTTTCTCTTCATTTTGATTTTTTTGGTAACAGCATAATTACACACAAGGATGCCTCTAAAATAAATAATGATGTTAAAAAAAATCGTAGGGTTCAGATGGGACTCAAAACCACCTTTCACATACGACTATTCTATCAATCAAACTAACTGAACCCCGTACTAAGCTGACGACGATAATTCTTAAGGTAAATCGAAAATACGAAACGCCTGTGCGATGTAATCGACACCCAGCGCTATCTATTAGTTCAGTTTGGAACTACTGTCCCGCAGTGAAGTGAGAGCGGGTTATCCTATACAGGTTGCATCTGTGAACATTTAAACAGGATGGAGGATTCATCTTTCCATACAAAATTGGTCACGTGAGTTGGTCATTTTGTATGGGGAGTCAAAACAGTTTTCGATGTATTTCGAAAAATTGTTCAGGTTGGTTGATAGAACACGTGGTTAAAGGGATGTAAATGTTCACAACCTGTTTATAGTTATAGCTATCTCAATTTGAATGAAACAAAATCAACAAACATTTTATTCGTAGGCATCAAAAGGTATCCATTTTTTGAACCCCTTCAAATACCTAGCTGTGTGGGCAAGCACAAACATAATATATATTCTCATAACAAATCTCCCAATTATAATTCAGAAATTATTTGTAAGTAATTTGTTCCTCTTGACGTAATCTCAAATTGGTAGCCAGTATAACCTGAAATACGCCTGTATACTAGATATAATGAACTTTAGATCTCTGTTATATGGTCTAGTGTTGGCTGCGCAATATTCGATTGTACCTAATTCCTTAATTGGTCCTTTAGGCAGTCTGCTAGTAGGCAGTAATAATAATTCAGCTAACGTACACAGAACGCCTCATCAGGCCGAATGGTATCGATCTTAAGTTGTACAACATAAGCGTGATTATCGCATGTGTGTTGTGTAACTTGATGTTTCATCACTATCGTATAATATATCTACTAAAGAGCTGTAGGTCTAGCACAAACTTTCCACAAAAGTCGTAGCATATGCCTATTGGACTTGGGTGAGGGCAACTCGTTCCAAAACAACTCATCCCAGAATTTCAAAATATTTTTGCAGGTTACTGTCTTAGCCCGTTCGTTTGTTTTTTGGGACGAATTGCCCCCTAACCCGCCTATAGTAAACAATTTGTGAAAATCATCGACTAAAACATTTTCAGAATTTTGAAAAGTCATTGAACAATAATGTTGTTAAAAATAGTTGGTATAACACCGTAGTTAAAGGGAAGTATGTATATAACCACAGTTATTCTCGCGTCTTGGGTGCAACACAACTTTGCCAATGTCAAGTGATTAAAGAAACACGTTATTTACGTTCCAAACTAATTTTTCTCTAGAGATTCTCAATTCTTCTGAATGTTGCTTTTTTGTGACAGTTTTTTTTCTCATCATCCTTTTTCACCCAATAAGATACTAGGTCGCGCCCCCGTTTTCGTCTTTGTTTTATGTCAACATACAACGCACCGTTTTTTGATGGAGAACACTTCAATTCAGAATATTGTCTCCTGGTTGCCTTATATTTACATCGTATGAAATTCTGAGTGCAGTCCTGTAATCTCCATAAGATATTCTGGGGTGAATGTTCAAAGTGGGTATCGGAGGCAAAGAATGCGAAATTACGTTTTACTAGTTTTTTTCCCGGAAAATAAGCAATAATATCCCTTTGTAGTCTTTTTTGTGATTTATTAATAGTAATTGTCCAATTGTATACTAATAATGTCGCAAATGAAATATCGAGCATGAGATGGCCGCCCAATTTTGCGTTTCACCATTTTCTACGTCCGATTTTGCGAAAATAATATTAAGGATAGCGTCAGATTAGCTTTTACACGCATTTTTAAAGCGCTGTACGCGCTTAAAAAATATGCGTTATTCTTACAGAAAAACGTTGCTATATTACTACATCTACGAGGCAAATGCAAAGTCCGATCGTCTGGCGTGACGTTGACGTCGTCCAACTTAGACGACATTGGTCGTTTTGTACGTAACTTCGTATTTATGACAAGATAAGTCAAAATGTAACCAATCTACTCATTGTTGGGCCTGACGTCAACTTAACGCCATCTATCGGATATTGCATTTTCGAAATGCATTTGCGAAAACCCTCAGGTAAAATCTGCAATGAGTTGCAGCGATACCAAGTATTTACCTAACCTCAAATGAAGATTGGTCAAATCGGGCCTTAGTACTTTAGCTATCTTACATAACTAATGTAAAATATTTGCTATGCGCAAAAAGTCCAAACCATAATTCTTCTATGATTATTGATTTTGTATACAAAATTACTGTATAGGTTTATTTTTGTTTAAAAACCAATAATGTTGAAATAACCATCCATTAATAAATGAACTCGTTGTCGGTTTAATAGGCTTCAAACGAGTTTGTAGGCTCTCCTAACTTCAGAAATAAGCAATTTAACTTCGATGCCAATAACACGTAATCCTACACAAAGTTATCGTTTTCCTCATTAATAAGATACTCGGGAAATAAGCAAAAAAGGAACATGTTTATAAAATACGGACGGCTTTTTTAGGGAAGGGATCTAGGGCTGTGTGTACAAATATACAGGTTGTATCTTTAAACATTGACATTGCTTTAACTACGTCTTCTACGTATCTATTTTGACATTGACTGGCCGGATGGCGCATTTGGTAATCTTGTCCTCATACGTCAAAGGTAGTGGGTCCGATCGATCCACATTCTAGACAAACATTTGTGTGATGACTTGTATATGTTCAGTGTCTGTGTAAGTCAATAAAACGCTTACCGTTAGTTAGGGTTTTTGGAAACAAACCTATCAAAAACCTGGTGGAAAACCCTAAGCGGTACCGGTCTCTGTCCCCAGGTGGACCACTTGCTTGTTTGCCTTTCTATCGCACCTTAGACCTCACTTCACTTATCATCATCATCATTTCAGCCAATAGACGTCCACTGCTGAACATAGGCCTCCCCAAAGTTCTCCACACAGATCGGTCCTGTGCCACCCGCATCCAAGGGACTCCCGCGACCTTCACCAGATCGTCGGTCCACCTGGTGGGAGGCCTGCCACGGCTGCGGCCTCCTGCACGTAGCCTTAACACTCGCTCGTGTCGTGGTCACTTAACATCAGGTGTAACTAATCGAGGTCAAATGCTTGTCTGTCGTAGTATATAAAAAAAACATAAAAAACGCATTCCTGCTTCAATATATGTGTAGTTTTTTTATATATCTACGTGTAGTGGAAAACACTTCGAGTTAACACAGCGGAACAAAACAGAAACATCCAACGTTCGCTTACCGGCTCTTAGAGCTAGTTTATGGGCCAACATTAACCCGCACGCATGACGGGGGTTTCGTGTGCAATCTGCACAGTGATTCCATGTACAGTCAGCGTCAGGTCGAGTTACAGAGGGAAAAATACGCCTTGTGCCTCAGACATAAGGATGTACGGTTCAAATCCTAATAAAGGTAGGTAAGTCCACGGGAGGCCCTGTAGGTACAGTCGAGGAAATTTTATAAATAACTAAATTCACACGAATTTCATACATTGACCGGACTCCTTACTAAGTAGCTTAGTCACTTGTGTTAATCACTTGTGTTAGTCACTTGTGATGTCAAACAACAGAGGATTTACAAATATTACACCCAGAAAATTAACAAACACAAGGGTTCATCAAACAAATTTTTGACCAGGGTTGGATTTGAGCCCACGACTTTTGACGTCGAGGCAGGGTCACTAGTAGATAAATAGATAGATAGATACTCTTTATTGCACAACACATTACAGAACTTAATGCTAATAGTAATTTCCAAATACAATATCGGCGGCCTTATCGCTAATAGCGACTTACATACTACCAAATGCACCACTAGTCAAATAAACAAAGTCACAAAATGCTAAATGTTAACCTCACAACTAGTTAAATGCTTTAAGGCGCGTTTACGATCGGAAAAGCACCGATCTTCCATTAACCTATGACAAGGGCGTGTCCAACTTGCAGCACTGTGATGAAACACAGTATAAAACAACTTTACAATTATTTCGATCCGTTAGTGGATCGATATAATTATGTAAGATGAGGATCGAATCGGATGAAGCTAAACCAACTTAAAGCATAAATGTGGGATTGTGTATGGTCCAATGCTAGAAAGAATGAATGTAAGGAACGATGAGAGTGAAGAAGGAAGTGAAGGAATGGAAGGAGTGAATGGAAGACAAAGAGAGATTGAAATCGGGAGCGAAAGACGAAAGACGTACATAATTATTAGTAGGATTGTAACTTTTGAAGGGAGTACAGCCAACTTTCTGCGTCGATTATTTTGTGCCTTGATCTGTGATGACCTTCCCGAAATCTATTTATAACTGTAGCGCTACCATGAGTTGGCATCGAAAACCGCCTCACAGAAAACCGGCGTGAAGCAGCTCCTGTGCTGTGTTTCGCCGAGTAAGTGAGGGTACCGGAGGCCCATCGGGGGGGAAGGGGATAAAAGGTTAGCAGCGCACTTGTGACTCCACTGGTGTTGCATGTGTCCATGGGCGGCGGCAATTGCTTACCATCAAGTGATCCGCCTGCTCGTCTTCTACCTATAACATAAAAAAAAAAAAAAAAAAAAAAAGAAAAGTAACGTAACGTTACTACAGTCGATAGCGAGCGAGTAAACGGGCGTCGAATAGATTTCGATTGAACACGTACGTAGGGTTTAAAAACGTTAGCGTTAGCTCGATAGCGAGTGCGTTATTTACGCAGAAAGTGACGTGCTTGTCATCACGCCCTATGTAGCTGTTTCTTTCTAACTGTACTCAAAAGACAGAGTTCGATAGATATACCCAAAAAAGCTTGATATCCACAGCCACGAAATTAAAAAATTAAGATAATCCGACTTATTTTAATGTCTTATAGCAGTGGGTAAAGCTGATGTTTATGATGTTTTTTAAATTGTATTGGTATTATTTTTGTCAATGTGACAGACTTAGAATAAATTCTAAGATGACAGCATGGGTGAAAGACTTTATTAGGTGAATTTTAATGGCAAAATTGAAAGTTTAGTTGCTTGTTTTAATCTCTCTCACGTCTCTTTAAACCAGTGCGCCGCAGTGGCGTGGCGTCGGCTGCAAGGACCCCTCTACCATCCTACAGAGCAGGGCACCGAGCTCGTCAGAGTCCTCCCTTGCCTCTAACGCCTCGCCGGCAGCGTAGAGGCTGTTTTCAAGACCCGTCATCCCCCATCCCCAGAAGGACCCGTACACGGATGCAGTCAGATCTAGCAAGGCAGGTTTTTGTCAGACCTGACTGAATGGCGGAATATCCAGCAAGAAACAGAGCGGGAGAGAAACAGGCTAAGAGAAGCCGAAATAAGATGTCTAGAACGATGGCAACAATTATTTGGGCAGTTTTTAGAATTATGGAATACTTACATTATTATATTTTAGAAATAAAATACTTAAAGAATAGTTAAATAATTTTGTAATGTGTTAATATATTAAAATATTATATCTTTTATATCTTGTTTCTCTTGAGTTTTTAGTCTTCTTGCCAATTGGTCGCGTATTGCTCTTCCCAATAATAAGTCAGTGGCTGTACTGGCGCTTTCATTTTCTAATACCTCTTGAACAAAATGCCCACCTGAAAGTAAAAATATAATAATTAATATATCCTAACTAATATTATAAATGCGAAAGTAACTCTGTCTGTCTGTCTATCTGTTACTTTTTCACGCTCAAAACTACTGAACTAAATGAAATTTGGTATGCAGATGATCTAGACCCTGAGAAAGAAGATAGGCTACTTTCTATTGCGAAAAGGGGGTTGTAAGGGGTTAAAAAGGGGGTAAAAAGTTACTTTTCCACGCGGACGAAGTCGCGGGCGGCCACTAGTATTTTATAAAGATCATCTCCAAAAAATCTACAATCAACATTAGATTAAATAACGTCTCTGATTGTGGCCGTAAGTATCATGTCCTACCTTGAGGTTTATACAGGATATGTCTTACCTTAGATTCCTGGGAGATTCTTTGCGTGGATGTTAAATCTGTGTATGTGTAAGTAATACGCCAGCAAATCACACAAATCCTCAAAAACCACCGCATTAAGCCTATATTTGTGTTCAAGAGGATTTCCAGCTTAGATTTCCAGCCCACTTGTACATATCAGCTTGAAATTTTGCTAGTGAGTGTCGTTCATCTTAAAATGCAGCCGCCGTCAATATTGTTCCACGCTAGATATCTTTTTTCCGACATTATACTTAATATATGTTAAATATTTTGTAAAATCAAAACACCTTTTCACACCATATTTGACAAGTGAGTTACTTAACTATAATCGTAAAGTATTTTTCGATACCTAACGTCAAATTTGTAACTCGTGGTATTTCGAAAACTATCGCTTTGTCTCTTTCATTGTGATGCATTTGAAAGAGACAGAGCAATAGTTTACGTTATGTCAGTTTTCAATGTCAACTCGTAGCGCTACGTAAACGCTACTCGCTAGCGAGTACGTTTACGTAGCGCGTAACTCGATACTACAGATTTTAGTTTCTCAAGTGACCGCTAGAGGCGCTGTACACTTTTTCATACATTTTTTTTACGCAGACGCTAGCGAGTTCTGTCACTGTAAACTCATGGTAGCGCTACTGATTCCGGCAGCTCACTATCCTGTAACAAAAGTCATCATGCCTCCCTTAGTTTAGGAATTCAATGACTAGGCCCAGGCCCAGGAAATGGGGGAAGCGCACAGTAGGGCGCCTCAGATATCGCTGGATGGGACCAGGTTAAAAAGGATATTGGTCACCTTCAAAGGCCGGGTTGGCAAGAGGTGGCTTAGAATAGAGCGGAGTGGCGAACTCTCGTGTCGGAGGCCAAAATTCACTTCGGATCGCTGAGCCAGCGTAGTAAGTAAGCAATACTATCAGGCATCTATCTACATATACCAGGTAGATCTTTTACTCACTGCGTCTTTTGCCGTATTAGAACATCTTCTACATCATTAATAGTGCAAAAGCAAGTTAGTCGCTGGGCAGGTAAAGAAAGTACACCCAGTGCTATCTATTGTTTAAGTTAGTTTTAATTAATTTGCTCTGGTCTGAATTTCGATTTGTATTTGTATACTAAACGCAAACAAGTTACAAGGTAAGCTAAAAGTTTTTGGCCCAATTATTTCCCTTTAATTGCCTTTTCTGGTTCTTATTAGATTTATTTATTTATTTTATTTTAAATGAAATGTGACTCCGCCTGCCATGATTCCGTCTTTGCGTTTAGATTAATTATTTGGACTTTGAACTCACTGTGTAAATGTTAACTGTGGCGCTTATAAAAGCGGACATACGTCACGTTGTTACTGCTACCAGGCCTGTCCCACTCCGCGTGTAGTATCGAACTTGCAAGTACATGCGGCGTCCCCTCTGGAGGGGAAAATTAGTAGAAAATCACGAACGAGCGGCGACGCACGCGCGACAGTTGCTTGCGATAGAAAGAGAACGCATTTCTAGGTATGAATAATGGTAGGCATTGAACGTTGGTCAGTCGGAATTTCAACGTTAGATTATAGTAGTCTGAGTCTTTATTTCCATAAACGGTTTTTAGAAGTGGGTCTTCTGTACCTTGTACTATTAAGTATTCTGTGCTGCTACTGACAGTGCTAGGGCGTGACTACACTGGTGCGGAGGTAAGGGTGACGAATAGATTGAGATGTAGAAGCATGGATATAATATCTAGATTCACAATTCCATATTGAAAGCGAATGAGAATGTGATCTCCACAGCGCTGTCATTAGTACCTTAAAACTTTAAATATTTTGAATCTGGATAAGTTATATGCCAAAAAGGTCAAAATCAAAATGAATTATTTTATATTCGACACTAATCTAAATGGTGAAGGTCGCGGGAGCCCATTGGATGAGGGTGGCACAGGACCGATCTGTGTAAAGAACTTTGGGGGAGGCCTATGTCCAGCAGTGGACGTCTATTGGCTGAAATGATGACTAATCTAAAGTAATTGGTTATAAAAATGGGTAAATTTCTATTGCGTTTACGCTGTATGTGGGGTTTCTGTTATCAAAAAATGGAAGTGAAAATTATTTTCTTTCCTAAGAAACAAAAACTTAGTTAAACGCACTTCGGATCTAAATCCAAAGTGCGTTTAACTAAGTTTTTGTTCAGTTTTTCGCATCTAAAATGTTAAAAACAATGGTTTTAAGTGCTAATAACATTATTATTTTTTGTTCCAGGTACATAATGACCAACAATCAACAAGGTTTTTTTACATTTATTTGCTGAAACACCCATTAAAAAGCGGACTGAGATAAAACACCATTACCGCTGAAAAAAAATATTGCAAGTTTTTGCAACTTAAATTTTTACAATACTGCCAATCCGTTATCTAATTAATGCAAAACTCTTTTACAAACACTGAACAGTCCCCCTTATCACCACTGAATAAGCTTCATTATACGCTAATGCTTATTGGTGAGGTGAAACTAGCATCTAGCGCAGTCTTCGCTGGAAAAAATAAGGTCCCAGTATTGGCGGAAAAGAAAATTAATAATCTCTAAAGTCGACAGGACACGACTATACTTCGACAGAAATAGTAGCAAGTTAACTTGTATCATTGCATTGGCGAGTTGAGTCGTTATTGCCGTTTGAACGTCAAGCAGGTTAAGTAGTAAGTGGCTGATTAAGTTGAGTTGAATATTTTTCGATAAGTTCGGTGCAAAATAGCATCTTCTCGCGCCGCCAACTTTACTGGCCGACATGTAGACGGGCGAGTTTTTAAACATAGACAGCTAATCTTTTGGAATACTGGAAACTATGGAATGAACTGTCACCAGCGGTATTTCCGAACCGATACGACCTACAAACCTTCAAAAAGCGAGCGTATTCCTTCTTAAAAGGTCGGCAGCACATTTGCGACTCCTGTGATGTTGCGGGTGTCCAATGGGCGGCGGTAATCGCTTACCATCAGGTGATCCATCTGTTCGTCTGCCCCCTATCTTATAAAAAAATCCTATTTGAGTTAACCATCCGTCCAAATGACGGTACCTAATAAAAAAACAGTTTTTCAAGTTCTTTGAGTCTGACAAATCCAAGTGGTTACAATTTTGTACTTAAAGTCCAAATTATTGTTATTTAACAGTTTTCTTTGTTCTATAATGCAGTAAAGAGATAATGTTTGTAGATATAAACAATTAAAGGCGATGCGCGATGGCCAAACTATTTCATTGGTTCTAATTTTATGCCAAATAAATTTATTTAACTCATAATATCGTTACTGTTATACCCCAGAGATGTATGGGATCTGGCTTACCCCATGGCTAAGCACCTGCGTCAGCAAATGCTAGAAGAGTATAGTCAGTTCCCAGACTGACGTGCAAGCAGTCCGCGCCCGTCTTCAGACCCGGTCACTCGCATTTACTAAATCATACTATTTCAATACTATTTCCTACTATTTTCTAAGAACATTAAATAAGTATTTAGTTTAATAAATAGGTAACTATTTTTTTTTAAAAGACTTTTATTTCGCGGCGGGCAACAGTGGGTACCCACAAAAGAACGTTCTACTTACGTGTGTTCGTCTCAGCTTAAACTCTAGCCAAACCCCGTAAATGCGGAAAGACTCAAATTTAGCCCGTATCTCAGTGCAATGGCAAAGTAGGTCAGCTGACTTGCCGTAATTACGGACGTCCAACGGAATATATTAGTTTTAATTATCATATCTAAATATTTTTCCCGATGAAAACGTCCGTCGGAATCCAGTTATGATATCTTGGATCCTAAAATAACAGTTACATTTCGGCTTTTGTTGTTATTTTAGTAGTGACTTTTAAAACGTAGTGTTATGTAAATCAAGGGCTATTTAACTGAATTATGTTTAACTTAAGATTAAACATAATTCAGTTAAATAAGGTTTTGGATATGATAAAATTTAGCTAATGTTATGCTTATTACGTCTCGCAGCCGTAGAACCAGAAAATGCAGGGATAAATGAGTTTTGTTCTGGCCCCTATTTCACCTCGCTGACAATTTGTTGGTGATATGCTCGTAAAGTGACAAAGGCAAAAAGTAGCCTATGTTACCACATTCACGTCAATTCGTCGCACGTATTGCCGTAAAAGAGAACATACAGACAGACACACTTTACCATTTATAATATTAGTATGGATTCAATCTAAAAAGCACGGACTCAGTTTATTGTTTTAAGTATTTATTTTATTTATTTATTAGTACAACCAACAAAATAAACACTATACAAAAGACCACAGACATTTAAACTTAAAACTAAGTGCTATCTCATTTACAGGTTGCCTTGGCATAAATATGGACTATAATTGATAAAATAAGTTGAAATTGTGGGAATTCAATCTGACGCTGTCTGAACTTTCACGTATTATTCTCAACGCGATGCTTGTGGTAGTACAAATTTGATTAAAAGACCACAATAAAGCTATGATCACGAAAACAACAGCTCTCCATCGATGGAAGTGGAAATTTTAAAGGCCGAATTTCCCTGAAATTGGATTACAAGAGATTAACATTGCTTTATTTTCGATAACATTATTTGCATCAGAAGTGTCCAGGCCTCACTGGGATAAATATTCAGCAGGCAGACGAATAACATTATTCAATTCGACTGAGCTAAAGATTATTTGAGTCAATTTCGATTGCAATAAAAGGAGTGTTCGGTTATTGAAAATGGAGATAATTGTGTGCTTTAATTTTTTTGTTGGATATTTCTCTTAATATTCTGAAATTTTATTATTAGTGAGTTTGGATATTTATGATGCGTTGATCTTTATAAAGGGGCTATACGAATAAAACTAGCGCCGTCAACCTATTTACACTGATTGTGGCGAAAATATGATATTTTTGAAGAAAATAAAACATTACAGACTTAGATCCAAGTAAATTGGATTTTCCAAGATGCAATACAATATTTCTAACACGCGACAAGTAACGATAATGTTGATTATTGCTAAAAACACCCACTTTTAGCAATAATTGACATTATTGTTACTTGTCGCGTGTTTTATATATTGTATTGCATCTTGAAAAATTCAATTTACTTTTATCTGAGTCTGTAATGTTTTGTTTTCTTAAAAAATATCGTATTTTTGCCACAATCAGTGTACGAGTAAATAGGTTGGCGGCGCTAGTTTCATTCGTATAGCCCCTTAATGTTGCTAAACAGTAGGACTAATTACTAATATGAGACCAAAAATAAAAGTTGTGTTCATCATCATAGGCCTTTTCATATGTGGCAGATTTTTAAGTAGCATCACTTAGTGTGGTATTACAGCTGTGCTCGTGGCTGTTAAGTCTCATGCGGGAGCAAACCTTTCGTCCACATTAGCTGCGAGTGAATTGAGCGCCGCTGCGGCTGGGGTGTTAGCACGCTTGGCCGCAAGTTGGTTTAGCCAGGCTTCATCGTGTTTCCCTCCAGGACAGACGTTCAGCAGCGAGTTTTCCCTTCCCGCTAAAGAAATGCCAAAAGCGTTAAAAGAAAAAGAAAGATGTGTTATTGTTATAAGAAAATAACAAAATTCACCCTTCACACTATAAAACCGACCAAAACCGTGAATAAACATTCAACTACTCTCACATTCGGGGCCATTCCCTCCCAGGAGCTCATCTGCCGAACAAACGAGCCCTTTACACGCCGTTGAGTGAAACGCTCTCGCAAATGAAACTTCTTTCAGGCTCAGAGAAGAGCCCATATTTACTTACACGTGGTCATTTCGTGTTTGTCTTTATTTCTTGACCTGGATCGTTTTGTGGAATTGTGCAGTATTTTGAGAATTGGAGGGCCCATTAGTATGTCGTCGACGTAGCGTTGACAATGTTTCGTAAACGAGAGGCAACTTTAGTTTGATACTTCATCGGTTTCTAAATATTATTTACACGTGACGATGAGATACACATAACGCAGCAATAAAATAATAAGCGCAACGCAACGAATGCTAAAGTAGCAATGTGCTGGCCATATCTGTCAAATAATTGAACCGTTGGGATTGAAGTTCTGGAGTGGAGACCGCAACTCAGACAGTGTAGTGTAGGACGACCTCCGGCTTGATAGAGTGACGATCTGCGAAGATCCGTTGGTATAGACTGGATGCATAGCCGAAAAAAGGATGAAATGGCGAACATTAGGAAAGCCAATATCCAGCAGAGGACTGGGACATTAATCATGGTGATGGTCATGATGATGATGAGGATGATGACGAACGCAACCATTGAGGCCTCATTGTAACTGTAAGGCCCCATTAGTGCTATTAAGCATAGTTTTCATACATTTTAATTTAAACATTTTTATAATAAAAAAAAAATCATTAAAATCGGTTCAGTGGTTTTTGAAATGAGCTTGTACAATGTAACAACCTGTAGTGTGTATTATTTATTGTACATATAGCTTTTTTACTCCTTATTCTAAGAACCTAAGAGATATATAACAGATGGTTAAGAAATCGTTCTTCTTGTTGTATGGTTTTCCGCTCAGTTAATCCATTAAGGTGAAGGTCAAACCCAAAGGTCACACCCTCATCCTTAATACAAAAATAAAAGGCCAGTAGCCTAACAACAGTTTATCAATACAGTAATCACTTAGTCGTCACTTCTTGCCCACTCAGCAAAAGATAATATAATTACTGTCATAGAATCCTGCAAGAATTGCTATCAAGAAAATTAACCCAATAAAAAGCTAGAGGCTAGAGCGTCACAGTGCATACAATGGCAGTGAGGTTTTTTTCTTTTCTTTCAATTCTAACTGCAAGCTACGGTTAATGTTGCCAATAGTCAAGGGAAAGACACGCTTAGGTATGAATGGACCGGTTTGACCAGAATAGAAGACCGGCGTGAAGCAGTTCCTGTGCTGTGTTTAGTCGAGAGAGAGGGTACCAGACGCCCAATCCGGGAGTTTAAAGGCCAGTCACTACTTGTCACTTTATTAGTATAACGGGTGGGCACCAGCCAACATAGTACCTAGTTACTCTTTTCAGGTCATTTCAAGTACGAACATTTCAATTTTTATTTCAATAACGTATAACATCTATACTAATATAATAAAGCTGAAGAGTTTGTTTGTTTGTTTGAACGCGCTAATCTCCGAAACTACTGGTGCGATTTGAATAATTCTTTTTTTGTTGGATAGTCCATTTATCGAGGAAGGCTATAGGCTAAATAACATTACGCTATGACCAGTAGGAGCAAAGACAGAGCGGTAAATGTGTAAAAAACGGGGAAAATTATTCATTTTGAAGGCTTTCTTTGCGTGCGCTGCGAAAACGGTTCAAGATACACAAAAAATATGTATGAAAGAATTATTCCTCTATACATGATCTAAAAAAAAATCCGCGACGGCATATGTCTATCTTTTAAGGTTTAGTCACAATGACCGTTTTTATGGTACCAAATTTGGTCGAAATAATTTGTTTAAGTTGTATCAACATAATAATATTAAGGGGGATGTAAGGGGTTAAAAGGGGGGTAAAAAGTTACTTTTCCACGCGGACGAAGTCGCGGGCGGCCGCTAGTTGTTTAATATGCAATAGTGAATGTGATTGGTGATTTGAGGAATACTTTTGATTGATTAATTTTTTAGTAAAAAAGAAGTTGATAAAGCACTAGTAAAAAAATAATAAACACACAGAATATACCTAATATTACGAGGGAGATTCATATTAAGTTATAAGAGCACGTAAGATGTTTTACTGTCGGTCAGTCCCTTGTCTACGTGTTTTGGTTTTAAATGTAAACCTTGGGCCAGTGAGAAGCGGGGACTCCTTACAACAAAGATAGCGACCAAAGATAACTGGGCCGTACAAATGCAATAGTTTCTTTGACCTTACCTTGTTTAATGAAGTATATCTTAGTTATGGTATTGCTTTAATGTAAGGAAATACTGCATTTACAACTTTTCAATGGTTTTTGAGTGCCATATAAACAGCTTTATTGCACATTGGGTGGGTAAATTGACTGCATTATAAAATTAAAAATAAGTTACAAAAAAAAATATTCAACCGAAAATTGTAAATTAATTAGTTATCAGTCCAATAATTTTAGTTATCTAGGGCTGATTTTTCAATGCATGGATAATAGGTTTTTCAGTCAGATATTGTTTTATATTTCTCAATTGAAAAGTAGGTGTCATTCTTATCTCTCTTGCTTAACATTGATGGTAAAATCACCGCCGCCCACGAGCAAACTGCGAGATCAGAGAGGTCGCTGATCTGATACCGCCCTTTTACAAAAGAGTACGCTCTTCGCTTGAGGGTCCCTAAAACATAGCCGTCAATTTGACTGCTGCTGCCAAACCATTCATGAAGTACCTACGTGGCAACCAAACTTTGAGAAACGCTAAATGTGATTTTAAAGAGTACATTAATATAAGAAGGTTCCAAGATTGATTTTCATAAAATAACGCTTAGTTCAAAATAGCTTTACTGCAGTTGAACAAACTGTACACTTGCCCTACCGCCTAGAAATCACGTAGTTCATTTCTCCCGTTTTTATGATCCGGGGAAATTAATGGACCGCCATGGTAGTTATTGACGTGATAGTATGTCATTCGCTAGTTACCCGCTGATATTAGGGGCATTTGTCACGTTCTAGGGTAGTCGCGTCCTGCCCTTACTTTAGCCAGTAATTGGGTGGGGTTAATAAATAAGGGCAAAGAGCGATGGTAGCTTAGTGCATAAAAACGCTTACTTTATGCGTAGATCGCAAGTTTAAATACGAAAATGCATCTGAATTTTCAAATATTATGTGCATTGTGTGTATATTTCTTCCACGACTACTTGGTGATGAGGGGAAACATTGTGAGAAAACTTGTACCTTTTGGATATTTTTTTAATTTGTCTGGTTTCCCAGTCAAAGGGTGGCGAAGGTCAGAGAGTAGTCGCTTCATTGTAGTTACCAGACTCCCCAAATTTTGAATCATGTTTTAAAGGTCCCCTGAGCTCTAAAGCAACATCTTTGGATGCAACCGGGTATTACATGCTTAGAGATTAATAAAAGCCCCAAACATTTTACACTAAGCATAATAGTATTTAACTAGATTAGTAAAAACCATAGGGTATTGTGTAGATAGCTAGGGGTGTCTCGTCACACTTATACCCAAAAAATATACTTACGGAAAGCTCTATGTTGATTTCTAATTTAGTCAGTATAGAAATCAGACCCGGGACATACCTAACGCGGCCAAATCAATGATTGAGCTGCGATATCAAAATTGTGCAATGCGAAGAAGAGAAAAGAAATGAAATACGTTTATTAATATGTCGTAACATAAGATCGCACAGTTGATAGAGACAAAGTAAATACAAACACAACACTTTTTTTTCATTCAAACCATATTTTTAAAACCAAAAAAGTTAAATACTGATCAATTTAACAAATGTGTTAAATGAAAGTGATATTATCAGTTTTAACCAAAACTAACTGTAGACCAGCATTTTTTAATCAAGGGGGTTTGTGACAACCCTAAAGGCTAATCGCTTAGCCTCTCCAACCCTACATGTTCAGGAGTATGCCCAAAGCTCTTTATGCCCAGACAGCATGCAAGTTCCGACCAGAGTGCACTCCTGGAGGGAGCAAAAAGCGCAATATTTTCTTGAATGGTTGAAATATTTATCAACTCAACGGGAAATGTGGTCGTGAGCGTTTTATTTTACCTTGTAAGGAATTGAATCACCTGCTTGTTGAATTTGAAAATAGGAAATAGTTGCTACGCTCCACGGTTTCACTGTGTGTCTGATGGAGCTATCTTTATTTATTTTTAACCGACTTAAAAAAAAAGGAGGAGGTTCTCAATTCGTCTGTATGTATATTTTTTTTATGTATGTTCACCGATATTTTCGTCAATTATTAATAATAAGTATTATGTTGATTTTCTTTATAAATTGTAACCTTTGTGTTCTTCTGATATGCACATAGAACATCTCATACCTTGATCGGACTCCATACTAAGTAGCTTAAGCACTTGTGTTACAGATGTCAGACAACAGAGGAAACAAAATATTACTTAAATTATAATAATACTGCCAGATGCTGAACAAACACAAGTATTAATCACACAAATGGGATCGTTTTTTATGTGATAGGTAGCAGACGAGCCGGCGGATCACCTGATGGTAAGCAATTGCCGCCGCCCATGAACACATGCAACAAGTGCGCTGCTAACCTTTTATCCCTTCCCCCCGATGGGCCTCCGGTACCCTCACTCACTTGGCGAAACACAGCACAGGAGCTGCTTCACGCCGGTTTTCTATAATTATAGTTTAACTGCAGTTTGTTATTTTCCGAAAGTTGATCAACTTACGATTTGGATAATTTTACGATTACAGATACGTTCAAATGCTCACTATTTTTCGTGCATGTAATTGGTAGAATGAATGATTTTGGACCTTTCAAAGAAATAAGTCTTGAAAAGAAATAAAGCCAAAAATCACCTATGTTTGCATCTCTAGGTAATGTTTGGATATACATGAAACAGCTATTTATCATAACCCGCAACTGTCGAAACACGTCCCTCAAATGCGCCAAATATCGCCCAAACGCATTCCATTTGTAGGCGTCGAATACAAATTTATTCCTTCGCAATTTCCTGACGTCACCGCCGGAGACCTATGGGCGGATCGTTGGCATCTGAATGGAACTGCAACTGGGAACTAATCATGCCTAGAAAATAGCAGTTGAGTTCCAGTACAAGTCCGCAAAGGAAATGTTATTATGGTGACTGAGACGAGCGCAAGTTGCTTTTGGATAAGAACGGCCCCCTTCTGGAAGAGATATCCTGAGATCAAATCAGAGCATCTCTGGATTTTTCAACTCTACGTGCGTTATTAATAAAAAATGTCAACATTACAGTCTGTTTGTGACCATGGCCGTTGTAACACGGTCGAAACATAAAGCAGTAAACGCTATAATATACCTCGTATAGTTAAACATCGTTGCGTTTAGTCCCATTTATATCAAGTATTTGTATGTGCACATTTGTACCATTTGCTGAGTGGCGATGAAAATTATAACCAGTAACAACTCTCGCATATTTTTGCATCCTCGACCATGCGGCGCATGAGGTAGGGTGCATAACCAAATGCACCATAAAACTATACAAATTAGGTTTATTTTTTTTTAACTGACCTGAATTGAAAACTTTCGCATTTGGATTTCTTCTCTGCCACCACGGTGACAAAAGGTGTTAGAGCAAACACTTTATTTTAATGTAGGTATAATAAATGCCAATTCAAAAAAAAAAATCCGCCACTTATTTTATTACACTATCTACTTATTCTTAATTTTCTCGTCTAGACTGTCTTTCATTTGGTGAACGAAAAAAATACGAAAGCCTTTATCAAAATTATGTAGTTCAAGACATTTTTTGTAGGTCAAAGTCCCTGAGATCCCACTGAAATTAATGTTGAGGAGGTACCTATTTGATGGATTAGCATTATATTGCCTATAATAAAAAAGGGATGCAAGTACCTAGAGGTTGAGACAATCCTAAGCCATCACAAGGGAAAAACTGAGATCCAATGGGAGGAATCACGACCCTCAGTAATGAGGAATACGACTGGAGTAAGAGGATACTCCTTGATGTTTTGACCGCGTTTGAAAGGCCGTGGTCACAAGCGGCGTGGTTAACACAGCCGTTGTAACGGTCGTGATATATCCATAACAGTATAATATACTTCAGATGTTCAAATTGTATTTTACTTATAAGCGCTCAACGAGTCACAAATATCATAACAGTCAAATTCATTTATTTTTAAACTTACAACAAATCATTGACGGTGTATAATTATGTTAAAGAACACACAGATGTTAAGATATATTTGACAAATTAGATGACTACATAAAAATGATCATATGGACGTCAATAAAATTATGACGATCGAAGTGTAGATACATGTTATTTAGACACCTTACCCGCTCAACATCTGCTGACAGATCTAAGTTATTTCAACAACAAATAATGTAATCAAATCAGCTAAAACACTCGAGCAATATCCAAATGGGCCCCACTTGTTATCGGTTACTCGTGCACTGATGTAAATCGTAGCAATTATTGGTCCAACATGAGTGAATACGGAGCCCTCATTTAACAAAGGGACGTGGGTAGACATTAATTAATTAGGGAACGAAACAGACGCTCAATCCAAGGTTTGTTACTGTGAAATTACAAAAGCGAAACTGTTTACTGCCAGCGCTGAGATTGTTGGCTGTTGGATGTTTCTTGGATTTAAAATTTAATTCCAGAAACTGGATATCTGAAATATTTCGATAAACTTTGACTTATCGATTGACCAGACTGATCTCTAAGCAAAACCGAAAAATCCACGTCTTACTACTGCTTACCATTTATACTGCGGTAAAGGTGTATTTTTCGTTTTTCTGGCTCTTTTCAACCCTTTCACTGGATGTCCTGACTACGCGGTGAGGGGAACGTAAATACAAGAGTCGTTTTAGTTTGGAATAAAGATGAAAGTCTGTTTAAACATTGTGAAGGTTTTGCTATCATAATGGAAGATGTTTCTAATTTATTGCGTTTACCATAATAAACTGCTTAAGTAATGGATTATCCTATAATCCATTAAATACATAAAATCCAGTAAAATATAAGTAAATATCCAATTACTTTTCTTTGCCTAAATTTCTCTGAAAAAGATCGCTATTAGTGGTAAGAACGTCAAAATTGTATTCACCTATGACATTAATTCAAATAATATATCTGTCTTCCTATGCGCACATATGAGTATATCAACGGTAATATGTACAATTTTAGTGGCCTGCCTTATTTCCTTTAAAATCTTAATTTTGATAGGAGTTTTATCAATAGATGGCGCTGAGTGTCGATTAAATTGCGCAAGACTTTTGTCTTTTTGGATCACCTATAAACCTTGTCGTTATTTAGAAGTACTCTTTATAGATAGTTTAGATAATTGTTCTGGCACGTGTTTTCTTATTTACTAGACATTAACTATGTCCCTGATACGCTACAGTAAGTTAATTTAAAAAAAAGTTATACGTCATTAATTATTGCAAGTTTAATAAAAAAGCAGTTCTTTGATTAATACTACGAAATAATCCACCACGATTTCTGGCATTAGTTTTTAAATTAAAGGCACCTAAAATGTATTTGTTTGATAAAAACTTTATCTTACATTCTTCTTTCAAGTCTGAAATGGCCTTATCATTTATCTCCCTCGTACATTTTGCGAACATGTTGCCACCTAATGCCAAGAAGAAATGTAACGTAGAAACTGTTTTACCCAAGTTTCTGTTCCATTTTCTTTATTATCATTTTACCTTATGATCTCACATTGGGCACATTTCCTTATGTGACGCGTAAAAAATTCCGTCCAACTCTGAGCGTTGTTAGGTAAAGGCAGTATAAAAAATTTCAGTAGTTTGACCTATGGATACAAAAAACAAAATAATTGATGCCAAAGGTCGATCCCCACCTTTGACAGTTATTCGTGAGGTGAACACATCTTGTGTTCGTTGTGTGTATTAAAGTATTATTTTGTATTCTTTTGTGGTTGGATATCTGTAACATAAGTGAAATTGCGTACTTAGTAGATTACGTACTAATGTATGAGATTTTATTTATTTATGAGTTGCATTAAAATCATGCATCAGTAATTCATTATACTTACTTGCTCCGATGGCTCAACGATCCAAAATGAGTCTTGGCTCCAATATGAGATGTCGCCATTTGTCTCGGTCTTATGCAGCTTGTTGCGTATCTTCTGTTGTAATTCTTGCAGGTCTGTTATTATGCAAATATATTTTTTCTAATGTATTTATACAAAATCTCAAGTATGGACCTCATTTTTTTCCTATTTATCTTCTAATCTGCTACACAGTTATTATAACTTCTTGCGGATAGCATCGTTAAATCGTTTTCGAAATTGTAAAAACTTTATTCCTTAGAAATAATTTTTATTTATTTATTTTTCTAATCTTTGTATCAACATCGATCGATTGTTAGGTCTTGTGAAATATTTCGATAAACTTTGACTTATCGATTGACCAGACTGGTCTCTAAGCAAAACCGAAAAATCCACGTCTTGCTACTGCTTACCATTTATACTGCGGTCAAGGTGTATTTTTCGTTTTTCTGGCTCTTTTCAACCCTTTCACTAGATGTCCTGACTACGCGGTGAGGGGAACGTAAATACAAGAGTCGTTTTAGTTTGGAATAAAGATGAAAGTCTGTTTAAACATTGTAAAGGTTTTGTTATGATAGCGGTAGATGTTACCAATATATTACGTTTACCATAAATTAATAGATTACTGTATCAATTAAATAAATATAGTTCACGTAAAATATAAGTAAAAATCCAATTACTTTTCTTTGCCTAAATTTTCTCTGAAAAATATCGCTATTAGCGATAAGTTATGTATGTAACCTTCTATGCGTTAATTTAATGTGTACTTATCTATCTACCTATGCTCACATAATAATATGTCAACGGTGATTAGTGCAGAAATTTTATGCCGAAAATACTTTGCCGAAATACAAATTACATTATCATCATATTATGACTAAAAATCTTGATACAACCGCGCAAGATAAAGGGCAAGAGCTGAATGCAAAAAGCCAAAACTCGATCAGAGTGCTATTACCAATGATGACGAAAACCTTCCACATTTGGGTGCAACATCTAAGCCATTGCAAAAACTTCAAACGATTTTTGTGGTAAACCCAGGAATCGCAAAAACAACAAAACCCATATTTTGATTTGATCAGTATTTTTTGTTATCTTTAGATCAGTAAAATACTCTTTTCTACCCGTGAATCCAACCGAGGAAACCACCTTAATTCTCTGATGAGTTTCATTACCATCTATTCCAAACTTAGTCAAGTCCATCCGGTCTGATCTCGTTACAACTCCATCCATCCTCAATCCCGCCATCCATTTCAGTACTCTTAACTATTTTAACAAAATTAGAGATTTAACACAATCAGCCTTTAGACCAGGACAAATCTTGCGATGAATCGATCGTGCGACCTATAAAGAACAGATGGGCGATTTATATCGATAATAAACTGTATCGATATTTAACTGTGTTGATACTATACGTATTAGAAAGCAACTTAAATACCTCTTTACTTACTACCTATTTTAATAACCTCAACCCAAAAATCAGTACCAAACGTTATATAACTGATGCGATGTCTGGGATGCATAACCGTTGGAGAGCCACGCTTCGGCCGGCTCATCCGGATTAATACCACGGCCTCACAAAAGACCAGCGTGAAGCAGCGCCTGCTCTGTGCTTCGTCGAGTGAGTGAGGGCACCGGAGCCTCAACTGGGGGAGCGCACTTTGTGACTTTACTGGTGTTGCAGGTGTATTGGCGAACATTTGCTCGTCTGCCATCTATCACAAAAAATAATGAATTGAGTCAACATCACATACATTGTCCTGGTCCCAAACTAAGGTTTTCCCTTGTACTATGGAAACCAGAAACAACGAAGGAACCACAAACACCCAGACCCAACACAAATATCTGTTTCATCAACAAACATAATCGTATCGATACGAATTGTATTCCCCATCTCTACTAGAACTCGCGGGAACTATCCAATTAAATGTTTGAAATTCTAATTTTGATTGCTCGCACAGACGTATATTGTGTAAGGTTATGTTAACACGGAGTGTTTGCTTATTTGATTTGACTTTAGTGGTTTTAGAGGTTGAAGTGTGTCGGTGAAGATTTTATCTTATAATATTAAGATAAACCAAAGCCTGTTTGTATTATCATCTTAATTTCAGACTGCTTTGAGAGGGTGTGGCTGTGAAATGCCTAGCCCATGATTCAAACGTGAGACATGAGACAAACGTCTCACCTGTATTAGTTATTAGAAAAACAAACCATTCGCTTGACTTGGTCGTTTTTGTTTTCATTTATTTTTCTTATTTTGTCCAATAAATTACACAAAACATACAGTTATTATTCAGTTTTCTTGTATTTCACTCATCGATGAAAAAAAAGTACCTCGCTCGTTGCATTAAAGCGCAATGCAACAGCGACCAATTTGATTTCGTAAATTTTCATAGTGACGGTTAAGTGCCAATACATATGTAACATAGGCTTTTCGAGAAAATTTCTTTATTATAGCAATGGCATTAAGGTCGATTTCATACGTTAATTAATTTGTTACATAGCAGGTATCGGCACGTATAATCGACGTAGGTGGAAGAGATTGCTTTACAGGTGACTCATTTGTCCTCTAGCCAAAAAAGTACACATGGGTACATACGTAAAAAGATTTAAAAATACAAAAATGCGGGCTCGGATTGTTGGAAAAGGATGGACGAACGAATTCCTTACTAACAGCATCGGTTCAGTGACCCGAAATGGATCTTACTTAGCTTCCAAACGAGAATTCGCTATCCCATTTTGTTTTCAGCCACCTGCCGCCATTCCGGTTGCTTTAGGTGACTGAATTCCTGCTCAACCAGATTTACTTGACGGTACCTTAGTCATCCGCATAAGCAAGCGTGGTTATAAGCCTAATCCCATCATAGTAGCGAGGACTTGATTTCTATGATGGAGGCTTTTGCCCTGCAGTGGGACAGTTTATAGACTGATATTTTACGTCTAAATTAATTGTCCCACTGGTCTTCGAAAATAGTCCACTCAGAAACTGGTCTAAGCCGGTGGTGGCAGGCATACCGATTGTAAGTTTTTTTTTGTCTATAAAGAGTAAATAAATAACTAACAACTGAGTTTATTTTCAGTCTATTAATATGATAACAAGGCATACATTTTCTTTAAAACATGGAACAAATTTTGTTGGCTAGCGTGTTGAATTTGCCTAACAAAACCACGCAGATTTGATTTAATACTATTTCTGTGCCTTTTCTTTGACTTTTTATCATTTCTATGTTATACTGTAGACATCATACCATTTCTTTCTACTCAAAATGACTATTTTACTTGTAAAACAAACAGAAAACCGTTTAACTAGATCGCAACCACGAGCTGTCAAAGCCAGCATTATGACTTGAATAGCTGCAATCCGAACCTATAGCGTACCTAGTCACTCGTTTAAAAAGAAAAAGGGACAGTCAGATCGGTTGACTTTCGCTGGAATTAGCTGCCGGCATCCAACGTGGAACTGACGGCTCGGAAATTACGGACGTCAGAATTATCATGGCAATGCTCATTGATGTACGGATGCGTTGTTTTCTAGTTTTTGAATAGTTGCTAAGAACTTTGCGTTTTGCCAACTGACAAAAGCAAGCGTATTTCAGCAGATAATAACGCTTTTCCACAAACTCAGTTGGGGGTTTTAGTTATACAGGGTTTATCTGTGAACATTTACATCCCTTTAACCACGTGTTCTATCAACCATTTTGAGCAACAACTTTTCCAAATTCTTCGAAAAAATTTTCGACTCCCCATACAAAATGATCAAGTCACGTGACTGACTTTGTATGGAAAGAAGAAATTTTTTTATGCGAATTTTCAAAAGTCATAGAACAAATGTTGTTCAGAATGGTTAGTAGAACACGTGGTTGAAGGGAAGGGAAATGTTCACAGATACACCCTGTATAGAATCCAGACGAATTAGACGGATCACCTGATGGTAAGTGATTACCGCCGTATGGTCTACCACAGGACGTCATCCCAATCTTGGCTGCCTTTCGGTAAGCTTTGTGCCTTGCCAGGTGTCCTGCCCATTCACAAACATACCTACATAAAAATAAACATGCACTCGTTAACGTCCTTTTTGGCTTTGAAGTCAGTTAAAAAATCAAGAAAATGTGTGCTAAGTGTATTACTCGTATATCAAAGAGAAATCTTAATCCACCAGGCTTTCCACTAAAATCCTTGTCACAAAACTGACACCGTTTTTTTTAACATTTCACTAAACTTGATATACGGAACTGGAAGTTGGCAACTGAAACACATAATTTATCTTTTTGCGTCGAACCCTACACTGCGTCTCTTCGGATCTCGTAACCGCGGTCCATTCAGCTGTACTGATTTATTTGGATGTAACGGTTTAAAATTTTGCAAAGTTAAAAAATTGACAAGGGATTGACCGACTTTTAGTTTTTGAACAGTTTTTCATATTACATTTTTTTATGTGATAGGAGTAGACTAGCAGACTGGATCAGGGATCGGAATTAGTATAACATATTATTATCTTGATAATTTTAACCAACGTTTTTGGATAGGACATAATATGGAGTTCTTAATACCGCTGAATTGAAAACCTTAAAAATTTACATTTTTTATTCCACCTGATCCTGATTCTCATAAATTGAGATTTCTTGTTTAACCTGATACCCATGCTTTGTAAGTGTTAAAATAAAAACTAATACTCCATTGTAAGAAACAGGTGATCCATCTGTTTGCCTGCCACCTATCGCATAAAAAAGAGTTTCCTTTTTCACTGTTGATTCTTCTCTTATCATGTTACTGTTACTGTATTGAAAATTAATTCAATACAAAGACGTCCTAAAGACGTTCAATAAAATCGTATAGCTGTTTCATGCTTCAGACTTGATTTTGATTCGAAGGTCTAAGGGACGATTCTGTATACAATTAAACTTTATTGTTTGTGATTGGGTAAAGGGATTTGAGATAAGGATTTAGGGCCGTTTCTGTCTGATACAGTATATCGTAAGTACAAAGTGGTATTAGTATCAGCAAAGTACTTTTAGATTTGTATTATTATTTGGTTTGATTTATTTTCTATACTATTTATAAAGAGATAACTTCTATAGACAACGACAAGGCTTATAGGTAAACCGAAAACACGAAACGCTTGCGCGATGTAATTGGACACAGCGCCATCTATTGGTTCGTTTCTGAATTACGGTTCCGAAGCGAAGTGAGGGCGGGCCACTAGTTTATTGATATAAGTATACACTTTCTCACAAAAGAAGTAACATTAAAAAGAGGCCAAGTTCAAGTTGGACTTGCTCTAAAAGGGTTCCGTAGCGGTAACATAATATCAGAAACATACGGACGGACAGACAGACAGACATGAAAAATCGAAAGGGTTTCGTTTTTTGCCATTTGGCTATGGAACTTCGTCGTCAAGTAACTTTACCTACAAACAATAAAATGTATTAGAGCATTGAACAAAAAGATTTTTCTAACTGTGGAATAAAAGGAAAGAGGTTTAAAGGTTGTCAGCGCATTTCTGACTTTACTGGTTTTGCAGGTGTCTATGGGCGGCGGCAATCGCTTAACATCAGGTAATCTGTTTGCTCGTCTGCCAACTATCACATAAAAATATACAACTCCATTGAAGGCACCTATCTATGTGACTCCTTTATAATACAGCGATTTAAAACCATTGCTAAATGTATGGCAGACTTGGTACCATCTGGCACGGAAGCAAGAAAGCCAAGTTTATGAATGTGCAATTCAATGCACGGATGAATCTTTCATACCCGTGTTCCACAAGTATACTGAACTGATGTTAGCAAACCTCTGGTCTTGTTTTTGCAACAAGGTTTCTTCTGTTAGTTTTAGTCCTGGAATGTACTTTGTGAAGTAAGTATTTTATTCTTTGAAAATTATTCAATGGTAATAGACACACAGAAAGAGCCCCGTGTATTTACATTATGTTCTGTTAACCGATCAGCCACTGACAGAACATTTATTTAGTGTAGGTATACAACACAAGTGCACTCCCTTACTCTTATATTTCAACTCATTTCTATCTTCAGTCGATGTCACACTGTGAGCAGTGGACACGACACAATCGACATAATCGGGAGCAATAGGTGGAGACCTATGTTCAGCAGTGGACGAGTGTGGGTCGCTGATGATGATGAGGACCAGAAAGATTATCTAATCATATGACACAATTCCACTTTACCGTTACACCATGCATTTTGTAGAACTATTCGCTTGTTTATGACGTGCGACGTCATATCACAGTCATAAAGTTACAATGTAGCTTCATTTTGGTACATTGGCAATAAAATATACGCTTTACATTATACTTTGTTGCTTGAATAACAAAATGGTTACTATCATTTTGAACGGCGAAAATGAAATTATAGATTTGCTAGGACCAGAAATGCGCCAGCTCTGTCACTTAAAACGTCAACCAGACCTTTGGACTAGTTCATGGTTAATGTGTTTTTTTTTTACTTTTACAGTGGAGTCTTCATTTATCTATACTCTGATTCATAATCATGTAAAGTAAACTGACAGATGTCAATGTGTCATCCCCATACATTATCACTCAATTTGACACATGCAAAATGTCAAAATGCATAGAACATGATTATGAATCAGAGTATAGGTATTATGAATCAGAGTATGATTATGAATCAGAGTATAGGTAGATAGGTATGTGATGTTGTCTCAATTTATTTATTATTTATTTATTAGTTATTGAGTAGCGACTGCGGTAACTATGCTCATACTAATGTGTATTAAAAATATATTCGAAGTGACATTTATCATCATCATTTCAGCCAATAGACGTCCACTGCTGGACATAGGCCTCCACCAAAGTTTTCCACAAGTAACATTACTAACATTTACTTTGTCCGATAAGACGATCATCAGTCTCAAGCCGTGGGCCTCGTTCTATCCATGTGGGCGATGTGGCCTGCACTCCAGAGACCAAACCAAGACCTTGTCAAAATTCTAAACGCCCTATACCAAAAGTCACACCCCAAAATGGACCTTAAGTCAACACGGTTCTGACTTTTAATTATCGTCCGATCAAAATTGATCGGGCGCATTTGTCAGGCTTCAAAGGGTCTCAGCGTGTGGTCTTGCAATATATTGAAGTCACTGACAAGGCTTGGCCGTAGGTTCTCAAACTGGGAAAGATAAATATTTTGAAGATTGAGGAAAAGGGTGATTCATAGTTTGTACTTATATTCAATAACTAACTTAATTCAGCATAACATCGTTACACATTTTGTTTATGCTAGAGACGACCAACGTGCAAACGGGTCATCTGATTGCAACTACCAACCTAATCACCACCGCAGTTGTTTATACTGATGCATTATTAATGCATTTCAATGGAGGCTGAAAAATGCACCAGATGGAGTACTGTTAGACTGAGGTTTAACTTCTTTTTTTATTGGCCTGTATTGTGTTTATACTTTTTGGTTTAGCGTTCTTAATTTCTAAATAAAAAAAAAACAATTTCATACGTACCTATTTTTCCAAAATTTTTTAATCCAATGGGCGTACCCATACTAATGTAATGTGTAAGGACATTGACCCTAAATTGCACTACATGTTCCGATCACTGGAACACGTATATTACACGACTATGTTATCGTACCTAAACTTTGAGGACCACCGCCCTCTCCTATACCCAGGCTTTAGATATGACGGTCAGTTTAATATGAAAGGTCCGACGACAATATTGGCGTTGAACAAACGGCATTCTGTCGGTGGCAGATGTGATGATAATGTCCTGTCGCTCAACATTGTGGGCTCAATATTCATCGGAGATTACTTGCTACATTGTACACTGTTGGCGTGTCGTTTGATTAACTGGTTTCTCTAGCTGTTGTTCTGACATGACACAATACTAAACCTCTAAAGATATATTAAATTTATAGAAACTAAAGGCTATGTTGGTGTGTCGTTTGATGCAGTGACGACTTAGTTAGACAGTGGAACTTGAGTAGACAGTGGAACTACTTGTCCCAAAACGAAGTAAAAGCTTATTAATTAAACTTGCACCCGGTACGAAAACCGGTTGTTTCTTAGGTCAAAAATGGAGATTAACGTTCTAAGCACTTGATTTGATAAATCCAGAATCTCGGATTTGCACATACAACTTCCGCTTTACGTAAAGGAAATCTTTTACATAAAGTGAACTGTCTACTTTTTGATTAATTTGAAGTATCACCTAAGGTCCAGCCTAAAAACCAGCGCTGCAGTAGCTGCTAGCGGTGGCTGCAGCATCATGCTGAAGCTGAACTTCGTTGACCGTCTTTTTTGTCTATGTATAAATATGTTGTGGTCAATAAATGCTCTTTTAGTCTTACTCCGCCGTGGCCTGTCTATCGGTTTTTTACAGTACATTTTGGGACATGTTCAAAAGAGCTTCACGACCTGATACTACCTTCTCCTTTCTAACACTGGACAATGCGGAAGATGAAAAGAATCCACCGTTATATTTTGAATGTTCCACCAGCTTGTACTAAGCGTTTCACTTCTTCTTTCTTAATACAATCTGGTAATGAATGGAACAACTTGCTTGTATTCCCAGAGAACTACAATTTGGGAGTCTTTAAGTAAGAGTGAATAGGCTTCTTCTGGAAAAGCACGCTACATCTTAGACCGTATTGTCACTCCACATCAGGTGGGATGAGGTACTTGACCTCAATCCCATTTAATATAGGATGAAAAAAACTATCTTAAGAGGGTAAAAGTTCTTACCATCTACTGTCGATCAATAACGTTGTGTAATTGTCACAAAAAAATCTTCAACACTACAGTGTACAATGGGCTCGGAGGCGATTCCATCTGGCTAATGTTCATTAACTTGTCTTGGCCACATGTATTAAATTGCTTCAGACTGGCCTAGTGTATAGTAAAGTAATCTTAACAGTAAAGTAAATAGTAAAAAAACTAACGCTACTTTGAGATATTGACTGGTCAGATGGCGCATTTGGTAGTGACCCTGCCTCATAAGCCAAAGTTTGTGAGTTCTATCCCCACACTAGACAAATTTAACACTTATGTTTTTTCAGTGTGAGGGTGTATTTTTATGTATTTAAATATTTTTTTGTAGTGTGTAACGCACCTCGCTTTTCGGTTAGGTAGTATATAAGTTTAATCTAATAATTATTACTAAGCACGTAATTAAAAAGAGTCATAACGCATCAGTAGTCTCATTAAAATCACTCCGAAATCCCCATCATTGCATGGGGACCCTGCCAAGATCATTGCATTGTAATCCTCGGTTATCTGTAACACTAGTGCTTAAACGACATACTTAGTACGGATTATGATCACTGCATGGTGATTTAAGCCTAATCCCATCAAAGTAGCGGTGACTTGATTTCCATGACGGAGGCAAAGGCCTCCATCATAAAAAGGCCATCATTTATAAAAAGCATTGGGAAAAAGCACTCCAGTGGGACAGTATATTGGCTGATACTTTACTCAACTTTCATCATCATCATCAGCAACCCACACTCATCCACTGCTGGACATAGGTCTCCCCTAATGCACGCCACCGCTCCCGACTTTCGGCCACTCTCATCCAGCCCACACCAGCCAGCCTTCGAATATCATCATCCCATCTTGTCGCAGGGCGTCCAACACTACGCTTACCGAGTCGCGGTCTCCACTCAAGGACTTTACGGCTCCAACGGTTGTCAGTTCTGCGGCTAATGTGACCAGCCCACTGCCACTTTAGTTTGCTAATTTAGTGGACTATGTCGGTGACTCTACTTACTTACTTAACCACATACGTTACTTTACTTTACTGTGCTATTATGCCTCAACGTCGGCCTGTGCACAATATAGACCACATTCTAGCCTGCTAAGTGCTATTAACCCATCGGGCACATCCTTGGAGAGCTACCAAGTGTGTTTAGTAAACAACTGTAATTCAGGCCTACGTCATGATGGTGGATAAATTGTTTACCCTGGACTTGTTGTTTGTAGTTATCTAACTCTTGCTAGGGTTGAAATATTCTCAAGTAAACCGTTTTGAACTATACAGGTTGTATGTCTGTGGCCTTTGACAGGATTTAGCACGAAAGCCTTAAAACATGATTCCCTCTTTTGGTGTTCCTGCTGGCCTCTGCAAATGGATTGCAGACTTGACTTGAGCGAACGATCTATGCAAGTAGTCTTAGAGGGCTATTCGTCAGATACCAGTTTGAAGTATACAGTACTATACAGGTTGTATTTGTGAATATTTATACCTTTTAACTACATCTTCTACCAATCAATCTCAAAAACTTGTTCTATGAATTTAGGAAATTCACATTAAAAAAAATACAAGACTTGTCATACAAAGTGGGTAACGTCACTTGTTCATTTTGTATGGGGAGTTAAAATTTTTTTTGACTATTTTTTAAATGTTGTAAAACAATTTTTGTGAACAATGGATGGTAAAATACGGGGTAAAAGGGATTAAAATGTTCAAAAAGACACCCTGTATGATCTATTTATCATCCTCCGATGTAGTCTAAAAGCTCCCAAACACATAACATCCGTATAAACACGCCACTTCATCACATGCCCCTGTCTTGATATTAGCAGTGGGACCCTCAACTTTCTCCGTTGAACTTTCAGAAGTTCATTCCGACTAGATAAGGATTTTGGAGTTCCGTCTGGAACGGAAATGAGAATAAAATGTTATGAGACTTATTTCGAATATAAAGGTAGGTAATACAAAACACAAAAATGTTTATTGCAGTAACTTAGTCTATACCCAAAACTGGAATTCAAGACCAAAAAATCTACTACAATGTTGCTACTGCAATAAAATGATCGTACCATAGTATACCCCATTTTTCTAAAAACACTCGCTGATGTAATTTATTCATTGTTCATTATTCAAAATCATTTTATTAACTTTTTTTATTTAAATACAAGACACTTTAGTAAAAACTTGACCATCCGTAATTTTAGTTTTCAAATATGGTATTGTTTCAGGTGTTAATAACATTTGGTATCTACCCACAACATTTTAACAATGTATGGAAACTTGACAGTATAGTATGCTTAATAAGAAAAATAATGCCAAAAAGGTTGGCGAAACCTGAAAACGTCACTTGAGAATGACATAAGTGACATTAACAGATTTGACAGTGACGTATTTGTCGTAGATTTTTTGGTCTTGAATTCCAGTTTGGAGTATAGATACAATATTTCGTGTTTGATGCACCCTTTTAAACTCAGTTTCCTAATAGGCAACAAAGCTCTTTCATGGCATATATAGACTAAAGTAGGTAAGATAATGAAGGAATGTATGAATATTTTAATAACTTGCGTGAAACATGGCGTATTTCCTATTATTAAAAACGTATTCTTATGCACAGGTAGCTGTTAGCTCATTGGATATAATGAGCTAACAGCTTAGGCGCCTTTCATACAGCAATTGGCGCCTTTCATACAGAGGTCTTAGTTTGAATCGAATCTTGCATCTCTAGATCTTCCAAATCTGCTTGCATATTTTTTTATCATTCGCTCGGCAACAGTAAAAACATCGTGATGAAATTTGCACGTTTCTGATAGTTTCTGAAACGTATAACCATGGTTTAGTAGACCGAGTTCTCCTGTTAAAAGGTTGCGAAGGTCAGACAGCAGTCGCTTAATTGAAATTATCAGTTTCCGCAAATCCTGAATCTTAACCTAAGCATTGGTCTGGGTGTTTTCTATGTATTATAAGTATGTATTTACAAAAGAAAAGTATTATACGTATATATTTGTAATCCCACTGTTGGTTCTGATATCTGTAACACAGGTGCTTGAGCTACCTATCTCAGAGTCAGACCGATGTATGTGATGTAGTGAAATTTATTTATTTATTTATCTCATAGTTCACGTAAAGGCTTAAAGGTTGATAATAAAAAACACAAAACACTTGCGCGATGTAATTCACGTTCAGCGCCATCTATTGGTAACCTGTGTAAAACTAAAGTTGCGAATTGAAATGGCAGACTTCTAGTCGTATGATAAAAAGTTGTGAGTACACGGAACCACTATCCCATTGTCCAATTTTATTTATTCCTTTAGAGGTAAGCGAAAGTTCGTGGTCATCTTCAGGTAGGGTGAAATAAAACCTTTAGTTATATTTCTTTTCCGCCCCAGTGCCCCCCACAAAAACATAGGAGAAAAACTTTTGATATCTCACGGCATAAGGAAAAGAGCCTACTGTTTATATGTTGTTTTCGGCAAAAAGTGCGGAGAAAGTTATGTTTTTTGTTGCAAATAAAATGACATTAAAGGAAAGTTATGTTGAAGGGAATGAGCGTGATAAAAACAACTATTATGGCTTATTAAGTGCACAATACTATGACTGCGTCATTGAAAAAAGTATTTCTAATTTTCTCTGAAGGTTTTCTTACAAAGAAAATAATACTAATATACTGCTAGTGTGTAGTCTATACTAGTTATAAAGAGGCTTATCTCTTTGGTGTGCGATGCAATCGACATACTACGCCATCTGTTGGAACTTAAAGCAAAATTACGTCTTGCAATGAAATAAGGACTAGTTTCTAGTACTCATGTAAAAAGTTAAGAAAAAAGTACCTACACTTTACTTACTAAGTTTCAACACTTGGAAAGTAGACGTATTCTCTTATAGAGGGTGTTTCTGTGAACATTTACATCCCTTTAACCATGTGTTCTATCAACCAATCTGAACAACATTTATTATCAATGACTTTTCGAAATTCGCATAAGAAAATTACAACTTTTTATACAAAGTTGGTCACGTGACATGGTCGTTGAATGGAGACGCGAAAAATTTTCCGATGCATTTTGAAAAGTCAAGTCAAAGGAAAGAGTGATCTTCTTTCCATCACATGCGATTTTGGTCAAGTGTTTTCCAATAGCTAATAAAACAATAACTAACCTTAAAACCAGACCTTTGAAAATTTCAGCTTTCAAAATGATCATTATTTAGCACCACGAACCTCTGTTTATCTCTCGACGACAAATATTAAACTGCAGTATTGTGCGAGTATCTCCGAGCGCCGTCAGCGCTTGTTGGCGTGTAGCCAGAGTTAGAGCAAGCGTATATCAAGAAGAATTCGAAGCCCTTTTTAGAAAGTTTTTTTATGATGTTTACCTACTAGGTATATGTTAATAATAACATCCCTTTAAACACTTGTTCTTCCAATCGTTCTAAACAATAATAAAATTGTTCTACTACTTATGATAATAATTGGCCGAAAAATTTTACGACTCCCAATCTATTCTATTTTATTTATAAAGAGGCAAATTCTACAGACAGCAACAATGGTTATAGCTAATCCAAAAAGTGGGAATGCTTGCATGGTGTAATCGACGCCCAGCGCCATCTATTGGTATACAGTGAAACGAATGTCCCGAAACAAAGTAAGGGCGTCACACTAGTACAAAATAAACAAGTTACGTAACTGACTTTTAATAAAAAAAATCTATTATTTTTTTGTTAATTTCCAAAAATCAAAGCTAAAATGTTATTCCGATTGATTTGTAGAACACCGTGGTTGAAGGGAAGTAAATATTCACACAACGCATTAGGCAAGCGTGGTGAAATTATATTATAGGATATTATAGGAAGGCAAACGAGCAAGCGGTTCACCTGTTGGTAAGTGATCACCGCCGCCCATGGACATCAGCTACACCAGAAGGAGTGCGGATGCGTTGCTGGCCTTTTAGGAAGGTATAGGCTCGTTTCTTGAAGATTTGAACCTTATCACAACATAGGTATTAGTGAAGACTTGATTACTACGATAGAGTTCTTTGCCTTGCAAAAAGTGATTCTGCTATATTACTTATAAACTATCTAAAATGGCATCGCACATTTAATTCATCTAGTGACAAATATTAAACTGCACTGTTGTGGAAGTATCTTGTATGAACCTTTCACGGCGCATCGTCACCGGCGGCTTGGCGCAAAGCCAAAGTGAGAATTAGACCAAACGTACATCAAGAAGAACTTAAAGGTTGCCTAGCTAGCAATTTAAGGGAGGTAAATAACAAAATTAAATGTAAAAAACATAAAAATTAAAGGCTGGGAAAAAATGGATATTGAGATATGGAGCACAAGATACGCGCATTGCAAGTTTTGTTTTACGCAAATGCCGTAACGGATATACAACAAGACACTTACATGAGTTGCAATAAGAAACAAGTTTTTTTTTTTTTTAATAAAGGTCAAATTTAATAAAAAAAAACTATATTTTTGCTGTTTTCATTGACTCGTCTAACCAACCGGCTACGTCAGTCAATCTTAAATATCAGTCACGTGCGCAGAATACTTATATTTTAGTGCTCTAGTGTGTGCGCAAACACAAGTGCACTCTCTATTCTTTCATAATATCGATGGGACTCCAAGTTTATCAACTGCAGAGGCATCAGACGCAGCGGCTTATCGTGCCTTCCGAAACAGTGGTACATAACCACCAATAAGATACTTCAGGCTCTCAACACGAAAACTTTTTTGTGCCTGTCATCCTGATATTTGGATATCACAGTAGGGGAGTGAGGTTAGCCTGATTGTCTTCAATATAAAAAAAACTCAGGTTAATACATGTTAGGCCGAACCTTAAACTAATGCCAAAACGTAGTCGGTAAAATTAAAAGCCGACCCTAACTACAGTAAAAATACGCGCCAACTAAGTAAAACGAACAAGTAATTAATAGGATTCCTGTCCTTCCACTTCACAAAGGACAATATCGTCGCGTTAGCACCGCAAACTAATTCATCTATCTCAGTTCGGCGGGTTCCGTCACCACTGAGTTTTGAATTCTGGCTCGGAGCCAGCGAGAGAATTAGAACAAACGTACAGAAGAGTTTCAATGATATTTACGTAAAAGCCGACTTGTTGGCCTGTCGTAGCTTTCATATACTCAGTTGGTAAATTTATTGCGCATTATTTCTTGGGACTTTAATACGAGCGTGTAATAAAAGTCATTAGCCGTTGGTTCTGTACAGAACTGTGTTTGATGTCATACGACAGGATTATAAAAAAACTCCCCAGCCATATACCGAAAGGATGTGATGCCGTGACATCGCGTTCGTTGTATTTGCAACGTGGGCTCTTCTTTTGCTTACTTTAGCGTGATCTAAGGTGAGCAAGCTCAACATGTCATCAGCCTCGGTCTGCCACGGGGATCCTTCACATTCTGGGGCATCCGGCTATTTTGGCCCAAAGCTCATCCGGTATGTTACGACAGACGTGACCGGCCCAGTCCCATTTGAGAATATCCGACATCGGCGATGAGTTTTCTTGAACCCCTAACTTCCAGAATTCAGGTTGACACTGAGAATTTGTGAACAGAAAAACCTAGGTACGATTTGCACACAAACAAAGTTAATCAAACTTATAACAACTAGATATTACAAGTATCATATCATAACTAGATATTATAGGTAAAGCGAAGGCGACTTTATGACTATGAGCAACACAATGAGCATTCTCTTCATGCAAACGTTCTAGAGGATTTTTTGTCAGAAGTTCTTAGTAAAAGACAAAAAACAACACAGAAAAATACTTTTCAAAACTCATATCGTGTACAACACGCCTAGTCAGAGCCTTCAAAGGCATGTGCATAGTTTTACCTCAAGTCTAACACCGTTTCAATTTCAGAGAGAACTTCTGGGCGATGACGTGTACGCAAATAGACTCCGACTGGAACTAGGAGTTGGGTCCCTAATTCTATTCCCGTCCAAGTTACATTTCTAAATCATTCTCGCTCCTCGCCTTTAGAATTCTTCCTGATATACGGCTGTTCTAATTCTCCCTGGCGAGCGGCCAAGCCAAGGCCTGACGATACTGGATTTTAATATTTGCGGGGAAGATAAATTGCTGTTTGTGCTGAAAACAGGTAATTTAAGTTACGGGTAAAAAAAATATTTTTAAATGGTGCAACGTGCACTTCCGTGCGCTTTACTCATCACTTTTTGCCACGCACCTCCTCACTGTGGAATCAACTTCTCACTGCGGCGTTATCGAACCGGTACGTTATTCAAATCTTTAAGAAACGAGCCTATAAGTACCTTCCTAAAAGGCCGGCAACGCATCCGCACTCCTTCTGGTGTAGCTGATGTTCATGGTTCACTTACCGTCAAGTTACCCGCTTACTCATTTGCGTTCTATATTATATAAAAAAAAAAACTTGAAGTAATAATAATGCAGTCAGCGGAAAGTATTGCTGCTGTTAGAACAACCCAAACTTATTATTTTTTTATACGAATTTTAAAAATTCATAGATCAAAATTAATGTTCAGAATTGTTGATAGAAGTCGTGGTTAAAGGGATGTAAATTTCACAGTTACATCTTGTATTAGTTAATTTATTGAACAAATCTCACGCATCTATATCATACACTTCCCAAATATCCATTCTAACAAGTTATATACCCTTAGCTTTTAGGCTTAGTTCAACCCAACGGATCGTGTGCAACATTCTTAACCTTCCGTGGAACGATGATCTGTCCCCCTAAGACGACCACCGAAGCGGAAAATCCCCTTAGCGGGTCTCTGGGACCTATCTTAAGCGTGCATCTTGCAATGAATTGAGATTAAAATTGTCTATGCTTTGCTCTTATTTCTGCTGATCGCCCTGCAGGGACGGCTTTTAGATTGAATTGTGTTCGTCTTACAAAAAATAGGCGTTTAACCCTCTTTGTTACGGAAATCAGAAATCAAGATAATTTTTAAATTATTTTAAAACGTTGCACCCGCTATTACAAACGTAAGGTATGTCATGCTTTTAAGATTTTATAGACAACAAAGTTTTTGAGGTATCTTCATCACCTTAGTGTTAATCTTTTAACTGTGGGAGAGCCACGCTTCGGCTGAATAGGCCGGCTCGACCGGAGTGATACCACTGCCTCACAGAAAACCGGCATGAAGCAGCCCCTGTGCTGTGTTTCGCTGGTGAGTGAGGTACCGGAGGCCCACTCGGGGGGAAGGGGATAAAGGTTGGCAGCGCGCTTGTAACTCCACTGGTGTTCCAAGTGTCCATGGCGGCGGCAATTGCTTACCATCAGGTGATCCGCCTGCTCACCTGCTACCTATAGAAATAATAGCATACAGTCAGCGGAAAGTATTGCTGCTCTTAGAACAACCCAAACTTATTATTTTTTTATACGAATTTAAAAAATTCATAGATCAAAATTAATGTTCAGAATTGTTGATAGAAGTCGTGGTTAAAGGGATGTAAATCTTCACAGTTACATCTTGTATTAGTTAATTTATTGAACAAAACTCACGCATCTATAACATACACTTCCCAAATATCCATTCTAACCAGTTATATACCCTTAGCTTTTAGGCTTAGTTCAACCCAACGGATCGTGTGCAACATTCTCAACCTTCCGTGGAACGATGATCTGTGCCCCCTAAGACGACCACCGAAGCGGAAAATCCCCTTAGCGGGTCTCTGGGACCTATCTTAAGCGTGCATCTTGCAATGAATTGAGATTAAAATTGTCTATGCTTTGCTCTTATTTCTGCTGATCGCCCTGCAGGGACGGCTTTTAGATTGAATTGTGTTCGTCTTACAAAAAATAGGCGTTTAACCCTCTTTGTTACGGAAATCAGAAATCAAGATAATTTTTTAAATTATTTTAAAACGTTGCACCCGCTATTACAAAACGTAAGGTATGTCATGCTTTTAAGATTTTATAGACAACAAAGTTTTTGAGGTATCTTCATCTACCTTAGTGTTAATCTATAAACTATTGATAAACGATACTAATCTTCTACTAAGAAAAATAATCAATAGTTTCGATAGTCTTGATCGATAATATTGTCACGTGTCAATAGTAGTATCGATATTTTGAATAGTTTTCAACGTCAACTAACGATAAATTACCATTATCTTCAGTGTAATCAAATAGTCAAATTAAATGTTTGATAGTTATTTTTGCTACTCGTTTGTTTTAAGGCGTCGTGTCGAAATTGGCATTGGTAGTCAATTTGCATTGACTATTGGCGATTGTTAGTTTTTTTAAATAAAAAGTACTTCTGAGAATACGTACTCAAAGAAAAGTTTCAACAGTTTTTGGAGACGCACTTTTACTATAATATAACATTTTTTATTCCCTAAAGTGGCCTCTTTTTATCGCCACAATCGATTTAAAAGAATTTGCGGCGCTATTTTCTACGAAGCATAGACTTAAGTTTAACTTTTTGTCCTTTTTATAGAACAAAGTAAGATGGCTTATTCCTCAATTGACAAGGATTACAAAGAAAGCGCTTTCACCTTTATTCTTATCGTGACTCTCCATCGGTCGAGATTGTTAGTGGGATGAGGCCAAGCATTTACGCGTTGTAAAATAGAAAAAAAAACTTCAATTTTAGTTTATTTTATCTTTAAAGTGAAGTTTTCCATCTCCCAGGATTCCTGGCAAGACCTAAGGATGAAAAGTGGACTAAAAAACTTATTGAAGAGCTGCCAAGATTGGGATCACGTCCTGTGGGTGGACTTGAACCTGTCCTGTTGGTCCGACGCTTTTTGAAACTGGTAGCAGGGAAACAATGGTATCACTACGATCGAACCGGCCTATTCATGCCGAAGGTTGGCTCTACCATGGAAAAATATCTACACACTGTAGAGCTGTGTAGATGATGATTATATGATGATGATGTGTTGCGATGTCTATGAGTGGTGGTAATGGCTTACATTCAGGTGATTCGTCTGTTAGTCTGCCGCCTATCACATTAATTAATCCTTCACTTGTAAATAACTGATGCATGAAGTAGGTGTCAGAAAACCTCTGACACAAGTCAGTTTCCCCAACAAATGAGTCACTATTAGTTGCAGTAATAGTTCGCTTAGGAAATAGTAATAACCAGGTCATAATGTTAGTTTAAAAACGAACGCTTCTTTTCTTCATCAAACGACTTTTTGTTTCTGCGCATTGTCTTTATACTCGTATTTTTTCCTAACCTTGAATCTGGTTTCTTGCAGGTACTTACGCTGATCAGAACCGAAACGCAGACGTTTATGGTAATTAATAAATTTATTTACCCAATAGCTGGAATCCACCTATTTCCTTACAGAGCATTACAACTCCAATTTCATTAGCAATAAGAGCCAAACAAAAAACTAACTAAGACAAGCAAAAACAGTCCGCTTCCCTTCCTCATATCATTTCGAGGCAACATGTCACAACCCGCCATCTTGAACAAGTCGACAAAGGGGACTCGACGAGTCTGCCTCTCATCTCGCTTGCTTACAAACAGTTGGGCACTTTTTACCCATCTTCCAGAGAAAGGAGGGTAATGTTTTTCGAACGTATACATAAATGTCTGTTTCTTTGGCACGTTCTATAGCCTTGAGTATTTGGACGTGCGTGGTGTCATTTCTTCTTCTTCTTCTTAGGGTGCCTCTTCAATCTTGAGGGTTGGCCGCCTTTGACCCCAATTGGGCCTCCAGTACCCTCACTTATTCGACAAAACACAGTGCAGGCTGCTTCACGCCGGTCTTCTATGAGGCCGTAGTATCACTCCAGTTGAGCCGGCCCTTTCAAGCCGAAGCGTGCCCTCACGGTAACAATATGAAGCGTTTCCTTATTAGCCTGGTTGTTGATCCTGTTTGGTAGTGACCCTGCCTCATACGCCAAAGGCCGATTTCGATTAACATTCGTGTGATGTTCGTACCAGTGAGTCAAATTTACGATTGAAGCGGGCAGCGAGTCCGAACGTGTAAACCAGCCGAATTAGTGCCTTCGGTAATCGGATATGTACGATTTTGGCTTGATTATTGAGCTGTGAACTTACCATCACGAACCGCGATCATTACGACCATCTAATTATTCATGACTGCTGGTTTTGATTTACGTGATATAGGAGATACGAGAAACGATGATAGACTGGCTGGTTTTGATGGGTTGGTTTGATGACATGACAATTATAATACATTACGATTTACATTTTGCCTTTAAGTTGCATTGCTGCTCCAAATAATGTATGTAGGTCAATCTAGAAATGAATAAATAAATACATAAGTAGCTTAAAGTTAGTAAGTAGCCTAAATACCTACATACTCGTAATAACGGACCAGACAGACCAGATAGACCAGACACTTAACAAAAAATAAAGAAGATTATAAATATATTATTATTTCTTTTTATTAGAGAGGACGATAGCGTGAATGAGCTTGCGTTTTAAAAAAGACTGGTCTCAGCCCAGGATCGGAGTAGATGGGAAAAGGGTAGGAGGGAAGGCTTTAGCATTACAGGATCTTAATAAAAATAATTTCTTTATGCTTGTCATATACTATTCACAGTATCTACCTTAAAAACCGCATTTGATTAAAAAATATTAGGCAATCTTAGTTTGTGTATAGCTATGTATGTGTATACCTAAATAATATCAATATTTGTATTGTTTACAGTGATTTCGAACACTCGTACACACACAAACACACACAACACATACAAGGTAACATAGCTAATTTAAAATTCGAATTTATCACATGCATGCCACCCTCTTGATGCAGAGAAGTAAATTTTCTACCAGTACTGGCGTCGTATGAATGAGGTTATTGCATTTTTCATAATGGATAATACGTCATACTTGCGGGTCTGCCCGCCGTCGGCAATATTCTATTCAACTGCAGACATTTTTAGATGAAATGATGAAATATCGTATAAGTATGTTTGGAATGAGTGGGTGTTTGGACTGAGTGGCAGGCAGATTTTTGTGCTCGTTAGGACAAATCTCACACATAGAATAAAACTGAATTTGTGGCCTTAATTAATAACAATAAATAAATTCGGGATAACATGCATTGTCGTGGTTCCAAACTAAAGTATTCCGTAGTTCTAGGGAAATAAAGAACAACACATGAAAGTAGCACATTATTGTATCGCAAATACTAAAATCACACTATTGTATGTTGTGTCACCAATTTATAAGGTTAGGTTCGTCGAGTTACTTAAGTTTCGTCGAGTGAGTGAGGGTACCGAAGGCCCTATTGGAGGGAAAGGTTGGCCGCACACTTGTTTGACTCTACTGGTGTTGCAGGTATCTATGTGCGGCGGCAATTGCTTAACATCAGGTGATCCCGTTTGTTCGTCTACCACCTACCACATGAAAAAAAAACCGAAAGCTGGATAATTTAACATGACTAATGTTTACTAGTAGGTAGGTAATACTAGCATTTGAATCCAAAATCGATTTTAGTTCAGACTTTACGAATCTAATGTATCCTAACCCACACAGGTTGTTCTAAAACAAATTACAAGATCCCTTCAACCAACAAAGATTTACATTAAGTCCTTTCTGTCCCCGCGGCTGAGGATTGTCGGCGGTGACCTGTGTCACTCAGTGGGTTTGTTTTAGCACCGCCCGCTGAAATTTAGATGGACACTTTATAAAAAAAAAGTAATGGTCAGCTTGGTTTATAAGCTCTACGGTTATTTGGTTCCCGGTTAGTTGGAACTAATATTGTCAATAGATAGATGCACAGTTATAGAATAATTGAGTGAAACAACAGCAATAAAGAGTACAATAAGGCAGTCTTATCCCTGGTAGCGATTTCTGCCAGACAACCTATTGGTAGAGGAAAGAAAAACAGCGTGTTGGCAATGGGGTAAGACGGTGCAAAGAAATTGCTGAATAAATTGCATAGTATATGGGTTGCCTTAGTTTGAGACCAGGTTGGTCGGTTTTAAATTTTTGTTCAATTTTCTTCTTTTACAATCATTTGATTGTAATCCTACTCATCATCATCTTCGTGGCCTCTTCGCAGGTTTACTGGGGTCAGGTTTCCATTCATCCCTGTCATTCGTCATCGTATCATTCACCCCTTTTCAGTGATGTCGTTCTTCACGCAATCCATCCATTTTTCGGCCGACCTCTGTTCCTCCGCCCATTAACGTGCGACAGTAGTCCTACTATACTCGTAAGATTTCAATCTAATCAAGGTTGAAAAATAGCTGCAAACCTTTCTTCGAAAAGTTTAATTGTCATGCATACGAATTTTATTGTGTCTTTTTTATCAATTAAAAAAAAACACCATTTGATTCTAGTTTTATTACAAAAATAGACAGTATACCTACATCTTTCTACAAAAGGTCACACCAAAATACTTGTTTATTCGCAACTTTCCCTGTAGCTTCATAAACAGTCAGTATATTACTGGTACGTACTACGTCACTATTGAGTAATGTCGTCATAAAAAGTTATGTTGGTAAAATAGTTTCTCTTATTCTATGACAGATTTGGTACTCAGAGTCGTAAAGTGCTGGAAGTGTGGGAAATTAAGTCATGTTATTATAGTGTTTGTCTCGTTAGTCGTAATTATTGGATGTTTACCTACATTTTGGGTAATGGTGTAGGTAATTAATGCTATTTAAATACTGGTGTTTGGAGAGTTAATCTGTTTTGGGATTCATTATCATTATTTAGCTTTTGGGATTGGTTATAGTAGCCTTAGTTTATTGCCCAAACTTTGCCCAAATTTTACAAACAAGTCAGAGGGTTGTCACGATGTTTGGTATCGATTTCCGCCAAGCATTTTTTTTGTTATAGGGTGTTTTTTTATTTTAACCTACCTAGCTAATAAAATTGTGGATTAGATTCAATCAGATGATGATTTCCCTATTAGGAGACAAATTTTTATTTCCATAATTCACTCTATGTTCCATCGAAAAAATCCTTACTAATATTGTAATGGGAAAGTATATCTGTCTGCCCGTATGTTTCTCTTTCTTTTGTGACTTTCTTTGTCTTTCAACGAGTTTTTTTAAGTGAAGATAGTTGAAGAGATGAGAGGTAACATAGGCTACTTTTTGCCCCTTTCTTACCCCCCCCATTTTAGCGAAGTAGGGGGCGCGAGCCAAGCTGCGGGCAATAGCTAGTTATTCAATTTTAAGTATATTATAGATCTACCATCAAAGGTTAATATAAGAAAAATACACGGTACATAATAAAATTTTGTTCTAAAGACTAGCTTACAGAGTGCAAGCTAGCATACGAGTTGCAGCTGCACTGAAGCAGTTTTACCAGACGTAGGTATAAAGAATCTCGTACCAGTACGAGATTTAAGATACGAGAATAATAGAAATCTTGTTCAGACAGCCACACATCAGGCTACCACAACCTGTCAAATTTCCCCAATTTATATTCAACTTAATGTGTTTGACAGTAAGATGACAATCCAGTGAAGAAATTTGACAGTTTATATAAATATAAATGGGAAAGTGTGTCTGTCTATCTGTCTGTTTGGCTTACATTCACGGTAAAACGGAGCGACGAATTGACGTGATTTTTTAAGTGTAGATGGTTGAAAGGATGGAGAGTAACATAGATTACTTTTTGCCCCCCCGTGCGACCCCGAATTTAGCGCTAGCGAAGCCGCGGGCAAAACCTAGTAATTTAAACAGCATTAAACATTAGCATGGTCTCTTAATCGTAATGCACAACACAACACTCCAGTATTCTACATGCCAAAAGAGTACAAAGTTCAACACCCGTGTGTTGCGTTGTCAAGCGCAGGTTATGCTTGAAGAATTTCTATTCACGTGATAGCAAGCGCTTGCATTACACTTAACATACAAGCGTATGTGGGAATTTAGGTGTAGTTGTACCAAAAAGATACTTGAGATAACAAATAAAAACTTTTTTTAAAATTGCAGGATAATTTTTGTAAAGATTTACATTTACCAACCATTCTGAACAACACTTTAGAAAAAAAAAACCTTTCCATACAAAGTAGGTCACGTAACATGATAATTTTATATGGAGTGACGAAAAATGTTTGATGAATTTCGAAAAGTTGTTAAACAATTTGTTTAGAAGGGTTTATAGAACATGCAAATATTTACTGATACACCATGTATTTGTGATGTGTTTCGCCGAGTGAGTAAGGGTATTGGAGGTGCAGTTTGAGGGGCAGGGGATTTAAGGCTGGCAGCTTGCTTGTGACTCTACTGGTGCTGTAGGTGTCCATGGGTGGTGGCAATTGCTTATCTTCAGGTGATTCGCCTAAGCGTCTGCCACCTATAATTTAAAAAAAAAGATTAAATAAATACGAATATTATCTTTAATAGGTACATTTTTGAGTACATATATTCAGAAGTCCATTATACTCTTAGGAAAATATATTTTCTGTTTGTAAGCTATCAAATAAGTAGGTTTACATTGTCGACTTTCTTCTGGCCTATTTTGTTTATAGGAAACGAAACGGATAGCCGTAAAACGTACTATCAGCGACTATCCACCCCGTCGTAAACCCGGTGCCATTTGAGGTGAGCAAAAAGTATCGGTGAGAAGATAAGGGTGAGAGATGCGAGCTAGTTCCCGGCTTTAGCGATCCGCTGAGCCAAAATTAAAACTCTTTTAGGACCACTTTAACTCTTCGGTTGTCTAATGGTTTAAGTACCAGACCGTGATCTCAGGGCCCCAGGCTCGGTTCCGTGGTTGAGCAAAAGTATGTTTCGAATTTTTCGGGCATAGCTCGGGTTTGTGATCACCAATCCGCATTAGGCCAGCGTGGTAATTAAGCCTAATCCCATCATTGTAGCGATGACTTTATTTCTATGATGAAGGACTTTGCCCTGCTGTGGGACAGTACCTATATAGGATCGCTTTGTAGGTCATCTTATTTCATCGCGAGCTAACAGACGCCTACTCCTGGGCATATTTTTCCCCCAATGTTCTCCAGGCTGGTCCATCGAGAAAGGTCATGTAATCTACCAGTTAAGACTTTTCCCGGAAGCTATCAACGCAATTAAAAAATACAATATATTTTATAAGCCTTATTTTTTGCCAATATTAAAACGGGAATTAACGCGATGTTTATTTTTAAGTACATTGTATGCGCTTCAGTCCACTTGTGACCACGGGCTGCTGCAACGTAGCCGAAACATCAAGCAGTAAGTGCATACAATATACCTATATGAAAATAAATGTCGCGGTAATTCCCGTTTTAATTATTTTGTAGTTTTAATGCAACGTGAAAATCTAAAAAGTTAATAACCAATTTAAATAGATAGAGATAAAGAATGTTGAATGTAGACTAATGCACATACAGTGGAAACAAAAACCCTCTTTTCCTCTATCGTGGGAGAGTAAAACGGTACATTTCGAAGGTCTGGTTAATTTTAACCACTCAGGTTAATAGGCTCTAACACTATCGAACCCTCTCTCAAATCAGAGCCCTTACCCTAATCCACTCGGGATCACGCTAAATTAACTTTTATCTCAATTAACTGACCCTTTGTACCTTAAAGCAAGAGCGGATAGCACCTTAATACCGTTTCCTTGTACTTGGGCTCGACTTATGTATCGCTCTTTGCAAACTATGACCACAGTAAAAAGATAATAACATTATTTCTTTCTCTATCATCTAAGCTTTAATTTTTTTATGTGTTAGATACCAGACGAGCAGGCGGATCACCTAATAGTAAGCAATTGCCGCCGCTCATGGACACCTGCAACACCGGTGGGGTCACAAGTGCACTTCCAACCTTTTATCCCCTTCCCCCCGGTTGGTCCTCCGGTACCCTCACTCACTTGGCGACGATTTTCTACGAAGCAGTGGTATCACTCGGGTCGAGCAGACCCATTCATGCTGAAGAGTGGCTCTCCCACAATTCCGTCCAAAGCTGTCGCTTTAGAGAACAGGGTACGTTTAGACCATGATTCAGGATGATCATCATCATGATTTAGTTGACGCGCATGTAAAATTGTCGCACCAAAATTTAAAAAAATTTCACTGTCCTGAAATTCCTCAGTCGTCCGAAATTTCGATTCCCTACAATAAGTTGGTAACATGACTTGGACACATTTTATCGGGAGTCGAAAAATATTTTCGGCGAATTTCCAAAAGTCGTCGAACAAAATGTTGTTCAGAATGGTTGGTATTAGACTTGGGATGCAAACGTCTTCAGATACACCCTGTATTATATTTGTTGGACCACTGGTAATCTTTGGACTGTATACTGGCCTTTTCAGCCCTACAACCCTTCCATTAAATGTAAAGGGTACAAGTGCGTACATTATGAGCTTTGTTGGAACGTGTGGGGACGTGTTAGGACGTCCGTTTTACTTTGACAAAGGATTCTTTATAAAGAATCATGCAAAAAATGCCACCACCTACCAACAAAGTTCATTGTATTTAATTAAATTTATCTTGGCACTCTTACGATTTTACTTTAAGATGAATAGCAAAAGTACTTTTAGGAAACCGAATGCAAGAATCTTAAATTGTAAAGGGTATCTTATAAAACGAATTAAATTTGATTTTGAATATTAATTCGTTTTATAAGATACCCTTTAAAATTTAAGATTATTGAGGAATAGGAGCCCGGTTGTTATTTTGTCTCTTTTCTAATAAACATACTCTAATTACAAATGTCTTTGTTCTTAAATTTTAAAACGTGTCTTTGTAATCATTTTATGTAACAACTAGTGATCCGCCTTTACTTCGTTTCGGGACTTAATTTTGGTGTTGAATCTTTGCCAATAGATGGCCCTGTGTGTCGGTTACATCACGCAAGTGTTTCGTATTTTCGGTTTACCTATAAGCTTTGTTGTGTTATTATTATATTTTATTATTAATCGGCCAAGTCGTTTCGAAAAAAAAATCAAATAGTTGTCTACATAGTAAAGCTTAACTTATTTGTCACTGCTCAAGTGATTTTAGAAGATTTTTTTTTTTTATCCTGCCTGAAACAAATTAACTACAGTAGGTAAATGTAAACGGTAGTTTTATTCATCTATATTGGTTCCTTCTACTAATAACGGCAGCATGTATACTAAAGTCTAGATTTGTAGCTTTTTTACGGACCACCTAAAAACCCTTTACCGTAGCGTAATAAATTAAGGTAAGAACCTTTTCGCTTTTGATTTTTTCCTAAAAATAGGAATACAATTTTCCCAAAGCTTTATGCCGAAATAAAATATATGGAAGTTGGCAGTAAATTGGATATTAAAATCGAATGGTTGTAAACTTTGGTGAATGCGTTTCTTTGCATTAGGAGCTGCCGTAAGGACCTGGACTGCCGTGTCACGCACAACTCTGCTATCTCAAAAAACATAGTTTTGAGAAAAATGGCTTTGAAGTTTTAAACAAACATTTACTTGTAGCGTATTAAGGAAACATGCTGTATAATTGAAACTGACAGATTAGGTGTGTAAATGCTTCTAGAACATATTGACATATAATTTTTTTTTATATCTATAAAACTTAATTTTTAAATTGAGATAAACGAGTTTCGCATAACCAGAACTTCATACAAATGTGGTTACGCGTCGTGTGATAACTTAAGTTAGAAGAGTTGGGTGCAACCAAAACACACGATGCAGGGAAAGCCTATCTATGTTATCTACTTAGTTGTATTAGATGCGTTTGACTAAAAGGCCCTGTTTTCTGACTAGTGGTTAACCAATTGTCAAAAAACCTTAACAAATTGTTAAATATCGCTGAATTGTATTTTTTGACCAATAGTTAGCTGAACCAATAAGCGATTGCTAATCAACGAAAGAGGCCCTGGCGAACCACCCACCAACCCGCACTGGTCCAGCGTGGTGGGTTATGGTATAATCCTCCTAATGAAGAAGACAATATTGCCTCGGGCCCCCAGTTCCCGGCAGCCCTGCTATTCTGGTTTTGTTAACGATAGGCAGACATGCAGGGGGTGCTAAGAATTTTCGGGATAAGGAAGGCCGCCATACCACACTGACCGAAAAACTCGACCAAGTGGTGAAAATCCTTCGGGACGAGGGTGCAACATTCTGTGGGTTGCGACGTACGGGCAAGCGGTCTAAACTTTCGAAAGAGACTCTGGGCCTAATGGACAAGAGGCGGAACGAAATCCATCAGTCACTTCGGCAGAACAACGGGCTCTGAATAAGTCCATCTCCAAGCTGTTAAGACGTGACCTCCGAAGATTCAATGCACTCTCAATACAGAGAGCAATTGAGCAGAACCAGTGGCCCAAAGTCTTCGTACAACAGCTTGGAAGAAGCCACCTGTCGAAGTTGACCATAACAAATGGAGAAGTCACCACGTCAAAGCCAGAGATTCTTTCGGAAGTTTACACCTTCTATAGCCAGTTATAAAGTCAAAGCCCCGGGAGAAGACGGAGTCACAACCAAGCTTCTGAAAGCCGGTGCTGGAGGAACTTTTCTCCGGAAGAACTCTTAGGGCGTGGCAGCGGAGCTTGGTTGTATTGTTCTTCAAGAAAGGCGATAAACCTAACTGAAGAACTATCGACCAATTTCACTCTTATGTCACGTCTATAAGTTGTTCTCAAGAGTCATTTCGAATCACCTTACACGAAGACTTGACGAAGCTTAACCTGCAGAGCTGGCCGGGTTCCGACGGAGTTATAGCATCATATACCATATTCACACAGTGAGACAGGTTATACAGATGACCAAAGAATATAACCAGCCCCTGTGCATGGCGTTTGTGGACTAAGAAAAAGCTTTGACTCCGTCGAGAACTTCTCAAGGCCTTACAGAGTTGCAAAGTCGATTGGCGATATATCGAGGTGTTAAGGTGTCTGTATGACGCCGCTAATATGTCCTTAGTAATCCAAAATGGCCAAACCGAGCCTGTCCTGCTGCGACGTGGTGTGAGATAAGGAGATGTTATATCTCCGAAACTCTTCTCCGCTGCGCTGCAGGACATGTTCGAAAAGCTTGACTGGAAAGAGCGCGAAATCAATATTAATGGCGATGTCACACCTGCGATTCGCAGACCACATCGTCATCTTGGCAGAAACCTTACATGACCTACAGGAGATGATGAGCAGCCTGGCTGAATCTTCCAAACACATCGGTCTTCGGATGAACAAACTTGGATAAAACCAAGGTCATGTTCAACGAGCTCGTTGATCCGGGACTGGTCACAGTTAATGGAGTATCTCTCGAAGTTGTCCAGGAATATGTCTGTCTAAGACAAACGCTCCAATTAGGCAGAAACAACTTCGAGAGAGAAGCTAATAGAAGAATTCACCTAGGCTGGGCAGCATTTGGTAGGCTTCGTCAAGTCTTCTCATCGCCCATCCCTCAAAGTCTTAAGTCGAAAGTCTTCAACTAGTGCGTCCTCCCGGTCATGACTTTCGATGCCGAGACGTGGACACTCACGGCTGGAGTAGTCCACTCGTTTAAAGTCGCTCAAAGAGCTATGAAAAGGGCTATTCTCAGAGTATCTCTGAAGGACCGCATCAGAAATGATGTAATCCGACATAAAAACCAGAGTCCAGAGTCACAGACATACTCGTACCCCACCGAATTAGCAAACTGAAGTGGCAATAGGCTGGTCACATTAGCCGCAGAATTGACAGCCATTGGAGCCGTAAAGTCCTTGAGTGGAGATCGCGACTCGGTGAGCCAAGTGTTGGACGCCCTGCGACAAAATGGGATGATGACATTGTAAGGCTGGCTGGTGTGGGCTGGATGAGAATAGCCGAAAATCTGGAGCAATGACGTGTATTAGGTGAGACCTATGTCCAGCAGTAGACGAGTGTGGGTTGCTGATGATGAATGACATGAATTGTAAAGAAATAAATGGCCGCAAAGTGCACGCCGCCCACTGTTCCGCGCGCATCGAGTGACCATGCGTAACTATTTCAACTTCAAGTTCAACAGATTTAGATTAAGTAGCAGAATTTATTGGTATATGATGCCTATCTCTGTTAACTTAAAATTGAATGAGTTAGGCATGGCTGCAACGATAAAAAATTAAGTTAAACGAATTTGTCACATGAGTTTCTGGCTCATTGATACATTTTTTTTTTAAACTGTCTTTAGTGCCATATAGATCACACTTTTTAAGAGTATTTCGCACTGGTTACGCGTAACTCGTATAATTTAAAATAGCATACTTGTGCGTAACAGGGCAGTGGAATGGTGGAATGTAATATAAGTTATACTGCATTTGAGATCTTGGATTTGATTATCAGGTCAGGTAAAAAAAATATACCAGAGGTTTGTCAGGCCAAAGTCTGGAAGTTGGTATCCTATAAATTAAAAAAATATTTAATATATTTTATTGTCAGGCCAAAGTCTAGAAGTGAATAGTCTTGTAACCCTCTTTCTCGGAGAGCACGTTGAATTGTTGGTGCTGCACTTTGATACCTATGACTGTAGTCGTATCATACCGGTATCCCATGGGAATATGAGAGTAAGGAATAACAGAGTGCATGTATGTGTGCGCACACACTTGCGTACTTTGTAATGTCCTGCATAAATGACTGATTGTTAACCCGTGAGAAGGCGCGCTATGAGCAATTTGCTCACACAAAAATTTAATTAAAAATTTTTTTGTCTTTCCCTTGCCACACCAATTCAAGCACTTAAGTACCTTCCTAAATATTCACCCCCTCTCCCTGACGCAATTCTCGCTCCACTCAGTGGCGTTGCGGACCGCGCAGGAAGGTGTTTGTGGAGGCCGTGTACCAACGTGCGGCAATTTGCTCATCACGCGCCCATCCGTGTAAGTATTTATTATGTGGTTTAAAAAGTTAGATTGTTATTTCTTCCATATTATTTTATTTGTTTGATTTATATTAGTTGATTATCATGTAAAAGCTCTTTAGTAATAATGTTATCATTTTTATTTTTCTTCTAGCTACACTACATAATACAAAATGGACGATCGAATGCAAGCACAAATTTGTTCGTGGTTGGAAGAGGATTCTGATGATGAATTAAATGTTCATGCATGATTAAAGATAGAAGTGAAAAGATAAGAAAGAGAGAACTATAAACTCTGTCTATAATAGGCTCAAGTACAACCGCCAAAAATCAAGGGGTATTATCGAGCAAGCGAGCGAAGGCTCACATAAGTCAGTCCGTGATACCGGCGCTAAGCGATGTTGTCTTAGAACAGGTAGGCTTTCGGGATTACGGGATCCTAGGGAGATTTATCTGCAGTCAGTCGCCGTGATGTGGGAGGGCAGGACTATGTTACGTATCGCATGATATGTTTCCTACGTCGCACAGTTAACAGCAAAAGTAGATGATCAAAAACTCTATAAGTCACTATTGAGCGGAGTTCACGTCAGAACTAATTAATTATAGCTACTAACTATATAACTAAAGTGATTCATGTAGCTCTGATGCAAACTCCCTTCAATAGTGAGTATAAAGTATTTGATTTTGTTCATCATCACTAGCACCACACACACATTAAGAATCTTTACTTTAAGTGACTTAGAGGGCAATGAAGAGCTCTATTCCTGCGTAATCGCGTCAGCAACGATGATACTTAAGTACAATCTAGATGTTACGCCATCAAGAAATTGTTTTCAATTCCTGCTTCTGCATTTTCTTGCAGGAAAGCCATGCTTCTCTTGCATGATTTTTCAGAGCTTACGTTATTTAATGGCCAATAACGCATCAGCAATTTCCAGTAACTCATTTCTACACATACATAGGCACCGACACTTCCCATGAGTAGGACTTTCTAGTTTTCTTCTATTCCTCAACAAATTCGTAGACCTCGCGTCCGCTTTTTCGCAGGTGCCATTGTGGTTAGCGTTAGCCTATCAACAAAAAACAAATGTTATAAAACTAGCTTCTCTCCATGTTCTACGGATCTTAATCTAAAATGCTTAATCCAGGCCAAGCTAGAGTCTAGACGTTTCTAGCTCACTCGTTAAGGACGTACTCAGGCGAAAACTTAGCAACTTAGGCGTAAAGGGAAAGGTAAGTCGCTGCTATTACCAGCGAGAGCATGTGAAGTACGAGCCTTTATTTATAGGGCTTGTGTGCTTCGGCTTTAGTTTTGCATGGTTTACTATTTTATTTGTACGGAAAGCAACGCTTTGGCATACATAATCCAGCTAAACCAAACAGATACTACGGCCTCGAAAAAAACTAGCGTAATTACCACACAGGATTTTTTTAATTTGTCCGTGGGAGAGCAACGCTTTGACGTACATAGTCCAGATAAACCGGAGTGATACCACGGACTCAAAGAAAATCGGCGTAAAGCAACGCCTGCTCTGTTTTATCAAGTGAGTGAGGGTACCGAAGGACCAGTCAGTTGATCTCGAGGAGACGTTTGTAGTTCAACGACTCGTTATTTTCTCATCATCATCATTTCAGCCAATAGACGTCCACTGCTGGACATAGGCCTCCCCCAATGTTCTCCACACAGATCACCCCTCTGCCATCCGCATTTAAGCAATTCCCGCTTCCCGTTATCATCATCAGCAACCCCACTCCGTCCATTGCTGGACATAGGTCTCCCCTATGCACGCCACACCTTCCAATTTTTGGCCACACTCATCCAGCCCACGCCATCCAGCCTTCGAATGTCATCATCCCTTGTCGCAGGGCAGTCCAACACTACGCTTACCGAGTCAGCGGTCTCCACTCAAGGACTTTTCCCGTTATCATTTCTCAGTAATAATTAAATGCCACTGTTTCTAAGCAGCACTTATGTAAATACAAACTTTCCAATAAACGCCAACTTGCCATTTCCTCAGATGTTCCCGAACCGCCTGATCTTTTATTTGAGACGCTTATTCCGCTGCTTCAACACACATTCGGCTGTTTTATATTGTCTCCCAACCAGTAACTTAGAACACGGAGACGCAACAATGCTTTACTCGCAATAGTGACGGGAAATATCAAGACCGAAAAATAATATGACACTAAGCTGGGAAAAAAATCAAGCCTCAGCAATTATGCAAAAAACACTTGTATCTATGAAAAGCTTGTAGGTAAACTAAAAAAGTGGAACACTTGTGCGATGTAATCTTTCAGCGTCATCTATGGGTACAACTTGGAATTAATATCCCGGAACGTAGTAAGGGCGGGCTACTATCATAAATACTATAATATCTTGTCAAGTCAATAATAATAAGACAACAACTCCAACCAAAATCTGTACATACAGCCACACATCAAAGTATACAAAACTGTCAAATTTATTCAACCGACTCTTATCTCACTCTCATATACATTTGGTTGAAAATCAACTGAGGAAATTTGACAGGTTGTGGTAACCTAATGAGTGGCTGACTGTACCTCCACGAATTGTGATAGTACCACATAGTACCACTGATTACAGACTCTGTTATGTTTGTTTCTAATGCCCCGTGAGTGCTATTTGGCTAATCAGTACGCAAAAGTGGGCTCTGCGCTTATTCAAGAACAAAAGCAATTGAGCTAAATAAAATATTTACAACTTATTTTGATTCTGTTTCATGATCGTTGGAGCAATGCGTGTCAGTCTTGCCTTCATCTAATATTTAGGACATCACTACTCCCAAGCAGTGTCTTAAAAGACGACTGAAACGCTACAATCCAATGCCATACTCGTACACACAGTAGCAATAAAATTCCTATTTTTCGCGTTGGGAGAAAAAAGAAATATTTTTTTCTCACTAAAACGAATGAAACATGAATAAAACTCAAGTAATGCTGTAAGAAAATACAGCTGTCGTAAACCAACCGGCAGGGGGCGAGCAAAAATACTTATGTATCCACCTAAAACTTGGAGACCAGTCTATCCAGAGCCGTGGCTAGTTAGCTTGATCACTTGGAGTTATCACGCTATGGAGAGCATCTTAAGCTGGATGTTTAGCGTTTTTTGGAGTCCCACTAAAGAAAATAAAAACGAAAAATGAGATGGGAGCCAAACAAAAAAGGTAGTTTGTGGTCATGTTATAGCTAAAATTTAGGACTTTATTAAAATAAATTACTTTTTCGGGGTATAATTAATTGTTAGAGCTGTTTTAAACAAAAGTGATATATTTAATACGTTAATATTTATTAGTACGTAGTACTTATTGTTTGAAAACTTTTTATGATTTAGGCTACATGAAACCTTTTATTTTCGTAATGGTAAGTTGCAATAAGCCTTATGCATTTTTTTTTGTCATTGACGCTAATTATTTAGACTCGAGTTTAAAGGTGAATTTCAAAAAAATCCTCTTTACTTTTCAAAAGATTCTTATTATGTTTATTTAATTTTAACGTCGTAAGTCCAAAGTCAAAGTGAAGTCAAAGTCAAAGTGTTTTATTTGCATAGAATAGGTGATTACATAAGTTGACTGTCTTAATATAATAGAAGCTCTCTATTCAGTTAATAGAATTAACATGCAAAATTTTAAATCATTTAAAAAATTACATTGTTATTACTTAAGAGTTAGAATAGACGACAAGACAGTAGACACTATAAAATCAATTGGTTTTGCCGTTTAAAAGGCTTTTTGGTCTAACGACGTTATAGTTACAAATTAACTCATTCGTTTTCACATAATGTTTATTAAATAACTCTGTTAAATATTTTTAATGGCAAAAGTAAATATAAATTAGCTAAATGCTATAGGCAAAAAAAATTATTTCTCTCAAAATTTTATCCACAGAGCCTCGGCGAAGAGTAAAGTCAAGCTCAAAGATAATTTACCTTTATTGCTTTACTTAACCCTAAAGTACTTCAAGTAGACAGTAATAGGCTGTTACTGCCATTTCTTAATCTTGGAAATTGTAATTGTATTTCTTGTAAACTTGTAGGTTTTAAAACGACTGCGGCAAATAAAATGTTAAATAACATAAAACCTTAAAATTAGTAATAAAAATATACCTATGTTACCTTGATATTGTAAATACCGTTTGGTTATACATAATCCATCTCGCATCTTCCGTCTGAGAAAATTGTTAAAAATTTTGAACCGCAACATACTGCTAGGTAGTTCCTCTCATTTCGTGCAAAACGGGCAGATTTGAGAGAAAAAAATGAATTCCTTTTTATGATTTTTTTATGAATCGGTATCAAAAACAGAAACTATTATGTAGTTTATATATATTATACGCATTATGTACGTAGATATCGACCGATGAAATTCTGTACTGCTGATGGTAATGAAAATTATGGTACTATATTTAGTAGTGATTACAATGAACCTATTGATGGTGCTGCAATAAAATGACCTCAATACGTGAACTGTTAGTTCAAGTGTTATAGAACAAATCATAAATATACGTATTAAGGATAATATCGCAAAGAAAAACTTATAAAATTCATTACCTACATTTAAGTTTCATTACCTTCATTAAGTTTCATTACCGTCACGTTAATTTCTGAAGGTAATCGATGGGTAATGAAAGTGAGGGAAATGATTTTTTTAAACTATTTTTGATTTTAGACAGCAATTAATCGATCACCGTGCATAATAATAAATAATGGTTGTAAACATACACATTACGGATGCAATAGGACCAAAAGAATAAAAAAAACACATCTACTTATTTTAAGAATCCGTCGTCGGTAATGATTTGAAATTTGGTTGAAGCACGAATTCGGCGATATTTTTCGAGTCGCCCAAAAAAACTACCGCCGGTAGGAGGACGTTCGTTGCTGCTGGCCGACTGACTGGCAAGTGAGAAGGTGGGAGGGGGTGCTTGATCCAGTTACAATGCGTATACGTAATGATTTTCGATATTTCAAGCCGTGCTGAAGGAAATGAAAAAAAAAATTGCGACAAAATGTTTTTGTCACAGTGTACTTAAATTATAACAATATTACAACTTTTAAATTCATAATACAATCCCTTATTAGATACTTGATTTACCTAAAATAACAATACGCCAGACTATCCTGTACTTTATTTTAAAATAATTATTGTTTCTCTCTCATCGCAAAAAAGACACTGAAGGTAATGAATTTTCAGCCACTAAAATATTTTTTTCAGTCTGTTACTCCTCATGAATAATATCACTTCAACGTGGCAGTAATAGGTAAGTAAGATACTTATCGATAAAAAATATTTTGTGGCTCCTAGGTTGTTTTAGATTCGCCAAAAGTTACGACACTTTTTTCACGAAATGAGAGAACACCCTACATTTTAACGTAGGTATTATTATTCGTCAGTTTATAATTTATCGAAGACTGTTAAATCGCAATCTTACAATTGTCTAATTTTGTTTCTTGGTGGTAAAGCTTGTTTGTCGGTTACCTACTTTGAGACTTTAATGTGTTGTACTCGTCTAAAAAAATTTTTAAACATTGTTTTCTTTGATTTGTCTTTTGTAATTTGTAACCTACTATTTTTATTATGCCCACTGTAATTGTTTTGTAACTCAATGGTTAATTCATCCTGGTATTAAACAAACAAAGAGCACAAACACCAGTTAAGAAAAATAGCATTCTTACAAAACAAAAGGAATAAAATTCTAACACAACCAGTAAACCGGATTACATTTAATTCATTCCTGGAATATATAGCACTTTCTAATTTCGAAGGAATGAAACAAGAACCTCTCTCTGATGCTGCAAACGGATCGTATTAACTTCGTTTTGTTTCACGAAGGAATTAAGATAAACCTACATATAGAGTGAGTAAAAGTACAGCCAAGTACCTACGCGTTATGACTAGCGATGAAAGAACTTCATGTTTAAGTCTTTAAAGCCAGTAAAAAATACTAGCGTACATCTTACACTACAAAGAGTGTAGATTCGATTTATTGTTACACAGACTTAGTCGTTGTATTTAAAGACTAAGCAACTAAGACTAATTTGCTTCAGAGGACTATCTAAAAAGATAATAATATTATGGCCGAAAACGAAACTAGCAAGGCTCTGTAAAAAGGAGCAAGGTAAAAGTTATTTGTGTCAACTATGGATAAATTTTCTTCAAAATTATCATAGCCAATATGAATTTAGTGTTTGTAGCCCATAATGTTTTTTAATGTTTTCGTTTTTTAAAGTGGCATTTTTTTAAATATAATCATTAATCACCAATTGAATAAATGTCGCCACCGTTCGACATCAAAATATATATTTTTAAAACGCTGCATATCCATTTCTTGCGGGTGCTTATATTTTTGTTTACCATATTGGGCTTACGTCTGAAGATTGACGAGCAAAATTTGTTTTGATTCTTGCATCTTGTAAGAAGCAGACGAATAATGATGACCTTTTCCTATTCTTTCATTAAATTTGGTCGTCTACAAAATCTCCAACGTAAATTCATCTTCGTTGAGTTACCAAACTTTCTGAAATCGTTGGAGTGTATACAGCTTTGTAAAGGTTTACTTATGCATTTTGGCGGGTTTGATTTGCCCCAAGGGACGTCGTTGGAAACTACTTAATCATGAATTGCCACCGTGTACTTTAGGAACTTTGACTTAAGAGTCAAGTTTGCTTGTGCTTGGCAACACGGTGGAAGGTGAGTCGGCTTTTTGGTTTACTGATGTAATAAACTTCACTTGCAAGTGCGGTCATTATGCTTAACACGAAGTCTACTACAGTGGTTTGTTTGCTGTTATTATAATATTACAGGGGATTATTGTACACAAAGGTTTTGGAAACACCTTTTTTATTAATTTAGATCATTTGTCATAAGAATTATTATCACCATTTCAGTCATTAGACCTTCTCCCAATGTTCTCTCACAAATCGGTCCTGTGCCATCCGCACCAAATCGTCGATCCACCTTATGAGGGGGCTCAGCCATGGCTGCAAATTCCTGTACGCGGCCTCTATTAGACTGTTCCACCTCATTACCCGTCTGTTCTACTCGCAATGTACCCTGACCATTGTCACTTGAGCCGCGCAATTTCGGACAATGTACGCAGGATTTAATTCATAAAAAAACATCAGCCAAAAACTTGGCAAGACGCACAACCGTGCATCGAAATGCAAATAACGCTATTTGAATGTACCTCTACTGTTTCTTGGAAGCCAAAAATCCTTTTGAGAAGGAAGGGGTTGTTCCACGAAAACTTTTGTAGTGAAATTGACACATTTGATTTGGTAATATGTGGTACGAGTATGAGAAATTCGTTGCTTGGGGATGGAAAACTGGCTAGAAATAGGCAAACGTTTTAGGAGGATTTTTCCGACTACTTTTACTGACTTTGACTTGTAGAACACCGCATAATGTTAGCAAAACACTAAAAATATAAGGTTGTGCTAATTCCTGTTTTTCAGAACATAAGTTTGACGACCCTGATACCGCGATGGCGCATTTGGTAGTGATCCTGCCTCTTACGTCAAAGGTCGTGGTTTTGATCGCCACCCTGGCTAAACTGTCATGTGATTAACAGTTGTATTTGTTCAGTGTCTGGGTGTAATACCTATATTATGTATAATACTGAATATTTTAATTGTGATTTCTCTATTATCTAATATTTGTACCACAAGTTTAAGCTACTTAGCACGGAGTCAGGTCAATGTAGGTATTAGATGTTGTGTGAATTATTTATTTATTTACATGTAGATTAACCTTCAATGTTCTTAAGCTCTCGTTAGAAATAGACACTCCTCCTCCATTTCGTACCTGTATCTTGGAAATACGAGCCTACGGGTTTCACAGGAATTTATTATTTATTCAAGGCGCGTTAAACGCTATAATCGCTCGATTTCCTCTTGAATTAATTGTTTCTAACATCACAAAGGGTTCAAAGCGTTTGTTTAACACGTGTCCGATAAATTAAACCCACGTTTTGGGTACAGATTTTTATTGTATGCGTGAGGTTAATTTAGGCTACAGTTTTGTAAATATCTTTTAGTAGGTAAGTTGTAGCCTAACTAAAACGTGGAATAGAAAATTTAAATTTTGCTGGCATAATTAATTAGCAAGTTTGAAGTTTTTTACCCATTATATTATTTAACCCCTACCTTATTTAACTCCTACGCTAATAGATTATTTCATATAGAATATGACAGGATGCCATTAGGCTATAACAAGCTTACCTTGTTGTTTAAAAATGAATAGGTATATAATGAGGTAGTATGAAAGTGGTCCTATCATTATCAACCGTAACACATATACTTAAGCTGCTAAGTACGAAATCAGATCAATATCTTATTTAAGATATTGACCTGATTTCGGTAATAATGTTTTACGAATTTGTTTATGAAAAGGTGAAGCTATTTCAAAATGTCTTGTTTTACAAGCACACACTTTCACATTTCACTCTAAAAGTAAGCAAGAATAACACGAGCTATGACGTCACTTGTTGTAGGGACGTTATGCACGACAGCGCTGCAAAAGACAAAGTCACTTTACGGTGCATAAACTCATCCAGTTCACCGACTTTGTACTTGTAAAGAGATTATTTCTCATTTCATTTTTATAATTTGTTAAATTTGTTGACGGTTAGAAATAGAATACATATCACACTATATCTACATATAATTTACTTAAAAGTAAGAAATCAAGGGCATTAACCATTACGCTACCAAAGCTCCAAAAGCAATAAAATTATCAACAGTACCTTTGGTAAAATATCTAGTAAAATGTCACAACAATATTCAGGAAAACGCATATCATGACGTCATCCACTCTATTAAAATTTCATGCTCCATTTGTCCTTGAGAGATAATGCAGATAAAGTACAAAGTGCATGAATAACGCCGCCGACATGGTTGGATCGACGGGTGCCTGCTGCGGGGATTGTGCGGCCAGTGGAGTGAAGCAAAACGTAATACGCGTCTAGACAACACTGTTTCTTGAAACCCAAATATCCTCATAAAGCCTTATTTAAAAGTGTTAAGTGCCCTTAGCACTTTCATCCATTATCGTCGTAACGCCTAGACACAATGGAAAATCAATTGTTTTATGCCTTTTGTTTTAGGTCCATAGGCCTTGTCTATGGACCTTACGACGTTATACATTATTAAGAATATAGTACGTAGTACTTTTATCAAGCAATTTCTTTCCTAAATTAGACCCAAATGAGCTTACTTTAAGGTCTAAAATTGTATATACCTTTACCTTCATCCATGTATAAAACAGCGAAAATCCAAAAATGCTATATTTCACCTTCATCCATTCATGCCTTCAGTTTTTCTGTTTTTAGGCTACCACTAAATATTGGTGTAGTTTTTTGCAAAACCCAGGTTTGGTCCCTGACACCACTTGATCCAAATCTATAATTTATGTTGTGCGCTTAGACCATGGTTCCGGATTTGGGGAGTCTGGTAATTACAATGAAGCGACCACCATCTTTGCAACTTTTTTAACAAAAGAACCAGACGGACTGAATCATGGTTACACGTTTTAGAATGTATCTGAAATATGTAACTTTGCTCAAGTTTTTTTTGCTCACCACCGATCTAATAGTAGAATTACACATGGATTTAAGAAATATGGAGGTGCATGATGCACCCGCCGTATGGCACTGAGCTACCATCGCTCAACCTTAAGCATATTTGCTAAAAGGGTTTTTTTTATGTGATAGGTGGCAGACGAGCAGTCGGGTCACCTGATGGGAAGCGATGGACGCCGCCCGTAGATACCAGCAATACCAGGAGAGTCAGTAGGTTTAAGTAAAATGCAGACAGTTTCAATAGGTTGGAACGCTAAGATTATTTTGATGCTGACCTATATAACGGAGAACACACCATCGATATCCTATACAATGTTTGAATATTGAAATGAAATTCTCGTTTTATGTTTGCATGAAGTGATATCTGAATTTCAGTCGACCATTCCATTGAGAGGGTTTTAGGTTCCATTTCTCTAAATATTTTGAGTATAAAAATATATCTTTATATTTTAATACTCAAAATATTTAGTGAAATGATTTTTTGCACATGATTTTCATTTAATTCACTGGTCGGATTTAAGTAGTGACCCTGCTTAGTACGCCAAAGATCGTGGGCTTGGACCCCACCCTGGATAAACATTCGTGTCATGAACACTTGTGCTTGTTTAGAGTCTGGCTGTTATACATGTATTAATTTATATATACCTATTTGTGATACTCTGTTGTCTGATATTTTGAAACACAAGTGCTTATGGTACTTAGTACGGGTTCAATGTATGATTAAAGGAAAAAAAAACTTACGTCTAAATTAAAATATCATACTTGAGGGCACTCCAAATAGTTATATTAGTAAAATAGCTTTTAACGTCCGAAATATCGCTGGAGGAAAAAAGTCGCCAAGGACCATAAAGCACTGAACGTGCATGATTGGTCGGAATTGGCACAGGACAGTAAAAAATGGCCGTCGGAGACCAAGATCCTCACCTAGGATTGCTGAGCCAGCGTAGCAAGTAAGCAAATACAGTTAATAAAAATACATTAGCGTCGCGTGTTCATGATAATACCGTAATATGTGTTGCTATCAGGTAATCTTTGTTTATAGAATAAAAGCCACATCGAGAACCTCATAGTCAGTACCGAATCAAAGGACATTCAACCCGATATTTACCTTCCCACTCCGATTTTGCCAGCTTTTGTCCCTTAAGGCCATTATTACTTCTACAGCTAACATGCCCATATTATATTACTGGACAGTTCATTGCCACTTCAGCTTTTTCTGATAAATAAAGTACAGAAATAGTTGGGATATTGGAATACGAACTTGTTACTGACTAATAAAGATATATATATTTACCTTGCGAGAGCACACTTCGGCTTGAATGGGCCGGATCAATCGGAGTAATACCACGGCCTCACAAAAGACCTTTCTTGTTTATTTATAGAATTTCAGTAGTTCATGTATCATCTCAGTGTATAATTTTCAGTCGAATGAGCTCGGAAACTTTCCCAAAAGTAGTATAAAAAATTGGTCCAAAATGTTTGGTAGTGATTTTTTTTTATGTGATAGTTAGCAGACGAGCTGGCGGATCACCTGATGGTAAACAATTGCCGTCGCCCATGAACACATGCAACAAGTGCGCTGCTAACCTTTTATCCCCTTCCCCCCCGATGGGCCTCCGGTACCCTCACTCACTCGGCGAAACACAACACAGGAGCTGCTTCACGCCGGTTTTCTGTGAGGCAATGGTATCACTCCGGTCGAGGTGGCCCAATTATGCCGAAGCATGGCTCTCCCACATTTAAATATTAACCGTTACAGCCTATTTATAACACATTTTAATATTTTTTTAGACAGACCAACGAGAAATATTAAAGTCAAAAGATTATCAGCCCTCAAAGTCACGTTGATACAAAGACAATGTAGCCTTGAAAGATAAAAATCTGATGTAAACTTAAATGAAAACGGAATGGAAAGAAAAAACGAGTGAAAATACGACATTCAATTCCCTTTTCCCGTATTATTAAAGTTCAGAACTCGTTTCTTAGGATTCGTGGCTGTTTTAACAGTAAAGCAATTACAAGGCTGGATTCTACAGCAAAAGTAGTCAAAATCAATAACTATATACTCACTATTGAGCGGAGTTGGCGTCAAAACTGTATGGTGTCAAACTCATAAAGTCCTGACACAAACTCCGTACAACCTCAAAGTGATTCATACAGTTCTAATTGTGGGAGAGCCACGCTTCGGCATGAATGGGCCGGCTCGACCGGAGTGATACCACTGCCTCACAGAAAACCGGCGTGAAGCAGCTCCTGTGCTGTGTTTCGCCGAGTGAGTGAGGGTACCGGAGGCCCACCGGGAGGGAAGGGGATAAAAGGTTGGCAGCGCACTTGTGATCCCCACTGGTGTTGCAAGTATCTATGGGCGGCGGCAATTGCTTACCATCAGGTGATCCGCCTGCTCGTCTGCTACCTATGATATAAAAAAAAAGTTCTGACGCGAACTGCGCGCAATAGTGACTATTGAGTTTTTGATTTTGATCATCTTCTTTTGCTGTTGACTATACTTGGTATTTATTTCAGTCGCCTTAAGTTAATCAATATAAAATGAGCAATACAATTCGCAAAATGTTATGAACAACTCTTTCAATATCACTGTAGTTAATTTCACAAAAGTACGTACTCAAAAAATCACTTTCAAGAGTATTCTATTTGTTAAATTGAAACATCCAATATTGTTTAGGGCTAAAGTATTTGCCAATCAAGAAACTCTCTGGGGGGCGAATCTGCCCTCATAAAACATAATCTTTATTATTGGGCTCAAGATGTAACATACCTTATGTTTGTGATAGAAATTCTGGATGTAACATGAAAATAAACTCCGCACTAAGTAACTTAGGTATATGTTTGTGTTACGTATCAGATAAGAGTGATTCGGAAAGTCGCCTCAAATGTTTTATAGAACCTTTAAAGCATTTGAGGCGATTATATTTATTACTATATTATTATCTATGTGTAGTGTCGTTGTTTTATGTTTGTTCAAAGGGGGCAATTCTCATGGCATTGAATTGAAGTAGATCTTAGAAATGTCTAAATTGCCTTCAATGTAGAATACAATATGAGGATTGCCTCGCCTTAAAGTGTTTTATAAAAATGTGACAATAAACTATTATATTACCACTACGTTTCAGCGTAAAAATATTGCAATTAAACGTTTAAAAGTTATTGAAACCGTGAAGTGTGCACTGGAGTGCGCACGTTTGTCTGAAAAAATAAATTATAAGCGCTGTTAAATGTGTGCATCTGGTTGTATTTTTAAGTGTGCTTTCCACAGAAGCGGAGCTCCGTGGAGTTTAGGCTTGTAAAAATTGACCAATCACATTGATCATCAAAGATGAAATGTGCATTTTGAGCAACGTCATTGGTAATTTTTTCCAAGTCTCCGCTCAACTCCACGCAGCTCCGCTTTTTTTTTTATGTTATAGGTAGCAGACGAGCAGGCGGATCACCTGATGGTAAGCAATTGCCGCCGCTCATGGACACTTGCAACACCAGTGGATTTACAAGTGCGCTGCCAACCTTTTATCCCCTTCCCCCCCGGGTGGGCCTCCGGTACCCTCACTCACTCGGCGAAACACAGCACAGGGGCTGCTTCACGCCGGTTTTCTGTGAGGCAGTGGTATCACTTCGGTCGAGCCGGCGCATTTATGCCGAAGCGTGGCTCTCCCACATTTAAATTTCCCGCTTCTGTAGAAACGCACCCTAAAAGCCACTTCCACTCATATAACATCCTCGTTTCCCCTCCATTTTTTTCGCCAAACACCGACACTAAGCGAGATCCCAAGGGATCTTTTACCCGCTGTTATGACGCTGGCGTCTGTTGCTGGTACTCTTATAATGCCGAATTAGAACCTACAGCTTCGGAAGGCTGGATAAAAAATTTATAAGCACTTTGATGATGATTTTTTTCCGTTTAGTATTCTCAAGATGAGAGGGAGGGATTTTTTATTGCCTACTTATTCTTTCACAATATGAAATGTGTTGGTTTGAGGAAGAATCTGTAGATTATTGTTGAGTGGATGAATTGTTTTTTTTTTTTTGTATTTGTTTATGTGGCCAAGATTAAGTAAATTTGTGAGTAATCAAATCATAATTAATGTAATTTTCATTTATTTTCAGATCCTAGGACGAGGAAGCCTTGAAGGGTAAGAATCAGAAAATATAAAACACATAATTGTGTTGTAATAGATTTGTTTATGAAAGAATATAGATATTTTAACGTTTAATTTTATAGGCAAATAATTATATCATAAAAAATTTCAACCCCTCATACAAAATGACCAAGTAACGTGACCGGCTTTTGTATTAAAAGTTTTTTTTGCTTATGCGAATCTCCAAAACTCATAGTACAAAGTATGTTTAGTATGGTTGGTGGAAGACGTGGTTAAAGGGATGTAAATGTCCACAGATATGTCTTTTTATATAAGTTAAATTTACATCAAATTTAAATGCATGAATAATAAATCGAATCACGTATGTAAGTGATTCGCATAATAAATCGCAACTCATTTAAAGTCTAGTTGAAAGTTCAACTTGTTACAATTTTATTGAACTGTCATAAAAGGCACCGGCATTCATAAAACGCTCATACGTAGCAGAATCGGCCATCAATAAACTCCAGTTCAAAGAAAATTTAATAAAGAAATTTCTCAGAATTATCAATAACTCCAAATTTGATCGGCCACATATATATTAACGTTGGAATCTGGGCGGCATGGGCCCGTTTCTGTCAACCTATCAAATTTATCGTAAGCTAGGCTTTTCGATGGGTAAACCCTAATAAATAAACATGAGCAGACTTGACCAAATCGTCTAAACGTATTCCTGATAAAATATGATAAGTAAATTTATTCGCGTAAATTGTCCATCGTCAGAAATTGTCATAAAATAAGCGTCAGGAAAAAAGGCGATCGAGCATTATTGGGCTTGGATAACTTCCAAAGTCGGGTCTGGAGCTCGATCAGCCGAAATCAATTTTATTTTCGATGGAGCTCCGTGTTTCGGCAGACGATAATGTGGGGCACGTGATTTTGGGGGCATTCTGCTCTGAACGGTTATGCAGCCAGTGTACTGGCTTGGGATAGTTTTAATGAGTTTCGTATAAGCATGTTTGTTTACATTTTCATCAACTTTATTTATTGTTTGGCTCAGTAAGCTACTGTACGCTTGTTTGGTTTCCTACTTCTTTACTTCAAGACTAAAGCTAATTAAAATTAATAGGTTTATACCTGTGACATCATGGTATTGCCGTTTTATGTGTTGACTCCATTTAGTATTTTTACTACGATTTTTGACTTTGATGTTGTAAAAAGAAAAAAAAGCAATTATACTACTACAGCTGGGTATTAGAGTGAGTAGGTACAAAAACACACCTCGAATTTTTTTGTCGGGGCTTAAAAAGGATGAATGATTCTCATCTAAGTAAGATTCTAAGACAAAAGACAAGGACGAATTAAAGATGAAGACAATACTGCAACGACCCCAAAAGCCTGTGACAGGGCAAGAAGATAATGATGATGATATTATTGAAGATAGTTACAAAGCTAAACATAAACACATCAATTTAGCTAGTAAACAATCCGTTTTAGTCAAATTAAGTAAATTAGTTTACACTACAACAAGAACTTTTAATGAAAATCAGTAAACCAAATATTGCAAAAGTTTCAAGTGAACGATTATACCTAAGTTTGCTAATATTTTATTGTTACTATCCTAAATAAATTTACAAGCTGACTTTGATGAGTACAGAATTTTATTAATACTTAAAATGCGATTGGAGTAAGTTCAAATTAATTGGAAGGCCAATTAATCGCTTTTGAAACCTATTCAAATTGAATAATACTTTATCTGGAGTATGGTTCATTAATTAAGTTTGACAGTTTTGGCTGAGTTTGGCCTTTAATAAGACTAGGCAATTAGCTTATTTTTAATCAATCTCTAAATTTTAGGATTCAATTTTATTGCTAAATCGTCTTAATTTATTACTTTTCAAATTGATCCCATAAGAAGTTGAGCCCGGCACTTTCTGCGCTCGGGTACAGTCAACTCCAAAAATATGTATACACTTTAGGACCTTGTCACAATACATATGTATAAGAACGACTTCTACTTTCTTATACATTAAGTATTGCGACAAGGTCCTAATGTGTATAGTTGTATAAATATTTTTGGAGTTGACTGTACCTAGCGATCGAGGTCTTTGTGAAGTTTATCATCAGATCAAGAACTGTGGATTTTTGCAAGTAGGAAATAGGTGAAGTTTGATTATATAAACGTGTATACAAACTTCACCCAAAAAATTAAAAATACTTGTGGCTGTCACGGTATGTCGGTCCAACTGCCACGAGTTTTTTGACTCGAGCATAACAGTGACTTCCCTTTAAACCTACCATTACCTACTTACCATTTTAACAACTCGACTGTCATCATTGGTAATTAATAAATATGATACAACTCAGTATGAAACACGTATGATACAAGTAACAACAAGTATTTGGCGTTTCGTATAGCAATTTCGCTCTAGTCGCCTTAATGTGAAATGTATAGAACTATAGAATAATCCATGAGAATAATTGAGATTTATTCAAGCGTTTGCTTTACAATTGTCACTTGACAAAATTACAAATAACGTGCGGTTTACTTCGACCTGTATTTAACAGGTCTACCTTTAAAACAGGTACCATTTCTTATCTTACATTTGAAACATTGAAACTTCGTGTGACCCAGCAATCAAACTATATTATTTAAAAAGTCTTCTAAGAAAAGCTGTTACACCAATGTTGTAAGTGACATTTTAAGTCGTGTAAAAACACCGAGCGGTCTACAACCTTTGTTTAAAACGCCCCATGCAGGGAACACTGTTAATTTCCCTGGAGTAATTGGCTTTTTTACTCTGGGCACAGTAAAAAGAAGACCAAACAGGTCGTAGGTTTGAACGCGCTTTAGAGGTTTAAATTTCTACTCCTACCATCCTGTTCATATTTCTATTATTAGTTTGGTGTGAAGTAAAGTGTCGTAAGTGCACTTGAACGCTTCGGATAGGTAGTTTCTCAAACTTTAGAATAACCCCGCACTAGCGTCCTTTTGGCGTCTTACCGGCGACTTCCGCGCATCAGCATCAAGTCACCGCTACCTACTATGTTGGGATATGTGAGGAAAGCACATAAGTACGGGTTAAAGAACCTTATTTCACGATCACGAAAGAATAGAAAGAAAGAATTTAAAATACATAAGAGAGATTTTTATATACAATATTAAAAATAAGTGCAATTGTTTAGTTTAAGCGTGAAGCGCATTTAAAATGGGTACTATTTAAACGAGCTTCTAAATTACTAAGTCAGCCACAACCAATGCGCGTCTGAATAATAGTATATCAGCCACTAGATATCTTTTATGTAAGCCACTGTAAATATAACTCAGCATGGCAGTTATTTTTTAGCATCTAAATTTGTGGTATGCATTCAAATAGCAACCTTCTAAATTATTAATATATGACACCAAAATAATAATGATATTAGCTTCTAATTTCATAATTTAGTATGAATAAAATGTAACTCATCCTACATTTATTCGTTCGTTAAATTTACCTAAAATTGTCATCGAATATTATATTAAAGCCACTATTATTATTACACATGAATTGTAATGGTGTACAATTGTAAATATAAGAAAAACAAAATGTAATATTTTTTTACTTACGTAATAATTTCTTTCCACAAATCACAATGATTTTTATTGCAAAATTATTGATGTTTGGCGCGTGTAAAAAATATTATTACGCATTTCAGAAAATTGTTAATGGATTCCTTTATGTTTTCATAGCTGGATTTTTGAAATATATCTCATAATCCTCACAATTAAAATAAATCAATTTTATTGGTATCGTTTTTAGTAAGTATTAAATTTCAATTAGCACGTATGTAATTCAGAAATTATAAGAAAAGAAAATATGTATTACTGGCTAATTAATGGCGCTCGCGCTTAAGTTGGCCTTCCACGCTTTCTTTTCAGTCCAAGCACTGTGCTTTTACCTCCAATGGCGCCATTACGAATTTCAGTCTGATTGCTAGGCCGATCAGATGCTTGCCGGTTGCTGTCATGTCACGCACTGGCGCCAAATCGTAGGTACAGTGGCTATTTTCTCAATAAAAGAATATGAAGTATTATTTTAGATGTTAAGTTATAATATTTTTATGTTGAGTATTGAAGCTGGAATGTATTAATTTTTGTGGACATTGTATTGAAGCTGTAAAACTTAATATGGTGATGAGTTACAAATTCCGTGGCTGAGTTAGTAAATTAGTTTGCAGTATATAAATCAGAAGGACAAGTTAAATTAATTGTGGATATTCACTTGATGCTTTCTTTAACATTTTTAGTGGCCGTTGTAAAGAAGATGAATCAGTTAATTAAAGGCTAAGTAATTTTCCCGATGCTTAGTTATTAAATTAGAAGTTTGGGCACGTGGCCAAATAAAAATTTTGTGGCCATGTTTATTATTTCTCATTTAAAATATGTTTTAATACTTAGAAATCGATTCGGTCCCTACTGAAAATCAGCGTTATGGCTCAGGGCATAGCTTAATGCTGAGTAGGGTCCGATTCGACACTTAGCTCATTGTTTTATATAGTAAATTTGTTTCTCTTGTAATATGTATGTGTTAAGTGTCGAATAAATTATTTTCATTTCATTTCATCCTCCCCAGGCAGCGTTTTTAATTGTTTATCTCGTATTGGACATATTTAGCCGTGTCGATTAAAAGAACATTATATCTTCGCACTGTGAATCTCTATACTGTACTCTAATTCAATGCAACTGAGTCGTGACAAAGTAGTGCATTGGCAAAATTATGCTTAGGCAATTAGTCCGGAGTCCAAAGTGCACAAACGTGTTTCAGTCACGAAAATGTTAGTAAGCTTTAATAATTTAGCTTAGTTTGTAGTCATTTAATCACTTACGACGTCTGATGCCAAAAATTCAATTACTTGGACACGAGAAATCACTTTGACCTTTACAGTAGTCTAACAAAACTATAAGCCCGGTTTTATTAAAGTATCTATGTTTTCTAATAGTAAAAGAAAAACATGACTTTATAAAGAACTTAGCGGCCCGCCCCCACTTTATTTCGGGACAGTAGTTCCACTATCTATTAATAGATGTCGCTGGGCGTTGATTGCATCGCGATAGTGTTTACCTTCTTACTTTGTATATAAGGTAGGTCGATTTATATATAAGTAGACTGGCGACACAACAGATGGAGCTAGTTAAACTGTCCCATAAAAAACGAGTTTTTCATAATTTATGATCCTACTTTGCGAAACCAATTTTCGCATACCGACTAGATATATAATATATACCACTAATTAAGTTAATAATAAATGCTGCATTGCACTTGTGTAGGTATATCCCCAAAACTTTATATTAATTCGCATTTTATGTTATTATTGTGATGTGCTCAGAGTATCTGGGCTGGTCAACCAGCCGACGCTTGGTCCGCCGCCCCAAACAAACGCTGGCTGACGACGTGCTGGCCAATTGTAGTAAGCTGCAAGTCAATGACTGGCGTGAAACAGCGCTTGATCGAGATTAGCGGAGTAGTCTTATCTATCATCTATCAATTATTTCTTGTTGATTTTTTGTTTGCATCTGCATGTTGATCCTGTTTTTTTTTGTAATCAGGTTTTTTTTTCCCCATTTTTAAATATTTTTTTCTTCTCTGTAAGTATCTGTAGTTTTGTGCATGTCTACTCTTTTACTTATAATTAAAATCTTATGGCGTCACCCAAGGTCCAGCATGAAAACCAGCGCTGCAGCAGCTGCTTGCTGAACCTTGTTGGCCGCAACTTCTGTTTCCCTTGTTTTGTCTTTTTGTCTGTGTAAATGTTGTGGTCAATAAATGATTTCTTACTCTTACTCTTACAATTGGAGGCCAAGATACATATTGGGTCGTTGAGCCATCGAAGTAAGTAGGTAAGTGTGATTATAATAAGCAGCTTCCCCCAGCCGATGACCTCCAACAGTAACGTAATATTTGGATAAAGAAAATAAATAGGTACAAAAATACCGTTAAAAAGAAACATGTATATCAGATATTTTCCGAGACTCTTACAAATTGACAATCAGCCGAAACATCTCTGATATGAAAAAGGCAACACAAAAGCCGAGTTCCTTTCATAAGCAAATACTGGAACATTATTATTAGTAAACTTATAAACTCTCTTCAATAGAAGACCGATAGAATTTTACGTATTCTCGTTGAGTTGTTTGTGATCAGAAATTTACATTCGAAATACAATGAGAAGTTTCATCCGATATTAGTTTTCAATTTCCCAACCTATCATAGGAGGAGCAATGAATAAGAAACATAGTTGGACATGAAGTAAGGAAAAAGGACGGTGAAGGTATAACAAGACAAAAAAAAAAACCGACTTCAAGACTACACTAACAATATATACAATTGAACTAAAAAGTATAAAATAATATTTTGATTACAAGCCAAAGAACACTAAAGAAAAAACAACGAAATTACCTCCTCCTTTTTGAAATCAGTTAAAAATAAGCGTCAATGATGATTGACTCAAACGAGTATGTACTTTTTGTATGGTTATAAGTTCTAAAATCTATCGAGAGATGGCGCTGGATGTCAATTACATCGCGCAAGTATTTTGTCTTTTCGAGTTACCAAAAAGCATTATCGTTGTCTAATAAAGTACTCAAAAAAGTATAAATGAATAATATCCTCTAGAATATAATTAACATTATTTTTGCGAGTTTCGAATAACCAACGACTGGAATAACCTAATTATAATAATATACATTTCCAATTTGGGAATTGAACTCAAAATTTCAACTGCAGTTGTCGTTTAAGGTTGCTCTCTGGTCACTGAATCTTAAAGGCACTTAATGTTTCTTATCATATTCATTTTTCGCAACACTAGGCACATAATTATAAAAATGTACAGGCATTATGAGATCAATTTAAACATTTTTCTAATTTAAAAGAAGGGTCTCTAAGTTCAAAGTATTTTATACACTGTTCTAAGCCTCTTCATTTTATAAAGGGCATTTTTGGCAAAATAAATTACACACTAATCTGAACTCGAACGAAATTTACGCCCACGAAACGACATTAAATTTTCATTATGCCCTTAAAACCAATCATATTTAGGTATGTACAACGTGTAAAGTTCGTGACTTAAGGCTTATGTAAAATAATTCATTTATAATATGCAGGTGACACATGAATGGAATTACATGAAGCATTTATAATTTTATGATGATTTATGATGTTAATTTTGACACAATCTGATTTAACTTTTCAAAGTCTATTGAAATGGTAACTAGTTAAATTATTTAAGTACAAGGTGAGTTAGTAAAAACGATGTGTTTGTGAAGTTAAGTGGCACTCACGGTGAAATATCAAGAATGTATGCGTACGAATGAATATATGTAACTGTTATACTAACTGTCATGTCCTCAGTACATACTGATAGACGATGGAGCTGAAACACGACGTTATATAGATATGAGAGGTCATCATCATCATTTCAGCTAATAGACGTCACTGCTGGACATAGGCCTCCTCCAAAGTTCTCCACACAGATCGGTCCTTTTTTTTTTTTTTTGATGTCCCAGGGGAAATGCTTTACGCATACCCGTCCGCCGGGGGGCGGACGGGTTATGTCGGACTCCCCCCGCGGCGGCGGGGGTGTACCGACTAAAACCCCTGGGCACCCTCTCATCGTCCTTAAGTGGGGAGAGACCGTGGTGACCGGCACGAAGCCTTCACGCTCCACGACCCTCCCCGGACGGGGCCCGCCTAGACGGCGGGCAGGACGCTGTCCCCCCCAGATGGGCTGGGGGGGACGATAGGGACAACCGAGGGTGAGCGGCCGTCCCTAACAGGCAGTGAAGGTGGCCGGTGCAATGCCGGCGCTGGTACCCCCGTACCATGTGCCGGCTGGCCTCCTCCACAGAGAGGAAGGAGACGCGCATATTGTCGGCGTCTCCTCCCCCTCCTCGCCTTGCGGAGCGCGTCGGCGGAAGGATCTGCCTCCCTCACCCGCTCCGCCGCCTCTTTCGCTGCCACCACCTCCTCACAAAAGGAGGCGAAAGCCCTCCAGGCCTCCTCCCCTGCCAGTATAGCTTGCACTATACTGACAAGGGCGAGGTTCTGGCCGACTTTCGCCACCAGCGCCTGGCGCTGCTGATCCCACGACGGACAATACCTGAGAGTATGGTCCGCGGTGTCGTCAGCAGCGCCGCACTCATGGCAGGAAGGGGTGCTCTCTCGGCGGATAAGGTGCAGGAATGACCCAAAGCAGCCATGCCCGGTCAAAACCTGCACCATCCTAAAGGAGAGAGCCCCGTGAGGCCGCTCGAGCCACCGGTCAAATACCGGGGCGAGCGCGTCCAAAGTGCGACGGCCTGAGCTGGAACGTAGCAGGTCCGCGGACCAGTCCCGCACAAGCATTTGCTGCGCCTCGCGCCTGACGGCCTCCCGTTCGACGGGACAAAAGGCCTCTCCTCTAGCCTTTTTAGCGGCCGTCCATTCATAGACGGCCGCCAAAACATCCGCTTCGAGCTCCCAGGGAGCATTCCCTGCTAGCGCGCAGGCAGCAGAAAAACCTACTGTCCGGTAGGCCCGCACTACCCGCTGGGCAATCGCGCGTTGGGGTGCACGAAGGAGGCGGATGTTTTCCCGCCTCGACAGTGCCTCGGCCCAGATGGGCGCGCCATACAGAGCCATGCTTCGCAGGATACCGGCATACAATTTCCGGCACCTGGAGTTAGGTCCGCCCATATTTGGCAAAAGCCAACTGTAAATAATTCATTTATAATTTATGCAGGTGACACATGAATGGAATTACATGAGGCATTTATAATTAAATGATGATTTATGATGTTAATCTTGACACAATCTGATTTAACTTTTCAAAGTCTATTGAATTGATAACTAGTTAAATTGTTTACAATATGAGTTAATAAAAACGATGTGCTTGTGAAGTTAAGTGGCACTTACGGTGAAATTTCACGAATGTATGCGTAAACTGTTATACTAACTGTCATGTCTTCAGTACATACTGATAGACGATGGAGCTGAAACACGACGTATATATCTAGGTAGAGTGGAGAGGTTATCATCATCATCATTTCAGCCAATAGACGTCACTGCTGGACATAGGCCTCCCCCAAAGTTCTCCACACAGATCGGTCCTGTGCCATCCGCATCCAAGGGACTCCCGCGACCTTCACTAGATCGTCGAACCACCTGGTGGGAGGCCTGCCACGGCTGCGGCTTTAAGGACCTTTCCACCCCAACGGCCCTCTGTTCTCCTCGCAATGTGCCCTGCCCATTGCCATGTGAGCCGCGCACATCTTTGAAGTGATAATCGTTACCCAGTGCCATCTATTGGCAAGTATTGGAACTAATAGCAAAACTAAGTCCCGAAACGAAATAAGGACAGGGCACTAGTTACTTAATAAAAAAGAAAAGTACCTAATCTTTATGCTTACTAATGGTGTAACAACATTTTGAACGCATAAAGATTTGTAAAATCTAATTCTCGTAATCCAAAAGAAAAACATTACATAAAAAGACGTGAGGCTGTCAGTTTCTGTCTCTATTAGAATAGTCAAGCATTTTATAAATTCAAAGCTTTGTGATAAGAAGATGAGGTAAACATGATTTATTACTTCACGTACTTTTGCTTGGATGATATTTTAAGGGTTGAGAAAATATGGAAAGGTGTTTTAGAAAAAAATATTATTGTAACTCTTTACCTACGACACATACAAAACAGAATTATTGTGTTTATCTCTGGGACGTCCACATGTGTATGCATACTAAGCACACGTGTACCACGCACGTAGACTCAGACGTATTAAAAAACACACACACACATACACACGAGCACACTCACACTCAAACATACATACACACACACAAACACAAACACACACACAAACACAAACACACACACACACGCAAAACACATATATTATAAATACATGGCTGTATGTTAGTGTGTATGTCAATTTTGTTTAAACTCATCATCATCATCAGCCTTTTGCACTCCTCTGTTGGACATAGGCATCTCCAAATGCTCACTTTGATCGATCTTCGGCTACTTGCATCCAGCTCCAGCCAGCCCTCTTACCGTAGTTATCCTATCATAATCAATCGGGGCCTGAGGCCTGAAACTACGTTTACCAGGACGCTTTGCTTAACTATCCTACTATTAATGAGGTATTCAACGATTTTTACTTATCCATACTTGTCCTTGTACCAAAACTAAAAATTAGCAATATTTCTAAGCTTATTTTACAGCTCTATATATCTTATTGTTCATCTTTGCGACACAAATCTGTGATGTCAAATCCATCGAGCAGATCCGTTCATACTTCCTTGACTCTCAGAGGAGATCAGGCGCAATAAAGGCTCTGTTTGCTTCTGAAATGATATCCATTGAGGCTTTCAGGCGTATAGGTATGTTTGAATCGCCTACGCTTGTTTCGTTCAGCATTTTAATGGTTAGAAATATAAGCGGAACATTTCGTTTGTTTTATAGACGTGTGCTAGTTTTAGTTAAGAGCGCTGCTTGGTACACTAACGCCATTATTTTATGATTTAGAGCCTCGTTTATTACCTCTAAGTAAAGTGTCAAGTAATTTTCTTGTCAATTAAAGTGGGTTCGGAGAAAATTGGCCCCTTGTATTTGTATTGAAAAAATATTTAAATTAAACTAGGCCGCGGACCAGGGGCCAAATTTTCTCCGACCCGCTTTAATTGACAAGTAAATTACTTGATACTTTACTCGTAGGTGGTGAACGAGGCCCTAATAGAAAAAAAAACTATGGGAGGAAAGTATTTGTGACTTTTGAGACATTTTTGTCTAGTTTATTTGAGTCACAAACGTCATGATAATTAATACCGTGCCTAGCATGGATAACTCGATAAGTCAAATGTATATTTTTATAGCGTAATGACTTTCTACATCTAAAACCCTCTTAAAAAACTAAATTTAACGTGTAACATAAGTACGTTATATAAAGTTATGGACTGCCTTTATATCTCTAACGGTACCTTATTATCTGACGATCGCAAGACAGGTTAATGATAAACTAATTAACAATTTTCCAACTCCATTAAAACACCATAATGTAGTTTCAGAACTTAAATCCAACATTATACAAATATGTATAAAAAAGTTATACCATTTCACTGCGCATAATTTACTCTAGTCCCATTCAAAGCGTTTATATGAAGACAAGTAGTAGAGCAAACTTGAGGTCCGTTTATATGAAAGTACATATTTCATCTCGTTACAGAGAGGACTCGTATGTTCTCACGCTGCAGTAAAGTGAATATACGCAACCACTAAGCGTATTTCTCATACCCGCCCATAAGGGTTGTCTGCCAGTGACAATGATATTAAAACGCTTTTCTAAACGAAATTTTGAAAACATGTCTTCTGTAGCGCTACCATGAAATTACAGTGACCGAACTCGCTAGAGTCTGCGTAAAAAAAAATTAAAAGTGTACAGCCCCACTTGAGAAACTAAAATATAGTAAGAGTTGTCAAATAGAAACCTATCGAAATGTATTTGCTAGCGAGTAACGTTTTCCGTAGCGCTACGAGTTAGGCTACGAGTTGACATCGAAAACTGACATGACGTAAACTATTGCTCTGTCTCTTTCAAATTCATCACAATGAAAGAGATAAAGCGATAGGTTTCGATAGCGAGGATAGTATTTCAAACTCTATGGAAATACCACGAGTCACAAATTTGACGGTAGGTATCGAAAAGTTACGTAAGTGTTCAATCTATCAACTGTGGTTACGTTATGTTACTTTTCGATGCCAACTCATGGTAGGTAGCGCTACTGAAATTTGGCTAAAATGGTCAATTACATACTCTCATGCAGGTCAATATTTGTGCACAAAATAGTTACGTACACGCAGATACAAATGCACTCTCTGTTCCTTTTCTTATTCTTTTACAAGCTGGCCTACGGCTTCATCCGTGGTATAGTTATTTAAGCAGTAATTCTTTTCCAACTGTGACTTTGAAGACTGGCGTACCCTTCATCACCAAATAGGTCGGATTATATAAAAACGCTAGAACAAAATATCATTTCCTCATCACGTACTCTACACCTTCGTTTTAAAAGTAGCCTATAATCTAGACTACTTATATTTTGTGTACTAAACATTGAAATAGGTTTAGTAGTTTTGAGGTGACGGAAAAACAGACAAACAAACCTTCACCTTAGTATTTTGTCCCGGTTTCATCCCAAGCTGCCGCTTCGGAGTCCGGTGCCCGCTTTCCTGCTTCCACTTTTCGCACGGTCTTGGATATCTACAGCGGTCAGTATATTGGCACTCATATTGTCACCTTTAACGACGTCACTTATACCTTTTTAGATCTACTCCTTCTACGTAGTTGTCCTGTTTTCGCAGGACTTGGCCGTACTTTAATGTTTAATCTGAATATACTTTATCGCTTCGCTAGTAGTATAAACCAGACTCCCTTCTCTGGAAGGTCGTAGCCAGTAAAAGGGGTGAATAGGAACTATTTCTAGGGCGCGTTACTACACCCGCTCGGTAAAGCCTAAGACTATTCCCGTGTGAGACCCAACATATTCTAAAAACATTAGGTAGGTTTACAAAAATATGAGGACACCTGTACGTTTCGGGTTTCTGATACTCGTAACCATGAATAAGTTAGTCTGGTTCCGATAAAAAGAGTGAATAGGTCAGACGGCAGACGCTATAATGCTAGACTCAGCAAGCCTAGAATAATGGTATACCCCGGGATTCAAAGCGACAAATTTTTATCCATTAGATGGCACACGAACAGATTTTGGCCATAACCAGGGACCACCCCAAGATTATTTTTTTATGTGATTAGTAGCAGACCAGTTGACGGATCACTTGATGGTAAGCGATTGCTGCCGCCCATAGACACCTGCAACACTATGCGCTGCCAACCTTAAATCCCCATTCCCCAGAATTGGGTCTCCGGTACCCTCACTCACTTGACGAAACACAGCGCTGCTTTACGCTGGTCTTCTTTGAAGTCGTGGTATCACTCCGGTCGAGCCGGTCAATTCATACCGAAGCTCTCCCACAGTCTTAAATAAGACAGACACAGAGAGAAAGATCTAGAAAAATGTAAAGACCGCACCATCGCTTCGCTAGTTGTGTAGACACGGCCCATCCTCCGGGAGGTCGTAACCAGTAACCGGGGTGAAATGGAACTATTTCCAGGGCGCGTTACGGAACCGCCCCGTAAAGTCTATGACTACCCCCGCGGGAGACCCGTCGTGTTCCTAGAATTTGAAAAGCACGTAAAACTACTTACGGCAGGTTTTACGCGTGGTAAGAGATGTTGGTTGAGGTTTTATGAGTAGTATTATTTATGACTCTGCTGCGGCATTTTGTTCCGTTTAGCGATTAGCCGTAATGTTTGATAGGTTTTTTACAAGATCAATATAAATTTACGATGAAAAACCGATCAAGTGCGAGTAAGACTCAGGCGACGAACGGTTCCGTGCCTATTGGTATATTAAAAATATCTATATCTCTTACTTACCTAGTTATATCAAAAACATTCATTCCTCAATCATTTATAAGTTCACCCAATCATTCGTTCTTTTGATCATTCTGTGCCGTTATGACAGACTCACTCAATAAACTACTGTGCAACATGTATTTTTTTATCCTGAACCCATAACCAACAGCACCAAACATTTTCTACTTCGGTCTCTCACGCAAAGTTAAGATAAAAACAATAATTATAATTTTTAAAGACCTATCCATAGATATCACAAGCAATAACCACCGCCTATGGTCACCCGCTACACCAGAGGAATCACAAGTGCGCGGACCTTTTGAAAAGGAATACGCCATTTTTTAAGGTTTGCAGGTCGTATCGGTCCGGAATCTAGTTACTGTGAGTGACAAAATCCAGCTAGTATTTCGAGTAGAAATCCTCAAATCTCTTTGAGCCAAGACCTCTCAAGCAGCTTACCTCGCCAAAAACACCTAGGCTACCGCACTAAATATTTCCAGCATTTTCTATTACTATTTCAGTGTATCTGGACAGTTTTAGAGATGTGTAAGAATCTTTTCTGCTTTGCAAAAATGTTCTGATTGAAATCTATGTTATTTTCTCCAATATTTATAAGTATAAAGCCAAGTTAAAATAAGTTTTTAAATGAAAAAATATTTTAATTCAACTTTTCTGTATTAAATCCACCGAATAGAGTGCAAAGATGTTTTATTTAAATAATATTATGTGAATATTGTTTTTGAATTATTATAGCTTTACCGATAGAAAGAAAATATGTATGTACCTACTCCTATGAGTAAATACTCAAACAAACAATGTAAAATGTAAATGATATTAATCTAAATATCAAAATATTTAAACTACGAAAACAATTTATCAGTGATAGTTTTGTACGGATGAAATTTTTTGCAGTTCAAATATCTAATCGATTTTTCAATCAGCATTCACCTCTCTACGTCGTTTCATTTCTCTAAGCCCGTTTCTGATGCTGAGGCAGTGCTGGATTTATTACTAAAGGATTCCATTACTAAAAAGAATAAAACAATAGCTGCCTACTGGCGAAGTTAAGGTGGATAGCATGCAATCGACGGCCCGCGGCGTAAATCAGCTGAAAAAATATGGCCGTACCGAGAACAATGAGAGAAGTATTTTAATTGGAAATTTTAATATTGGTCCGCAATGTTCTGCGGGTTTGTTTCTGCTAAGTGATGCAAAACGAAGCTCTTAAGTCAATGCTGTAAATTTATTTTAAACTAGATGGCATGCCCTAGGATCGACGATCAATGTAGAATGGCTAGCAAGAGATGGATGTGAGGAGTGAAAAATTTATCGGAGTGGCAAATATTAGGAGAGGCCTATGTCGGACAGGGGTATAGGTAAAATAGGCTGATAATGAAGATGATAATGAGGTGGCATGCCCTGATTTCCTTCTGGGAAATGTCCCAGAAGGAAATAGTGTGGAACTAATGAGTTCCACTCTATACCATTAGATCCTACTCCCCGCAGCGATATTTCTGAACCGTTACGACATTAATATCTTCAAGAAACGAGCTTATACCTTCCCCAAAGGCCGGCAACGCATCCGCACTCCTTCTGGTGTAGCTGATGTCCATGGGCGGCGGTGTTCACTTATCTTCAGGTGACCCGCTAGCTCGTTTGCATTTCTATAATTATTATGTAAAAAAAATGCGCTTACTGTCTATTGTATCGCCTTGCATCTAAGTTTGTAGAATTTTGCTTTCTTAAAAAATATCATACTACACAATAATCAGTGCAAATAGGTTGGTGGTGCTAGTTTTTGTCGTTCATTGTATCCCCTTTAGCACGGGAGGGCAGGCCAGTAGTTAAGTAAATTGGATAAAAAATCTATGTTTGCATCCACTACCTAATCCATACAAGGCCAGTGTAGCCAGTCCTTCATCAGTAATGGAATCCTTCGGTAATAAATCTGTTCTTGTGTCAGAAACGGCACTGACACAAATAGAGCAGCGAAACGGACTGCACTGGTACAGTTACATGCAACGGAAAATGTTTACGTGGAATGGAATGCATTATGGAAATCTTGGTGGTCGATGCTGTGGTCAAGTCTTGAGATGAGCTAAAATTCAGTTAGAAACTTACTGAACCTACCACGTCAAGTGCACCTATGGAATTTTTGAAGATTATTAATATTTGCATAGGTATTTGTTACATAGGTATAAGCCCGGCCGCGGTGGAGGGAAAACATCGTCAGAGTTGGTCTGGTTCGACTCTTAAAAAGTTGCGTTGGTAAGACGGGCAGTCGCTTTTTGTAGTTAGCAGATCTAAATCCTAAATCTATCATGGTCTAAGCGTACCCTGGTCCGCAATCAAAAACCACATGCTAAATAAAATAAGTTATTAAATTGAGACAACATCACATACATTGACCTGGTCCCAAACTGTGTCCCTGTGCTGTGTTTCGCCGAGTGAGTGAGGGTACTGGAGGCCCACTCGGGGGGGAAAGGGAAAAAGGTTGGCAGCGCACTTGTAACTCCACTGGTGTTGCAAGTGTCCATGGGCGGCGGCAATTGCTTACCATCAGGTGATCTGCCTGCTCGCCTGCTACCTGTCACATAAAAAAAAAGGTTTTCCCTCGTGCTATGGAAACTAGAAACAAATGAAGATGATGAGATGAGAAAAATGCTTCAAATACTTGTACAACCGGGAATGGCATACTAAGATGATTTAATCTTCAAGAAATACTTAAAACTATATTCAGAATATCATTGTTCAGGACTTGAATATTCAAATTCTTAAGTTTTCTCAAGCGAAAGCTCCTTATGACTACACGGAACACTTACGTAAGTGCCAGTACTAAGTCGGTTTCAACTCTTTCCAAGGAAGTTTAGCTAAACTGGTTGATAGTATCTTGTAACGGGTTAAGGACTAAACTTTCTAAGAGGTCCGATTGGCGGGTAACCTAGTAAAACATTAAGTTTAGAGTCGTGAAACTGCTCACATCGACATTAGATATCCCAAAACTTTCAGGAATACGGTAAAGGTAGTGAAAAACTACTAGCTAAGATTTTTTGCGGTTACGTTTATATATATATATATATATTTATTTATTAATCAAATATGTTTAGGTACATAAAAAGTGCATTAGTCCCGCAAAACTATTTCCATAGTTGGTCTGCAGGATCACGAGTCTCGAGTCACGAGTTTGGTTTACTGCTAAATATTAAAAAATCTTTAATACATGTATCTGAAAACATTTTCATTACTCTAACCAGGGGTTTTAACAGCCATTCTCAACAACATTTTGTTCTACGATTTTTGGAAATAAAAATCAAAATTCGTCTGCTATATAAAATGATCAAATTGCGTGACCGACTTTAAGTGAAAAGTCTAATGTTTTTTATGCGAATTTCCAGAAGTCATTCAAACTAGAACCAACCCACAAGAAGAAAGTTTCGAAATAATTAAACTTTTGATGTAGAAAACTTAGTGTTAAAATTAAAATATGGAACTCGATTTCATCCGAAATTAGGGTTGGTTCTTGCTTGCAAAAGTACGGCAATGTTCTTCAGAATTGGGTGGTCAAAGAGATGGAAATGTCTACAAATACACTCTTCATGACCCGAAAATTTGCAATTTGCTGGAGTGGCAGTAAGCTAGACACTTCTTGGCCACACCAAGAATCATGGTTCCAAACAAACAGGTTTCCTCACGGTATTTTCCTTTACCTCAGAACTAATTCATACTTTCATACTAATATTATAAATGCGAAAGTAACTCTGTCTGTCTGTCTGTCTGCTACTCTTTCACGCCAAAACTACTCAACGGATTTAAATGAAATTTGGTATACAGATAATCTAGACCCTGAGAAAGGACATAGGCTACTTTTTATTGCGAAAAGGGGGTTGTATGGGGTTGAAAGGGGGGTAAAAAGTTACTTTTCCACGCGGACGGAGTCGCGGGCGGCCGCTAGTAAGAATATAAAAAAACGAGGAGCGTTCACACATTTGCTTGTATGACTTTCCTTTCGGAAGGGGTAGTTCCTATCCACTGAGCTATCATTTCTCTATATACAATCACCTGCAATCACCTGGCCTCTTATGCCAAGGCTATAAGGTTCATATTTGAATGAGTTTGTATACTTATTAGTGCACGTGCCTTATTGGCACTAAAGTAAGGCCATTTTATAAAAGTAAGGTAGACCATTCTTCGCTTCGGTCAAAGATGAAAGTGTTCGTTCACTCGGAAATCAATATCTCGGGGACCCAGGAATATTGAGGTCTATCTTGGTATTATGGGAATATTTTTGAGCAGCCAACGAAGTGGGAGTGATTTATTTATGCTATTATATTTAGGAAATCCTTGGAGTCTTTGCAGCTTCATTTTTTTTATTCAAGTGCATGAAGATGTTTTCTATGAGAAAAAGTGATGCAAATCTCTTTAGTCTAGCTTTTTCTTTTAGAATTTTGACAGTCAATTGTTAATTTTCTAATTTTTTGTCAAAATTGTATCTGTGTGTAACCCAATGGAATGGCTCCAGTCCGCTTGTGACCACGGCCGTTGTACCGCGTCTAGCAGTAAGTGGTATAATGTACTTTTATTTACATATCCTCGCGCTTAGTCCTGTTTATATACAGTATTTGTATACTGCAACACAAAAGTTAAAAAACATATAAATGTTTTTTTTTTTTATAATATAGGTAGCAGACGAGCAGGCGGATCACCTGATGGTAAGCAATTGCCGCCGCTCATGGACGCTTGCAACACCTGTGGAGTTACAAGTGCGCTGCCAACTTTTATCCCGGGGGGAAGGCCGGGTGGGCTTCCGGTACCCTAACTCACTCGGCGAAACACAGTACATTTTACTTTGAAATCAAGTTTTTTAATTTACCAAAGAAGAATAGATCCCAGAAATACAGTCCATTGAAAATTAAAACGGCATTTTGTACACATACACACCATGTAAACAAGTCTTAACACTTTTGATTCTTGGGTAAAGCCCCCGTTGACTGCATAATTTATTCAATATAACGTTTATTGACAGCTTCGAACTGTGTAAGGGATAATTCGATATCCCTCCTATTTAGGATTGGTTACGAATAAACGCGATATTATTATGTTGATATTCGCGCCACGTCGGCGGTCTCGCTGCCCGGTACGTTTTAGTGTTGTCCTTGTAACTGGATATCGATAAGTTTAGTAACGTTTTTTGTCAGTATTTAGTTATTACAGCCATCTGGTTTTTATTGACAATCTGGAACTATTTTTATAAATGCTTGTCTTTGTTTCCTTATCTTGTATTTTTGTCGACTTCGATAATGCAAAAATAAAATATTATTTGTTTTAAGCGTTCCCTATCTTGTCTTTTTAACGACATCGACAGTGCAAAAATAAAATATTATTTGTTTTAAGCTAAAATGTGCTAACATGATTTAGGCCATTTTGGTAAAAAATAATTACAATATATTTTTCAGCCCGTCCCAAGGGGAATAACTCGAATTTTACATCATAGAGTGTCTAAGGCTAGTATTTATTCTCATTTTAATATTTATTCCCATAACTTAAGTACTTTTTATAGCTCAAAGTAATTCATATATTACTTAGGCTAAAGAATGTTATACTCTTACAAAATTTACCAACCGTTTCTCACAGTCACAATTTTTTTTTTAACAATAATACTTGAATGAAAAATACTCATAAAACATCGATACCGGAAACATCGATACCTTCACATCGATATAATAATCGACTCCAGCCCATTGTATCTGAATGAATATTGTTATGGAACAGTACAGCAATATACAATATTGTTAGGAGAAGTAGTGCTTGTGGAAACGGCATGGAACAGAAGTCAAAATGGCACGTCCTGAATTAATGGAAAAGTTACATGCAACATGACTGTTTTGACCGTGGGAGAGCCATGCTTCTGCATGGCTGAGCTGAGATAGCATGACTGTTGTATTTTGAGCCGGTCTGAGTATATTTTGTGAGTGAGGGTGCTAGAGGACTAATTGAGGGGAGTTAAAAGTTTGACAGTGCACTTAAAACTTCACTGGTATGCAACTATGGGCGGTGGCAATGGCTTACCATCAGGTGATCCGTGTGCTTGTCAGCCACCTATAAAAAATATCTGTCACGACGTACTAGGTATAATTTTTAGGCACTTCCAGACGGTAAGACTTATGTTAATTTTTTTTAAATAGATTTGGTAACAAAAATCAAAATAATTTGACATTTAAGTACAAATAACCATAATATTAATTTATTTTCTATAGGTTAGCAAATAAAAAATGCACGTATTTGACATTTAAGAATTAACGCAAAAGAAACAAATAGAATCTAATGGCACGATAGCAGCCATATACAAAAAAAAGAAAAAAAAAAAAACAAATAGAATCAAAACATCGACAATATTTCTTTGCTATTTCCTTGCATCCCAAACCCGGATTTTATCAAAATTTAACCGGTATAGAAGTTTCAAGCAATAACAGTGTTATTGGGAAAAATGCGCTGCCTATTTGTGAGAATTGTATTGAACAGAAGTCAATAGGTCACGTTCCTAGATTGGTTGTGAGAAAGCAAAATAAAATGGATGTCGCACTGGAGCGAGTAGACGCGAGCTGCGAGCGTTTCTACAATTGATAAAATGTAGGTAATATCTTGCGAGTACAGTAGAGAAAACGTTAGTTATTTCTTTTACCAAAGTTTATTGTTGTACGTAGAAATACACTTAAACAAAATGGCGAATATTGCACCGGTTTTCTGCGGGTAACAGATTTTATTCACCGCAGCAGAAACAATACAATATGTAAACTTAGGGTCATCAATTCATACTAATTCACACAACATCTCATACATTGACTTGACTCCGTACAAAGTAGCTTAAGCAACAGTGTTACAGCTATCAGACAACAGAGAAAACACAAATTAAAAAATAAATACATTTATTACACCCAGATACTGAACAACACAAATATTCATCACACAATTGTTCGACCAGGGTAGAAATCAAACCCACGAAATTTGGCAAATGTAGCAGGGTCACTATCAAATGCAGTATTCAGTAGGTAAAGATGAATTACCTGCAGAATAAAGCAGTAGGATCTAAGTTCATTAATACTGGTTATTGTAGTTACAAAACTTTTATTCCTTCCTAACGAATAAGCACTAAATTCAGTATCAATACAATTTCGCACACAAAATTCAAAACCAACCGTCCACAAAAACGCCCTATCAGAACCGGTAAATTCCACTATGAACCGGATTTTACCGGTCCAAGAGGCGGCAAACGCGGCCGCCCGCTGGTCCCACCTCGGGTGCCTGATTGAATTCGTTCCGGATGATTTAGTGGTTATAAATAAGGGATTGTGTGCGGACGTGGTTTCTTTTATACGGGGGCGAGTGATGAACGCAAATGATTTGGGTGCTAATTCAATTGGTATTTTTAGAGTGTAGAGTAAAGTATCAGCATTCTGTCCCATTGCAGGGAATAGACGTCCATTAAAGAAATCAGACCATCGCTACTATTGGGATGGGATTAGGCTTAATCATCAGGCTTGCGTATTTTTTTTTTTATGTGAAAAGTGACAGGCAACATATTTGGCATTTACTTACCATCAGGAGATCCATCTATCACCTGATGGTAAGCAAATGCCAAATAGGCAAATGAAACCTTTATTGGCGCCAACGTTTTTAACGTGTGAACCGGTTTTTATGATGAAAAAATGGCACTATTCATAGTGTATATGTTTAATAGTTATATCTCAATTCTCACCGTACAAAATTGTACCAGAAAGACAAAATCAGAGCTGAAACCCAGTATTAGAAGCGGCGTGTCGTCACCGTCATCTGTCCCCATACTTCATACGTGTCTTTCGCTTGGCGCATGACGTCACCAGGGCTGCCAATGCCGTGTAGTGGCGGCTGCTGCCAGACAGTATTACGTGCGCTTGGATAGATGGCGCTTTTCACCAAAATAACTTTGTTGCTTTTCGGTTGGAATCAAAACTACTTTATTACCAGTATTACATTAGTTTTAAATATCTTACATTATTTTGCCTGCAAAATTTCAAAGTTGAAACATTCACTAACAGTTTCTCAATCATGCTTTTAAAAAGGAAACAATATCAGTCATTCATTGGCATTATCTACTCGTATATTGTTGTAAGAGAACAAAGACATCATTAAATTAATTTAATATCTTTATCAAATGCTACATCGAAAAGAAACGAGAGGTGTCATATAATTATGTATTGATGTATTATTATATTTGTATTCCCTCTGTTGTCTGATATCTGTAACACAAATGCTAGTACGGAGTCAGGTCAATGTATGAGATGTTGTGAGAATTTATTTATTTACAATTTTTAGCGCTTCGCTGTGTACCTGTCAGTTTTCATCGAACTCATGACTTGTCCCAAGTTAGAAGGTACATGACGTAACACAATGGAATTGTCGGATTTATTAAATGCAGCTGACGTCATGTGACGTCACTATGCAAAAATCGGTTCGACATGTCCATATCTGAAATTCTATTTTTCAAATATCGACTATGTTCAATGACTAGTGTAAAATGAATAACTGACTCGTATCGAGTTATCTAATTCGACACCCAATGGTACTGGTAAAAGTGATACAAATCTATTATCGTCATACAAAATCGCCTCTTAATTTTCAAATAAAGAGGCGATTGTGTACTTATATCACGTAATTCATTACATGACATGTCCAAACAGACTTTCTTTAGACTTGTCACGTTATTCTAGTAAAAAGGCGACATCTTTAATCTATATTATTATGTACAAAGAGTTAAATGATGTTGCCTTCGGTAAGCTTTATTATTTGATCTGATAAAACGATACACTTGTGGGATGTAATCGAAGCCTAGCGCCATATATTGGTACAGAATGGAACTGAACTAATGTTCCGAAACGAAGTGAGTGCGGGCTACTGCCTAAGCCTATTTAAATAGGATTATTTTATTATTGTTTAACCAAAAAGATATCTAATTTTACAATTTGAATAAGATACTTATATACTGGTATCATAATAAGAAATATTGTTAGAATAGAGGATAGAATTTCATCAACTCTCGCGTAAAGTTCATGAAACATAGCACAAAAATTGCATTAATGTGAAAAAACCTACCAAAAGTACTTATGAACACTCAAGGACTCCCCTTAATTACGTCTTTAATTCGGCAAGGTCCTACGTCAATCAGATCTGATAGGAGTTGTGGGACCATGTCAAAGTGAGGGACGTGGGCTTAATTACTCTCGTGTGGACGAAGGAATGATAAAATGTTATAAGATGAATGGATAGAAACGACGGAATACTCCTAAAGTAATTAATGTGATAATTACTTTTTGATAGAATATGGGCAATATTTATAACTTTACTATTAAACAAGATCTAATAATAATTAATTTACTAGCTGAAATGACTTTGTCTGATCAAAGGTGAAGCCGTCCATATGTACAGCACTTGTCTTTATTTACTTTTGAACCTAATAATCATTTTATATCTAGAATGTTAATATTTTTACTAGATTTTTTCCCTCTTATGAGAAAACATGACTCTGAACTAGTAAGGACACGCAGGACATTAATTATAATGCATAAGTGTTTGTGCAAACACTGGTGCACTCTCTATGTACCCTCATATGTTTCGATGGGACAATAGTGTGACACGACCAAAGAAGGATCAGGTGCAGGATCAACAGATTAACGTGCTTTCCGAGGCTGGGGGTACAAGACCGCCAACTTCCAGGACTTCGGGCTGACACTGAGAATTTCTCAACAGAAAAACTCAGGTATTTTTGCCCGACCCGGGGATCGAACCCTGCCCTTTAGCACAGCCGTCGCTTTAAAGTGACCCACTACCCACTGCGCCACCGAGGCCGTCTGTAGATATACAGGGTGTATACACAGTGATCTGATTATGGGGAGGAATTAAAACCATAAAATAGTGTCGCATTGATTGAATCGTTCGTTTCGTTTTACATTAACCTTATCTAGATTCTCATGGCAATTTCGTAGGAATACTAGATTTAGATATATTAAGAGAATCCAAAGAATGACCCACAATAGCCTTTTCTCAAAATAGAACTGGTTATCCTCTTCCAGATCCCAACTTTCTTATTGCTCGCGAGAAATTAATTTCCCTAACTAACAGCGCAGATGGGCCAAGTCATGATCGATCTATGATCCCGGGGAAACAACTGAGTAATTAGTTCAGCTCGGAGTTCAACTTGGGGATGAAAATCGTGTCTTTATGTCTGAAGTTTTATTGGGTCACTTGTTTAAGACATTGGTCGTGCAGCCACACATCGAAGTATACAAAACTGTCAAATTTCTTCAAGCGACTCTCATCTTACTGTCACACACATTAGGTTGAATACTATTGAGATAATTTGAAAGATGGCCTTTATGTCGTTTTTGCAATTAATTTTAGTTTTGGTTATGTTCAAAAGATACATTTACACATTTTTTACGATACACATACGCAACAATTTTTGCAAACAAATCGTGCTTCTATCTGTCGTGTCGCTTCTTCTAATCGTGTTTCTAGATGATGAGCGTTTTCATTTTTTTTTTCATTCCAGTCTGAGAGAGAGGCAAGCTCCTTCCTCTTACTTAGCCAATAAGTTAGTACTGACGGTCAAAAGCAGTGTCATTATCACCTAGTGCCTCCTGCACGCGGCCTCCACTCATGGAATTTTCCACCCCAATGGCCGTCTGTTCTCCTCGCAATGTGCCCTGCCTATTACTACTTGAGCCACGTAATTCTTTGGGCTATGTCCGCGACCTTAGATCTCCTGCTTAAAACTCACACATCAACTTGACAAATCTAGGACACCATGTTTGGACCAAGGAGTTCTTATCCAATGAAAGTACCAACGCATTGCCGTTAAAGAACGACTTAGACGCCAAATATATTTTGATTAAAAGTATCAAGATTGTTTCTGACATTTAATTTCACTCCAAATACCATCACAATCCCGAGAATGATTCCCGAGGAAAGTTAATAAATGTTAAACCCTAACTTTCCATTTCGAGTTGTGCCCATATTTTAATAACTCATTAATTCAAGTAACGTTCCTTTCTGGGAAAATAAAGGACAAACTGCCACTCATTCGTTCCCCTATCAAAATTTAATTTGAGCTTTTGAATATTTTTGTTTGCTTTCCAGTTAATTTTAACATTTTTTTATATATTTAACTGTGCAAAATTATTCAGGAAATCAATTTGCCAACTTAATTTACTTCAAGTAGTTTTTTTGATTAATATTTTAAGCCTCTGATCTTGGACATATTTCTTTGTATACCGGTTGTTTTACTGCTAGAACTCATTACATATAAAAAAACGTTAAGTTCAAATAGGAATGGCAATGGACGTGCCCTGTGGCTAGGGGCGTTAAGAATACTGCCAAGGTATTCCCGGCCTGTCGTAAGAGGCGACTAAACGGGCTTCGGAGTACGTGAGCATGCCCACTACTGGGGAGTGGCTTGCTCAGAATCATGACTCCGCGAGGAAAATATTCTACTGGGTGTCCTGGTAGGTCGCGCATTTGGGAAGGGCTGCATTGCGTCAAGCAAAAAAAAAGTGGCGAGCGCGATTTGCGGTACGGTCCAATCCCAGCTGTGAGGACTCCGACCGCGATTGCGCTGAGATAGACACCCCAGGGGTTTTGGTTAGGGTTAGAGTCCCACACACCACCTTGTCCCCACATGTGGCAAGGTGAAGGCCATGATGGTTTTCCCCTTGGGAAAAAAAGGAATGGAAATAAAAAAATCTTTATTTAATACTTCCTAGTGGCTCCCTGCAAACTTCGTTCCGCCTACTTTCTCACCTTTAGACCTTTTCTGGACTATGACAAACATTTTAAAACTAAAATCAGCTCAATAGGTTTTCCAGCCGTTCTCGAGTCTTAATCAGACTAACAAACATCAATTCTTTTTTATTTATATAAATAGATAGATGGTATAATTATAGACAAAACTTGAATAAAAAAAATCTTACAATGTTAAAACACAATACCGCTGATTTGGAATGTCGATTCTACTGAGAAAGCACCAAGAAGACAGAAACTCGATAGTTACTCTTTTCAAATAGTAATAAGTTAAAGAGTTTGATTTTAATTATGAGTTAATCGCACTAACGAACTATATGGATGACAATAAAGTAATAGGTTTCATATCCAGATTACTATTATTGCCAACTAACCACTTAATAAAATTGGACCAAAAAATTCAAATCCGCAATCTGATACCAAGCATTTCCGATTACAAGCCTTTTTTCTCGCGGAACAGAAAAACAAATGTAGTATTTTTTTTTGTAAAATCATTTTTGTGAGAAGATTTTTGTGTTCTTTATTCAACTTTAACTGGATATTCTCAAGAATTTACAAGTTTTTTTTCAGTTACATCAATATTTAAAGTATGATGTTGATAAAAACCCATGTTTGATATTAGTTTAAATTAAAAAGACGCATGGAATTCGTTGGTCGAAACGGAAAGCATGGTTGGTCAGTCTACGTACGTTTTCTGGCGTTGTATCTGTAAGCCAATTAGAAAACTTCTATTTCGGGCACTCAGCTTCAGCTAAAAAGCTTCTAGGCAATTCCGAGTTAAAACCAGTCGAAGCATGAAACTACTTTGTCCGTTTTTTTATGTTTTTCTGTTAACCACACTTTGGCAACTTTGTGCAAAGGCGCTGCCAACTTCATTTTGACAGGTCATTCCTATTGAGGTCTATTGTTATTAGCAGAAAAAGAAACCAACATTGCTTTAGCATCTTACGTAATCCCCGTGGCTTATGGTAATGGGAAAACATGGGCGGAGGAACTTCATGAATTTTGCCAAGACTAGTAAAATTCGCTAGACATTGCATACCAATTATCGTATGTTTCCAACTGAAACTGGAGCGTTCTCTTTTCTTCTTTTCAGTTTATCTTTACTTGTTGCATATCTTTTCTTTTTATATAATATATTTTCATCTCTTCATAAAGATCACAAGGGAAGCTTAAAACGTATACAAAAGCTTGTTTGACTTCACCGTAATCTTTTGATACCCAATGGATATTTAATAGATATTTCAATAAATATTCAAGACAATAGGTAAACATACTTAAAAGCGTAAAAGATTTTGATGTCTTAATCATATCACAGTTAAAAAAGAAATTTAATAAAAAAAGTAATGAGGCTTAATCACCACGCTTGACTAATGCGGATTGATGATTACCAACCCGAGCTTAGCTCGCACAATTCGAAACATACTTTTTGCTTGACCCAGGACCACGAGATAACTACCCGGTACTTAACTTACTCACGGCCAAGACTATCGGGGTGCACATAGATTTGAAAAATCCCGAGATGCAAGCTCTTAACTACTGATCTACCATCGCTCCTACATTGTACCGAGCAAAAATGCAAGTTTGCAACCTAATGCATCGATTTACTTCGCCGTCTCGCTATCAAAAACTGTAATGCCTAAATCGTATTTCAAGAGAGCGGCGTCGTCATTCCCTGCATCAAAAATTGCATATTCTCCTCATCTTTACTAAACTGTAATAAGTTTTTGACGGATATTCTCACACGATTGCTCCCTGCAAGTGTCTCTCTTGGCAAAGCGCAGGGATGTGCATGCCAAAAAGGTTCAATGGCATAATCCTTTTGAAATTTATAGAATCAAGATCTTTCTGGGGTGTTGATTGTGGTGGCGTACGCCAAGGATTAAAGTGAAAATCTGTGTTTTAATTAATGTAGCATGTCGTAAAACCTAATGTTAAAATACGTTAACATAAGTTAGGCGATAAAGAAAAACATTGTTATTTTAATAAGTGGCACAAAATGTTATGATACCGAGTTAGTATGGGAGGGCAAAACGGGGGAAAAGGAGTTAAAAAGTCGTCAGCGCAATTGTGACTCCGCTGGTATTACGGGTGTCTATGGGCGGAGGCATTCGCTTACCATCAGGTTATCCGTCTACTCGTCTGCCAACTATCGCATATAAAATAAGAGAGAGATGATGACTAAACAAACACAAAGGCGTTCGTAACATTTACAAAATAATTTAGCACCTAATTACAGTCTATTTGGGCCTTCATCTAAGAAACTTAAATGAATTGCGAATTGAATCTTTAACTAAATAGGCTTAATGAAGAGACCTAAATTATCATCACAGAATTAGCTGCCTGATTGTCCATAGGCAATTTCTAAAAGGGACTTCAAACGAAATCTCGTGCAAACAGATTTAGAACCGAATAAGGGGACTCAATAAAAATCCTTATAACAAACATTTGGTAATAGACGACTAAACCCGAGCCTCATTCAATGGCCGCTTCGAATTTACACGGCAAACGCGTCTTGAATGCTAATGTGTCTCGGAATGAGGGAGTTATCATAAGACTGCTTACCGGGGACAAAGTAAGCATTTTCCGATAAAGTTGCCACGTTAAACTGAAGGGCAGTAAGGAACATCACTCTAAAAACTATAGAGAGTAACTATAATTAAGTTGAAGCGCAAAATAGAACATCATCACACCACTGGTGTTGCAGGTGTCCATGGGCGGCGGTAATCGCTTACCATCAGGTGATCCGTTGACTCGTTTGCCACCTTTATCAAAAAAAGGATCAACAGCTTAAAGTGCTTTCCGAGGCACGGGGGTAGAAACTCTACAATCACTATAGAGCGGAGCTCGCGTCAGAAGTGCATGGTGTCAAATTCATACAGTCCTGACGCAAACTACGCATAGCCTCAAAGTGATCCATACAGTTTTGACGCGAACTCCGCTCAATAGCGAGAATAGAGTTTTTGATTTTGATCATCTACTTTTGCTGTTGACTGTACAAGACCGCCATCTCTCAGAATTCGGGCTCACACTGAGAATTCCTGAACAGAAAAACTCAGGTACAAATTTTGGCTCGACTCAGGAATCGAACCCGGGACCCCAAGCGCAGCCGTCGCTTTAAAGTGCGACCCACTACCCACTGCACCACCAAGGCAGTGACCCATAAATCAGAAGTAAACGGCAATTGGTTGTCATATTGCATACATTTCGCGAAGATTTTCTGAAGCATTCGCGGTAAATTATCAGATCTGAAAGCACTCTCATGTTTGATATGTACAAAATGAGGTTCCTTTCCAACGCCAGAATGTTTCACACATAAGCACCTCACGTACATCCTTTGAGCTTGTTACGATGCGGAGCTACACAAATATAATCATTTCATTTGTCAAATAAAACAGATTTTTACACTGTGCTCACGATTGTAATTCGAACGAGTACAAAATTACGATTGGTGTCACGTAGCCAAGGTAACACGAAACGTTATCATTTTTCTGTAATTCATCCGAGGCTGGATCGAGATTGGGTGGGCTTGTAATGAGGTTGATATTTCGGTGGAGCGTACGGTCGCGTTCGTATTGGGATGGTTACGCCATTTTGGAAGGTAGAGAGTACCTGAAGTTTGGATTTGTGGTGCTCATTTATTAGAGCGTGAAAGGGTAAGGTGATAATTTTAGGAATTTGTATTTTTATATAATTATTTTGTTTACCAAGGATGGAAATAGGTATGTTAGATGCATACAATCTCGATGGGACCAGTATGTCCTACTAGCTGTTAATCCGAATTCGAGTTCTCGGAAACTCCCATTTGTATTTTAACCCCTTAATGGGCAGTAGGTATAAATACAATCAATTGGTTTTGGACTTTATCTCCAACACATAAGATTCAAAATATGGAGACCCATAAAGGGTTAAAACGTAGATTAAAGTCTTTTAATTTTAGATACTTCCATTTACAGCTGTTATATTGGTTGGAGTAAAAAATAATTACCAGACTCCCCAAATCCTAAATTGAAGTCTAAGGTAGGTAGCATAGGTACCCCGGGCTATAAAGTGACAGCTTTGGATGCGACCGGGTATCAAACGCTAAGTTACGACAGAGACACACACCTGAGACAAATCTTTTTAATGACGCGGACGATTGGAAATACTGTATCAAGCGTGTGCTAATAAATTATATATTGGATTAAATTTTTAGTTCAAACGCTTCTGTGTTCAAAAAGTAGCTAATGCCTTAAATAATAATAACAATTTTCAATGGACCACGTAAAGCCCTAATAATTAATATAATTACCATTACACTCATGAAACTGAAAGCTGTCCAAATATCGCCTATAGCCCCGTTCTATCGCTGGTCACATCGGTTTAATGTCGTTATCCAGCTAATTTGATTTTAGCATTTTACTACGGGAGCCTCGGGCAGCATGTCAAATAATATTATTGGCAATGCGCTTTTAGTAATACGGTAATAATAGTAATAATTTTGTATAGCCCGACATTTTAGCATGGTGTGGTAATGATGGAATGGCAGTGATCGAGCCAGAAAGTAATACCGCAGGAGATCTCAGGTTGGAGAGATAGCCTGAAGAATTGCGTGGCTCAAGTGGCAATGAGCAGGGCACACTGTGAGAAGAACTGACGGTCGTTGGGGCGGTAAGGTATGTGCGTGGAGGTCGCGTACAAGAAGTCGCAGCCGTGGCAGGCCCGCCATAAAGTGGACCGACCATCTAGTCTAGTCTAGTCTAGTAAAGGTCTTTTCTAAGGGAATTTCTTGAATGCGGGTGGCACAGGAGTGATCTGTGTGGAGGACATTGGGGAAGGAATATGTCCAGTATTGGACGTCTATTGACTCAAATGATGATGAGTGACAATGAGTGGGCTTTGTCGTTGTATAACCGATAGTCGTGATAGCAGATGTGTTTGAGAGTTGAGGAGGGCTGCAATACGGCAAGCGGTAAGCGCCTTATTGGTATGATCCAGTCCCAATGTGTTTGACTAAGATTGCGTTGAGATTGGGACCTGTGGAGTCAAAGACCTTAGTAATTTATTAGCTCTGGCTTACCTCCAATTTGAAATTGCGACCGCATACTGCGCAGTCAAACATTGTAAACTTTGAAGTAATCTTGTAAGAAAAGTGTAAGTTAGTTTTTAAAATCATTTTTTTTTACTCTATTGGGACATCCAGATCCAGTCTGACAAAACTTATAAAAAGGTGATAGAGGCCTACAAAAGTAAAAAATCTGCCCATAATATATACTATTATAGGCCACAGTAGGTGGAACAATAGTTGCACGGCAATGTCTCTATCAAAGAAATCAAGTCATCGTTACTATGATGGGATTAGATTTAACCCTTTATGAGGCTCTGTCGATATGTTAGACACCTTACTCTTGTACCTTACCTTACCAATGGATTGTATTTATACCTACTGCCCATTGAAGGGTTAATCACCACGCTTGCCCAATAATATGTTCTAAAAAATCTATTGTACACTTTTTGCACGACCCCCAGATCACAGCCCGGTACTCGAACCACTAGACCAATGAGGCGTTCAATAAAGGAAAAATATCACGAAACATCCCCAAGCAAAGCTACTATACAAATCAGTGAAACCTTCAAAACTCATCCAAGATACTAAAATGAAGCCATTTTATGGGCGGACACGACTGTCTTATAAACAAATTATCGCAATGCAAGCTAAAGGGTTCCACTTCAAAAGGATTTCATGACTTGGTGTTATGCAAAGAGAATTCAGATAAGCAAAACATTATGAAACATGCGTTTGTGAATTTGAATTTCAAAGCTGACAGAAGTTCATAACGCAAACGGAAGCTAAACTCAACTCTTTCTTTGCATTCGTCCTTTTGTGACACCGTCATACTAGTTTAATGGTAATTAGGTAGATAAAATTATCATTAACTAATGGATGCCTAGATTAAAAAATAATAAAATATGCATAATGCAGCTTCACCTCTATATACTTGTTATAAAAAATGTCTCGTCTAAATTCGTTTCGTTGTTTCTGAGATTGAAGAAAAATAAGTTATATAAAAAAACAGCAAAGCATCATCATATTATGATAGTAGGAGGTCAGTGTAACTTGACCGAAGAGGGATCAGGTATAAAACCAACATTTTACTTTGCCTACCGAGACGCGGAGGAACAAGACTGCCAACTTCTAGACTTTGATTATATAGAGTTATTATTCTAAGCTTCTAGACTTCTGTCACTGAGAATTTTTTATCCGGAAAAATTCAGGTAAAAATTTTGGGGTCCACCCGGATATTGAACCTGGAATCCCAGGTGCAGCTATCGCTTTAAAATGCGACCCACTACTTCACCGATGCAGTCAGTAGACAAAATTTAGTCAAGACTAGACTTTTAAAAAGTCTATAAACGTTATTTGACCATCCTAAATATAGCAATAGCAACCAAATTTATTAGTTTCTAGAATATTATGGAACTGTTACCAACGCTTTTGTAAATATCACGTAAGTATGTAGCCTTTCAGATAGAAGCATTGTAGATAGCTCACACTTTTATCCTTCCAAAAATCTGACGACACCGGCACAGCCAACGCCTCAATCTCTCCGACCTTCATAAAAATATTCCAAAACATAAATTCCAATTTTCAGATAACCGCGTCGGTGTAATAGACGGCGACCTTTTAACTCTATGCTCAAAAGAATATATCTCTCGTACCCAAGAGATTTTCAGTAATAAATCTCTCTTGTATCACAGGAGACCTTTACGCTCGCTTTTTATCAAGATCTTAGCTGCCAACTGAAACAGGAGGACGTTCAATGCTACTCCGGTTTTAGGGTTCGGAACCCGGAAAGTTGGTGATAACAATCTTGTTATTCTATTGCCTTTGTCTCTGGCTAAATGTTTTAGTGACTGTTTAATGTTGTTTACTTTTTCGCGTTTCCTTTTGTTTCAACTATTTTTTTTTTATTAATTCTCACTATCTCTTATACATTGACCTGACTCTGTACTATGTAGTTATGCACTTGTGTCACTGATATCAGACAAAAGAGGAAACACAAATATAGGTAGGTAATACTTAAATATACTGAACCATACACTGAACAAACATAAGAGTTTATCACACGAATGACTATCCAGGTAGCGTCACTATCAATTGCGCCACTTGGCCAGTCAGTTTGAGTTAGGCTCGATTCGACCTATCAAGAAAGGTTCGCAGCGTACTTGTGGCTCTATTCATAGGCGTCGACTTCCTACCATCAAGTGTCTTCTGTCTGATAGTCTCCCACGTGTCACACAAAAAAAAATCTTTATCCGAGAAAAAACTACGGTAATTATAACGCTACAAGTTGTATAGTCTGACGTTATACCATAGATTTATTCTGGGATAAAGATTGGATTAATCAGGCTTTATGGATATTAAACTGAATAAAATATAACTTTAACTTTGAACAGCAAAGTCAAAATTTGCCCTTTATGTGGGTTGACCTAAAGGCAATTCTACAAAGGTAATGGAGCCAGTTATGCACGGAATTTTACAGGCGGGTTTGAATCATTTGCTAGAGAAGTTAAGTCAATGACATCAAACAGATAATCTAGCTAGCTATAAATTTAGGCTCATTCGCCAGCACCAAAACCACTTAAGTGCAGTCCGCAAATGACTCCAAAAAGCAGAGGGCAGTTAGTTAAAGGGCAAGCCTAGGCGGTAGAAGAAAATTAATATGGTTTTGAAGAAGTTATTGCTGCCGCGTGTTACCTTGTAAAACAAGAAAAACCCACAGCACTATTCGAGTCGTAAGTGCGTTACCAACCTTTTAAATCCACTATTAGGCATCCGGTACCCTCACATAATTGAAAATACAGCGACGCTGCTTCACGCCGGTCTTTTGTGAGGCCGAGGCATTCATGCCCAAGCGTAGCTTTACTTTGAATAAACAATACTGCATCGCATTTGGTAGTGACCCTGCCTTATGCACCAAAGGTCGTGGGTTCAATCCCCACCCTGGACAAACATTCGTGTGATGAACACTTGTATTTTTCAGTGTCTGTGTGTAATATTATGTATTTAAGTATTACATATATTTGTGATTCTTTTGTCTGATATCTGTAACACAAGTACTTAAGCTACTTAGTATGGAATCACATTTATCATACGCATAGCTAAGGAGTGGAACTCCCTGCCGAGGTCTGTTTTTCCCGACCACTATAATTTGGATATCTTTAAGGCAAGAGTGAACAGGCATCTTCTAGGCAAACGCATGTCATCCTAGACCTCATCGTCACTTTCCATCAGGTGCGATGTGGTCAAGCGTTGGCCTATCCTAACTTCCTAACTAATATTATAAATGCGAAAGTAACTCGGTCTGTCTGTCTGTCTGTCTGTCTGTCTGTTACTCTTTCACGCTAAAACTACTGAACGGATTTAAATGAAATTTAGTGTATGAGATGTTGTGTAAATTTATTTAGTACTGGTGGCCCGCCCTCACTTCGCTTCGGGAACGTAATTCAGAAATGAACATAATAGATGGCGCTGTGTCCAATTACATCGCGCAAGCGTTTCGTGTTTTCGGTTTACGTATAAGCCTTTTCGTGGTCTATAGAAGTTATCTCTTGTTAAATAGTATAGGCTAGTGGCCCGCCCTCACATCGCTTCGGGACCGTAATTCAGAAATGAACGAATAGATGGCGCTGTGCTAAATTACATCGCGCAAGCGTTTCGTGTTTTCGGTTTACCTATAAGCGTTGTCGTTGTCTATAGAAGTTATCTCTTTATAAATAGTATAGATGTTAGCGGTACGGAACCCAAAACTGGTTCCCTAATTCACCATTGCCACCATCCTTCTTCTCAAGTCGTCGCCTCCCCACGGGGTGTTTAGAGGGGCGCACCGATCGCGATATTATTTTTGTTACGTACACGAATTGATGGTCCACTTGTAGGGCTAAATCGGTTTGGGTCCAATTCGGGCCATTTGTTCCCTGGTAACGACTTGATAGGGTCGCAGAACTGTTGACTTTGGGCCAAGTCGATGTGACAAGTGAATGCTCGGTTGTTTTGGCTTGTTTATTGCCGAAGCTCTCTTGATTGAAACGCAACGTGCATTTTGATTTGACTCTCAGATCTCTGAATTTTCTTTTTCATTATTTTCATTTCTTTCTGTTCACTATTTGACGTAGTTAATTGCTAAGTGGTGGTGGTGTCTTGTGTTTCACAAATTTATTTGTCTTATGCTTATAAGCATATGACAAATAAATTAAGTTTGGTTCAGTGGTAGTGAATGCTGCGTCTGGGCCAATGGTTGCGGGTTCGATCCCCGCACAGTAGGTACAAACATTAGTGTGCATGAACATGTTTGTTTGTATTGGTCTGGGTGTTTTCTATGTATTATTAGTATGTATTTACAAAAGAAAAGTATTATACGTAATATATTTGTAATTCCACTGTTGGGTCTGATATCTGTAACACAGGTGCTTGAGCTACCTATCTCAGAGTCAGATCAATTTATGTGATGTAGTGAAATATTTAATATATTTTAATTTTAATGAGCATGCTATAAAGAAGATCCAGAATGAACTGTAATTTACTTAGTCATGTTGTGTTTGCCTGTCATTGTTGTTCCATTGTAGTCATTATATAGGTATTAATTTATTTCTAGAACATATTCTATAACGTATTAAAGTTGGCCACCTTATTAAAAAAAAGTACAGATTGATGTTACTTTGTCCCAAATAAATAATTAAAGCCAGCCTTTGAGCGCACGCGCTGCGGCGACAGTAACGCCGAGTGCCGGTAATCCAAATGAGGTACAAATAATTAACGAGTCGAGTATGGGATCCGTCTATAGTGCTTGCGGTTATACAGGGTAAATCTGTGAACATATACATCTCTTTAACTATGTCTTCTGCCCATCATTCTGAACAAGAATTAAATTAATAAATAATAAATTAATTTATTGAAAAATCATCAGAACATCACATATTTATAATCTACTTATTAAACTTAGTGAGCTAATTTAAATTTGTTACCCCCACTAGGAAAATCCTGTCTCAGGCAAAAACAAAAAGAGAAAGGGCTTGTATAAACAAAATAATTTAAGCAATAAACAAAAATAACAAATAAGCAAAATTACGTAATCTAACGCGCATGTAAATTATGTAAACTAAGTACAAATAAATCTGCTTATAACATGAAGATTGACCCAGTTAAGCAATTAATGAGTATAAAGCAATTTGATGAGGTTTTTACCACTTTTGGAAATTAGTCAATATTTTTTCGATTCCCCATACAAAATGACCAAGACATTTGTGACTAACTTTGCATGAAAAGTTGAATAACTTTTTTGCGAATTCCCAAAAGTCATTAAACGAATGTTGTTCAAAATGATTTGAAGAACACGTAGTTAAATAATAATAAATTGAAACAACATCACATACATCGTCCTAGTCCAAAAATAAGGTTTTCTATTGTGCAATGGTAACCAAAAACAACGAACGAACCACAAACACCACAAACACATAAAATATATCTGCTTCATCAACAAACATTTGTATTGGTGCGGGAATCAAACCCGCGACTCTTACGTCTTAAGCGGCGCTCAAACCATTGTGCTAAACGGGTCGTTGAAATGATGTAATTGTTTACAAGCACACCCTGTATTGGTACATTTTGTACTGGTAGTTTGGGCGCTGCTGTGGGCGGTGGAATACGAATCGGAACTAATCCGGCAGAGTACCAAAGTCATCAACATACTCGTAGCTCACTGGATTAGCGAGCTGAAGTAGCAGTGGGCTGGCCTGTACCTTCATTTGTGAAAAAAAGTTCACCAATTTCAAGAGATAATTTATTTGAAAATGGATAGTATGTGTAGCTTCTTCAAGCAAAAAGTACTTAATGGATGTCGATGAAACTTTACAAATAGCTACACTAAAGTCCGCTTGCGGCCGATGTTGAAGATTCATTCATTGATTCCGTGATAATTATTCCCATAGTAACTACTTAATCGAACACTTTCAAAAATGTAACGACAATTCTATTACCACGCGGGTGAAACCGCGGGATACGGCTAGTCAAAGATTTATAAACGCTCGCTAGTTACATAGAAGATATGAAATTCAAAAACAGACGTATACCATTATAACAATTGCGGTTAGCCATATTCTCTTAAGCGAATGACAACTTACAAGTACGAGTATTACCAGCAACTTGCTACTATTTTTAGAGTTAAAAAAATGGGTACTAATGGTTATGTTTGTCTGTCTGTCTCTCCGTCCGTATGTCATTCCTACTTATTCTGAAACTATAACAACTATATTTTTGATACCTACTTGTTTATAACTTTCTCTTTACAGATGGGTAACAAAGAAAAAGTCTGCCTTATTAAAACATGACTATCTTTTACCCGTATAATTGAATAAATAACGATTCAGAGAAAAGCAATTTCTAAAACCAATAAAATTCTAAAGAAATCCGTACAAAATGTCTCACTATTCATTCTTGTCTCATAATAATTCTCATAGCAAAGTGGGTATAAAGAAAACAGTTGCAAATGAAAATGCCAGCTTATGAATCATTAGGGTCTGGCTATATTGCCTGCTTCATGTCTGGAATAAAATTATGTTAGGCAAACGGGTGTATGGGTAAACATCTACATTCCTTTAACCGCATCTTCTACCAATTCTGGACAGCAATTTTGTTGTATGTGTATTGTACTTTTGGAAATTTGCATAAAAAGTGTTCTTTTACAAAGGTTACATTGAATATTCGTATAAAACGAGGGTTCGAAGAAATTTTCTGCATAGATTTTTAATTGCATGCTCTGATTCAAACTATGATGTTCTGTTTGCAAGGCCCGATCTTGTGCACAGACCTACTCTTGCCGTATTAGTAAAAAAATAAATTATTATTCAAAATGCTAAGTTAAAGCTAGTTAATTAGCAATTTGAGAATAATCTAAATAAGACTAGATTTTTTAGTTTTCATTAAATTGTAATCTTAATTTTTATATTGAACAATGTTAATTTCCTAACAATTTCGATTACGGTAACCCAAACCAAATCCCGCGTAATCTAACAACGCAAACGAGAAACATGGTAAATTCTAATTCGTCGTTTTAACTTAATGACTTTCGTTGTTACAGATTAAACGAAAATGGAGAGGCGGATCGCGGGAATAATCTACATCCTGATCACTTTCGCTCTTGTTAACGAAATGTCTATTAACGTCCAAGCGAAAGACAACAACAAGCGACGGCCCAAAGAGAAAAGCGGTGGATTTCAGAAGAATATCTGTGACGTCAGCGACCGCGACTCCAAAGTCCACTGCTACTGCGAGAACACAAGAGAACCCAGGAATGCAACTAAAGCGGAATGCTGGGTATTCAATGGCGGAATACCTCGAGACGATCTCATCTGGCAAAGTTTTGCTTCACAACCAACTTTGCAAACTTTGTCTTTTAATGTCCGAGTCGATGGCGCGCTGGGCTACGTCCCGACAAAGGCACTTCACTTTTTAAGGAACCTCAAGTCCATCAACATAAGATACGGAAACATTGTAGACGTAACGCCTTACGCTTTCGCCAACCTAACCAATCTCACAGACGTGACCCTTTCGCAGAACCAGATCGAAAATTTACACCAGTACGCTTTCGCTCATCTCCCAAACCTAACTCTACTAAATCTAGAAGACAACATGATTTTGGAGATTGGGACCGAAGCGTTTTACGATTTGCCGAAGTTGCACAAACTAGTCTTCACTAAGAATAACATATCGTCAATAAGGGACGGAGCGTTCCTAAACACGTTCAATTTACTAGAATTGGACTTGAATAAAAACAACATAATCCATCTGAGACGCCGCACGTTTGATGGATTGGCCAACTTGCGGAAATTGGATCTTCGACGCAACCGCATTTACAATTTGACCGAATACACGTTTGCTGAGCTGTGGAATTTGCAAGAGCTGTTGCTTGGGAAGAACGATTTGAAGTACATTTCGGCGAGGGCTTTCGACGGGCTGTCTCAACTCCGCAAGTTGTCCCTCGACGATAATAAACTTGCTGCATTGCCCGGGAACCTGTTCGAGGGCGTGAGGGGTCTCAGCTCCCTTGATCTTCGTTCCAATGAACTACACGCATTAACTTACGATAATATCAAGCCTATATTGGACAACTTGAAGCCGCAGAACAGCAATTTGCTACTCGAAGGTAATAATGAATATTTAATACCGTATCACCTGAAGTTTCGAAAACTTATGACATACGCTGAATATTAAATGAGTGGAAACAGAGACGTTATTATTAACGTGCTTAGGAAGTTTGTTCTTTTATGATTCCTTGGGGCTCCTTTGAAAGGCCATCGTACCTACATATAAAAAATACAAGTGATATTTTATCTTCTTATTTTGAAACAAGTAGCAAAATACGAATCTATTTTAGGAAATATTTAGCTTTCAAGAAAACCTTATTACGAATTGAAATGAAAGCTCTTTGAAAACTTAATGAGATTGTTTTAAAAGGTTTTATCAAAAGTAGTATTTTCATTTTGTTTTTTCATTTTTGCAGAAAACAACTTCGTGTGCGACTGCAGGCTTAAATGGATGCACGCTCTACGCAACGAAACAAAAAGCCAGAACACAAAGGTGTCACTAGACAGCGTCACTTGCAAAATGGATCCCCCTATCGTGAGCTCCGCGTACAACAAAATGCCCGACGTGATGGAAAATAAAAAAGATTACAATCAAGACATTCTACATGCTGGAATAACGATCGAGACGTTGAATGAGAAAATGAACGTCACAGAAAAGAAAATGATACCCGAAGAGTTGAACAAAGATAGTTACACCATTGTTGGAAAGAAACCAGTAAAGAGAGGTCGTTTTGAAAATCCTACCAGAAAACTTACCGTGCCCTAGGGACGCTAAAACAACGACAGAATCGCCACCTTTTATAGTGGATCCAGTGATACCAATTCAAAATGAAATGAAAATATTCAGATTTCATGAACCTAATTTAGCGTATAGATTGTCTTACAAATCCACAATTGTATTATGGTGCGGTTGTTTTGCCTTTTTCTTTACTTAGATGTTATAAGTCAATTAGGATATTCTAGTATTAAAAATAAGGCTAACCAAAAATATAAAAAACCTCTTGTAGGCGCCACTACTTTTGTTATTGCAGCACTGTAAAGATATCATCAGAGTCAAGTCCGTACATTAATTGGTGAAACTAGAGTTTTCTTTCTCACAAAATTTATTTTCACCTATGTTCTTATTTCGTCACTACAACCGGTTTCGAATAATCTTTATTCAAGAGTAAATGTATGGTACAACACAATAGATTTTTTGAACATAAAGATTACTCAAATTCCGATTCAATGGACTTTAAATACAAAAATATGACATGAGTTACAACTTACTGGCAACAAATAAAATCATTAGGTACTCGTATTATGCTAATGTCGTAGTTTTTGTTATTGTTTTCCGCAACATGCTGAGGTTTTTTATACTCCTGATCAGCCTTTAAGCGAGATACAGACTATGTCCCTTTTAAGAAACCACCAGTTTATTGTACGGGATTACTTCTATGAGCACTTAAACATTTATTCAAACAATAATGTGATTGTATTCACCATAAATGTTGTAAATTACCGGACTTAATGTTAAGTAGATTTGTAAATGTAAATTGGATTCGTTTCATTCGATTTTGGATCATAGCATTATACCTTGTAAGTTCAATTTGATAATGGCATGAGTGTCGCCATTTTCTCGTTTCATAATTACCAGTTATTATGGGCAAATGGATATTCTGTTGGTGAATTTTTCATCCGTGAAAATGAGAAAAACTGATCAGGTTAATTAAATGTTTGGTAATGTTAGTGCATTATAAGCGGCTTAATAATTATTATTTTAGATGAGCTAGTTAACCAATAAGTACCAATAAGTACTATGAGTACATCATCATTATGACGCAACTAGCTTAGTAGTAACTATTATTATTATAGATGGGCATAAATGCAACGTTAATTTTTAAACACATAATTATACGTATTCACTGCTTGACGTTCTGCGTTACAGCAGATGTGGTCACAAGCAGACCACTTGGTCAGTCCGCAGTCTTTTTATGTCTTTAATAATAATAGTTACAATGCAACGGGAAAATTTAAAGATATAATAGGCTTTGTTGACCACTGGCCAGTGATAATACTCGTATTTACGAGATTTATGCCAGGAATTTTGTACTTATACAAGAACTTCAATCTATTAAAAAGATGGGTGAATCTCGTCTTCAACAACAATACAACACAACAAGTTACATGTTTAGTAAGTAAAACAACGAATGTAATAGTCAAGTAAAACTTTATGCTATTTACCACGATGCCGTTTAGCTTGATGTTTCTTTTCATATATTTTGTCGTAAATAAATCCATTTGTAGATAAACACAGGTCGTATAAAGTTTTACAACATCAGATAAAAATGTTTGCCATCGTTTATTCGCCCTGTAGTCGCTCTTTTCTATATTCATGTATTAAATAGATCTACATAAATCTTGTTAAATGACTTAAACCGAAAATTTTATATGGATGTAAAAATAAACTTTTGAGTTTTGCATAACTAAATAAAACAAAACTTTTAAACATTATATTGCAGATGTAAAGTGAGAATAAATTTCATCTTAAATTTCTTTACACTTAGTCTAGAACCGTTTTCTGGATTACATTATTATGAACCATATTTTCCGTATTGACTCGAAAACTGCACAAGTTCGTAGGTATAGATATTTTTTTATGATTTCTACGTATGATTTTTGGAGTACTATTCGACTGATCAATGTTAACATTTCATCTGTAAAAAACTAATTAAACCCCCTTATTACAAAAAGTGGTCTAAAGTTAGCTTTGGTTTAAAACTGATGCTGTCACTTTCATTTGTGACAAAAGTTTTCAGTAGCGCTACCATGAGTTGACTACCGCTAGAGGCGCTGTACACTTTTTCATAGATTTTTTTTTTACGCAGACGCTAGCGAGTTCGGTCACTGTAAACTCATGGTAGCGCTACAGTTTTAAACCATGGTTACTAGACATGGTTCTAACTGATGCTTTCACGTTAGTATGCGTTTTGTAATAAGGAGGGATAAGTTTTTCAGTAGGTAACTGTTTTTATAGTGGATGCATGAAGCAACGTGGACAAAACAAATAGCTATGCAAAGTATGCCGATCTTTATTTGTAGGTTACATGCAACTCGCAAAAGACCACTGTGTAGCTACCAGCTAGGCAGCTGTAGCTCTATGTCATGTCCCCTACATGTACCTATAAACAGCATTTTACCTTCGGCGTACTTTTAAGTATTCTGTGCTTCGGCATATTAAATAACGCCGAGCATTGCTAAACTTAAGCTAAGCTATATATACGCCGTATCTAAAAATCTTTCTTTACCTGCAACATAAACACGATTTAAATTTTCAAAATATATTACGGTTCAGTGAAATACAACCTGTCAAATGACAAAAGAGTGACGGATAGGTGAGGGAGCCCCGACAATAGGGCCATGGCACCCCGCGGGTACGGAACCCCAAGTATGTATGTCTCTAACACTGGGGTGTCTTTCATCCCTTTCTTTGCGAATAATAATTATCATTATTGTTACGATAATGTCTTTTATCTCTGTCTCGCCAATGGCAATAACATTTATGTTATCTATGTAATAAGTTTGTATAGCAAAGATACGCGAAATTCTTCGTATTATCCAAAAACAACCCCAAGTACAATTACATGCAGTGATAAAGATAAGAAATATGTATGAGTGAGGGTACTAGAGGCTCAATCGGGAAAAGGGGAGCTAAAAGGTAACATTTGTGAGTCTACTGGTGTGGACACCCACAGCCGGCGGTTATCGCTTACCAACAAGTGACCCGGCTGCTTGACTGCCACGTTGCAACTCGATTGGTCTAGTTAATCAATACACCGTTTGAATAACGTGGGAAAGCCTTCGGCATGAATGGGCCGGCGCGTTCGGAGTTATGTGTATTTTTAATAGTTTTGCTTAATTTAAGATATTTAAATTATGAGACTCTTTGAAGTGCACTCAAGTATGATATTTATGATTTTTGTAGAGGTATTTCAAGTATATAATTAGTGTTTAACAAACACAAACACACTTATTATAAAAATTAAATACCCCAGTAACTTAACTCTAAAAAAATATAAATATCTAACTTGAGTGCACTCCAGAGAGATAAATGGAATAAACATACTAAATTAAACACAATAACTAAAAATGCATTAGCGTCACTAGTGTGTGCGATGCATAGTTTTAAAAATAAACTTCTCAGCTAAAGACGACTTCTTGTCTTTGTTTATTTTATGGCACTGCGCATCTTGAGATCATGGGACACTCATGCTACTATCTTGATCACGTCATACCTTCATCTGTGTTTATATTTGTGTATAACGTTGTATAAAGTATTTTGACAAGGTGATTTTGTATGAATAATGAAAATACGCTGTAATTTTTTGTATAAATTGGTGTTTTATTTCTTTGTCCCTTGAATGAGATTGAATGTAGAAAAATCTAGAAAAGAAAAATCTAGTGATAGTGGATATCTATGGGCGGCAGTTAACGCTTACCAGCAGGTGATCCATCTACTCGTTTGCCAACTATCAACTGAAAATATTCCTATTTAGTGGTCACTGACAACGCTGGAGCTAAAAATACGAATTTAACGTCATAAACGTTTGCACAAAAACCAAACGTAAATTGTAACTTTCATCTACACTAAATTAAGCTAGATACTTTATAAAACTTAATCAGCGAGGTAATTAGGACCTTTCAACAAAGTGCCAACTCCCTTACTCCCAATGCACCCTTGTCAACTGAGCGAATTCGTCTAATTCTAATTTCGTTGACTGCAAATTAAACGGGACTATAAATTTTATTCGAGCCCGGGAAGACTTGAAGGGATTTCTGTATTAACTTTACTAGACGAAATCGGTCGGAGGGATGTCCAAGTGTCGATAGTTAAGAATGGCCGCTGATGTGTATTGTTTAGCCTAGACTTAACAGGGCCTACCCACGGAAATGTATACCTTGCGAAGAAAGAATTATAAAGATTGTAGGAGAGGAAGTTAGGAAGGCAAAATGACTAGATTATTAACAGGGCATTAGCTAAGTATATTTATAAGATATTACAAGAATCAGAAAAATATAAGGAAATACAAAATGAACTAAAAATAATTGAATGATATTATTCGCCAGAAAAAGTTATTTCTGTACAAGATGGCACATGATGACACCTGGAGACGACAATTGACAGTAAGAAAGTCATATCTACTACTAATACATAAAGTAAAACTCACTATCTCATAAAAAAAAGTTGGATTCGCCGATCGACCTCTTTCTGGAAGAGAATTGACCCCCAGAATAGCGAAACTTCGTCATGATGGCCGTTATCTACTTCAGATTGCTGAGTCAGCAAGATAAGTAAGTAATAAAGCTACCTGTGATAAAAATAAGCATAATATTTCTTATACGAGTACCTACCATAAGCTGATCACATGCCTATTAAACAAAAAACAACAGGCAACTTTTAAAATATAAAACATCCCCATAGCCAACGCTAACCATAATAATGAAGAGTTTTCATTGATTTAAGTAAACTAAGAACTCGAACTTACAACCTGCCACATACCGGGTGGCTGTTCTACTAATTAAACTAACCAAACCCCGTACTAAGCCGCCAAAGTAAATTCTGGACTCGTTATGAGCTGATGAGCAGTTCGAGTCCCACTTAAACCAAAGGTCGGTCAATCTTAACGATCATCTTAGTACGCAGGATAGACGGTAGTGCTCAAGTGTGCGCAAACACAGGTGCACTTTCTATTCCCTTACCTTCTTAATTCGATGGGGCATCAGTGTGACATGACCGAAGAAAGATTAGGCGCATGACCTACGGCTTATCGTGCTTTCCGAGGCACGGGGATCGAAGATCGCCAAGTTCCAGACTTCGAGCTGATACTGAGAATTTGAACAGTAAAACTCAGATACAATTTTTTGCCCGACCCGGGGATTGAACCCGGGACCTCAAGTCACTTTAAAGTGCGATCCACTACGCCACCAAGGCAGTCAAACGCAAGTATAAAGTCGCTCAACGATATTCGATAGTGCTGTCCTAGCTCTAAGACAACACTATCAAATCGAGATAGTGGAATAATTCGGGATAAATGAAGTGTAAATGTACGGACGATGGGATAAGGGGATTTGGTATTAACCGGGATTAGAATTGAGATACTATTATTAAGTAAGTTAAACCATGGGAGAGCCACGCTTCGGCAAAATGGGCCGACTCGACCGGAGTATTACCACGTCCTCACAGAATACTGGCGGCTTTGCGCTGTGTTTTGCTGCGTGAGTGAGTGTAATGGAGGTAAAAATAAGCATACTAATTATATATACTTATACCTACCTCCCCTTCCCCTAAATTGGGCCTCCCCGATTCAGGGGAAGGGGGAGGTTAAAAGGTAAGCAGCGCACTTGCGACTCTACTGGTGTTGCTGGTATCTATGGGCGGCGGTAATCGCTTACCATCAGGTGATCCGTCTGCTCGTCTGTCACCTATGTATATCATTAAAAAAATTGGTTAAGCGGTTACTTGATATTTTTAGTTCTTACTAAAAATCAGCGTTGAAAAAAATCCCGTAGCATTATAATGTTATTATCATTCTTCATAAGGATGCGGGTTCGATTCCCGCACCAACACGAATATTTGTTGATAAGACATTTCGCTAGACGGCGTATTGTAGACTGAGGGCCATTTACACGGTGATTGGTTATATTTGATGTGAGATGTCAAAATGTCACTAAACAACCAATGACCTTGAAGTTGGATTTCAGTCCTTATACCTTAAGTAGATGGCGGCGCTAGTTTCATTCGTGTAGCCCCTTAAAGTTGGATTTCAGTCCTGACTTAATCCTATCAAAAACATAAATGTGAAATGGCAGCCAAAGCAAATAAAAATAATGTTTGTAGAGTTCATCTTTAAAATAAACTTGGTTATTATTTGGCTAATTCTCATTCACAAATTATAATGAATGTGGTTGGATGCCATTTTTAGCTGTTTATTATTAATTATTAATTAATGCGCCAGAAAATCACATCAATCAACCTGGTCTCAAACTAGGGCAACCCCTGTACTATGAGTGCCAGATGATGATAATCTGGGGGCGTCAACCCAGAACACCCAGACCCAAGACAACTTAGAAAATGTAGTTTCCTAAATTGACTTGACCGGGAATCGAACCCGGGACCTTTCGCGCTTCGGGCGAACACCTTAGCCACTGCGCCATCGAGGCCGTTTATAATAATTTGTATACTAACGAAAATTAGCCGAGTAGGTGTGACTATTGATCTTGGCACCACAAGTTTGAGTGTAATGATTTTCGAGTTATGAGGGGGTCAAAAGTCGCTTTAAATGGTTCGTGTAACCTTGTTCGCTTAGTCGGCCATTTTTTTTAGGACTTTGGCTTGACACGCTCCCTTGTGTCTAGATTGGTTAAACTTGTATGCTTTTAGAGTGTAGTCCATCCTTGTAAAGTGAGCGTATCTTTATTATCAGCAAAAAATAAGGGAAATCTTTTCCACTTTTCACGAGCACTTAAGGGGAAGAATTGTCGGCGAGCGATCAATAAAAATAGTTCAATTAACACGTCAAAACCAGGCGTCTATTTGTATACGATCGAGCGGTCCCGTGGATTTTTTGTCGCCTCAATTTAATTGGCTGGAGAGCCCGCGGCTAGCGCCCCCTATCGGATATTGGCTGGCATAAAAGCCGGTATAGAAATTGGCTTTGTGGGGCCACTGGGATTGTCTTATTGTTGTTCGTCTACTTTTTCGTGTTTTGGAAATTGATTTCTTTACGAAAAATGGGTTTCTTTTTTGCATAAAAACAGAAGTTTGATGCAGCGCTTGCGTTGTGTTGCTCCAATAGAGTGAATGTATTGGAGGTTTAATTAATAATAATAAATTACACTAACAAGCATCTCATTTTTTTTCTTTTAAACTATCTCACACATTGACCTGACTCCCTACTTAGTAGCCTAAGCACTTGTGTTACAGTTATCAGATAACAGAGGAAACACAAATATAATACTTAAATACATAGTTACACCCAGACACTAAACAATCACAAATGTTCATCACCCGAACATTTGTCCTACTGTCACTACCTTTGGCGCATGAGACATTGGTCACTACTATAAATCGTTCCACATTCAGCAAGTATTAGGAAACTTAATTGTTACTCTTCGATTTTGGGACCAAGACAATGAACGATGATGTTGTTTCATATTCATGTGTGTGTGTTTTGTATTACGTTAAAACCATAATGATTTAATACAAATTACGCAAATGCATTAACAATGAATGTTGGTTTAATCCATTCTCCACCCTCCGACTTATCCATTACGGGTAGCTTGTTACAAACATTTCCATTGTTAACTCTTCTTTATGCTGAGGAGATTTTTTTGTCTGTATCCTTCACAATTTGCATCAGTTAGTTAGGAAAAATATTGAGAAAATAAGCAAATTGTATAATATTTTCTAATTTGAAAAGCAGTATAACCAAGCACAGGCTATTTTAAACTTAAAAGGGAATACTGATGTAGTAATAACTTAACTGTCGCATGACAAGACGTTTTTAGGGTTCCGTAGCCAAAATGGCAAAAACGGAACCCTTATAGTTTCGTCATGTCCGTCTGTCCGTCTGTCCGTTCTGTCACAGCCGATTTACTCGGAAACTATAAGTACTACAGTGATGAAATTTGATGGGAATATGTGTTGTATGAACCGCTACAAAAATATGACACTAAATAGTAAAAAAAAGAATTGGGGGTGGGGCCCCCCATACATGTAACTGAGGGATGAAATTTTTTTTTCGATGTACATACCGGTGTGGGGTATCAATGGAAAGGTCTTTTAAAATGATATAAAGTTTTCTAAAAACATTTTTCTTAAAGTGAACGGTTTTTGAGATATCAGCTCTCAAAGTCGTAAAAGTATGTCCCCCCCCTCTATTTTATAACTACGGGGTATAAAATTCTAAAAAAATAGAGGTGATGCATGCTAATTAAACTCTTTTCAACGATTTTTGGTTTGATCAAAGTATCTCTTATAGTTTTTGAGATAGGTTGATTTATTATATTTGCTGCTACGGAACCCTTTTGTGCGCGAGCCCGATCGCACTGGGCCGGTTTTTTTCATGAGACATTTGTCACTACTAAATGCGCCATTCAGCAAGTATTAGGAAACTTAATTGTTACTCTTCGATTTTGGGACCAAGACAATGAACGATGATGTTGTTTCATATTCATGTGTGTGTGTTTTGTATTACGTTAAAACCATAATGATTTAATACAAATTACGCAAATGCATCAACAATAAATGATGGTTTAATCCCATTCTCCACCCTCCGGCTTATCCATTACGGGTAGCTTGTAACAAACATTTCCATTGTTAACTCTTCTTTATGCTGAGGAGAATTTTTTGTCTGTATCCTTCACAATTTGCATCAGTTAGTTATGAAAAATATTGAGAAAATAAGCAAATTGTATAATATTTTCTAATTCGAAAAGCAGTATAACCTAGCACAGGCTATTATATAAACATAAAAGGGAATAAATAGGCTGATGTAGTAAGGCAAGACGTTTTTTATCTTACCTCTAATTATGAATATCTTTATGCGTATTAAAATAACTACTTATTTATACGGTGGCTCAACGGCCCAAAATGAGTCTTGGCCTCCTATATGAGATGTCGCCATTTGTCTTGGTCTTGTGCAGCTTGTCGCCTATCTCCTTCTTCCAGTTCTTGCAGGTCCGTGTTTACTACATCCCGACAGAGATAGCATGGGCGCCCCACTGGCCGACGACCAGTAGCGCTACCATGAGTTGATATCGAAAACTGACATAACGTAAAATATTGCTCTGTCTCTTTCAAATGCATCACAATGAAAGAGACAAAGCGATAGTTTTCGATAGTGAGGATAGTATTTCAAACTCTTGGTAAGGCCACAGTAGGTTGTCCTAGATATGCCTTCTTCCCGTGGCTGTTTCCAGGTCAGCTATCGGGCGCGTCCCCCGGGTGGTGGATAGGGGAACGCCTCCCCAGATATGGGGAGGTACCGGCTGCGGCCGGCGCGAACCAAAACTGGACATACCGTAACCTCTTCATTGCGAGGAGGCCGGGGGCCCGCTCATTGAGAGTGGGTCGCGAGGAAGACAACCTCTCTAAAAAATCACTGGCGTTGGCGGCGGGAGTGAGACTTCCGCTGCCTAGTCGCTTCCGAGCGACAGTGGTGTGGCTCGAAAGAGCCGCCCAGCGCGGCGGGGAATCCAGTGTGACTGGCCCCCGTCGGGCAACCTGCGCACACTTTTTGGCTTCGGTCATGTTTCGCGGGCAATACAAGTGTGCGTAGGGGGCTTGCCTTCATTGGCCGGCCCGAGTGGAGACAACCACGCTAAAAAACCGGAAAGGACCGGCGTTGGGGCGCCCTTCGGGGCCTCGCGCGGCGTCGGTCGCCCTTTGGGTGGTTGGAACGTATTTCAACCTGCTAGCGGCCAACTCAGGGGATTTCCCGCCCCCCTGGAGTAGTAGGGTTACCGGGGTATCGTGCCTCTGCCTCGGTGGACCTTTTATTTGCAGCGATACTCGTGGGAATCATATGGCTATTGAAAATTCTCTCACAAAAACTACGATCTCCCTAAATAACGACGACTTGGCAATCTCAAAGGACTCTGAATCTGCTCGCGGTTTGGATTCTGGTGTTTTGGCGGCGGAGGTGGCGGCCCCGATGGCCGGCACGTCTGCTGATAACTCGGCTGTGCACAACATTTTCGATAATGGGCGTGAACTGGACCTGTCGGAAAGCGACATGGAGGTCGAAGCGTCGGCCTCCACGTCTAAAGGAAGGAAAGTGCTGCCTAGGAAGGCGAAGAAAAGTGTAGTGGCGCCTTCGGGCAGCAAGTTTTTCTGTGGTGGTGTGTTCGGTGACAGTGAGTCGGACGCCGATACCTTGAAGGGCTCAGAGGCGGAGTCCTTCGTCAGTGTTGACTCCGGCGAGCGCGCTAAATTCCTAAAAACATCCAGGAAGCGCGCCGCCGGGAAAAAGTCGCAGGAGTCGTCGGACTCCTGCGGCTCCACGGTTAGTACGGCCAGCAAGGCCAAACGCGGGAAAGGCCGCCCCGCCACCTCGGGCCATTATGTGGGACTGGCCGAGGCGAGAGCGAAAGCGGCTAAGGCTTTGAGAGAGCAAAACCAAGCGGAGTTGGAGGCTCAAATTGTTGAGGACGAGCGAAAACTCCGTGCGGCAAGGGCCAAATCAGGATACGGAGTCTCTTCGTATCTTGATTACTCGAGTTTACCCGTAGCCGACCTTGTGGCCACGGCAAAATCAGACGCGGAAACGATAATTTCCGTCGCGATGAAGAGTGGCAATTTGAAGGGAAATCTCCAAGGCTCCCTCAAAAACCACGCTTGCTCTTTCCTAGCGTTGTTGGAGGAAATGAGCAAGCGTACCACCTCCGAGGAGACGGCAGCTCTGCAGGCGACTGTGAAGCGCCTCTCCGAAGAGGTGGTGAGGTTGAGCGAGGAGCTCGTGACGCTCCGAGCTGGAAGTGCGGTGGCTTCTGTTGCCCCAAAGTCCTCGGCGCGTCAGACGCCACCTGTTGTCGGTGCAGACCTCCTGGCACAAATGGAGGTTCGGATGGAGCACTTGCTCTCCAAAAAACTGGAAGAGGAGAGATTTTATGTCGCCGCCAGATTTGAGGGAATCCAAGAGCGCCTTCTTCCCGAAGTGCGTCGGCGTCCGCCACTAGCTGCGGACAAAAAGAAGCCGGCTAAGGAGTCTTCTCCGGTGCCGGTAGTGCAGGCTTCTCCCCTTCCCCCTCCGCCGCCCAAAGGCAAGGGCAAAGGAGTGGGGAAAAAATCGAAAGTCCCCGTGGTGGTGCCTGAGGCGGTTCCGTCCACCTCCAAGGCCTTTGTTTCTTCGGCGCTCCCTACGCCAATGGTGGAGGACACTCTCCTCCCTTCAACGACTCCAGCCAACGAGGGCTGGAGTAAGGTGGTAGGACGAAAAGCCAAGAACAAGGCGAAGAAGGCGGCTGCACAGGCTTCTGAGCCGAAGCCTAAGCAGCAAAATAAGAAGAACGCTGGGACGAAGAAGTCGCCTCCAGCTGCTTCGGCACCTGCCAAGAAAACAGTGCCGAAAAAGAAGTTAGTCTCCCCCAAAACGGCAGTGGTCGTCATCACCTTGACCAAGGAAGCCGCTGAAAAGGGGGAGACTTATGAGTCGGTGCTTAGAAAAGCGCGCGGCTCTTTGGATGAGGAGACGCTTGCGGCCGCGAAGACCAAATGCAGGCAGACCCTGACTGGGGCTCGACTTTTTGAGTTCCCGGGGGCTGCCAGCGTCGAGCGCGCGGACTCGTTCGCGGAGAAGGTCCGCCAGGCAATCTCCAGCGTCGCTAAGGTGGTTCGTCCTGTCAAGACGGCCTCCTTACTCATTAGCGACCTGGATGATTCGGTGTCGAAGGAGGAAGTTGTTGCCAAAGTGGCCTCCGTCGGGGGCTGTCCTCAAGAGGCCATCAAGGCCGGCAACATCAGGCCTGGTCGTGGAGGGATGGGTGCGCTTCGCATCGAGTGCCCCGTCACTGCGGCCAAGGCAGTGTTAAGTGGAGGCCGCCTCTTAGTTGGGTGGTCCTCGGTCTCAGTGCGGGCACTAGAGGATCGCCCCTTTAGGTGTTTCCGTTGCTACGGCACGGGACACACAAGTGTCTGCTGCCCTTCACCCGCGAACCGCCGGGAGTTGTGTTTCCGTTGCGGGAAGGAAGGGCACAAGGCGGCTGCGTGCAGTGAGAAGAAGCCTCACTGCACAGTATGTGCCGATGCTGGCAAGCCAGCCGGACATACTATGGGGGGGAAGAATTGCAATCCCCCCCCAAAGAAGGGAAAACGGCCAGCCCCATCTCGGGCTGTTTCTGCCGCTGCCGCTGTCACTCCGGCGGCAAAGGACGGCGCGATGTCTGAATGATGGACTCAGTCAGACATCGCGCCATCCTGCAGGGGAACTTGAACCACTGCCGCTCGGCCCAAGACCTATGGTTACAGGTTGTGGCTGAGTGGCAGGTGGATTTAAGTATAATCGCCGAGCCATATTTCATAAATGATAGGTGGTTTGGTGATGTGGACGGCGTTGTGGCGATTTTTGCCAGATCATGTACTGACGCTGCCCCCCTTTCACTTTTAGAAAGGGGTTCGGGATATGTTGCTGTTGCGTGGGGGTCTGTTGCGGTCCTCGGGACTTATTTTTCCCCTTCTCGTCCCCTCAGGGAGTTTGAAGTCTTTTTAAACTCCCTGACCTCGGTTTTGGGCCGCTTGGCGCCGAGGCAAGTCTTGCTGGCAGGTGACCTGAATGCCAAATCGGTGGCATGGGGTAACCCTGCCACCGACGTTCGGGGTCGCCTGCTTCAGCAGTGGACGGTGTCGCGTGGGCTGTGCCTCCTCAATAGAGGTACAGCTCAAACGTGTGTGCGGCAGCATGGGGGGTCCGTGGTGGACGTTTCGTTCGCCACCGCGGCCCTTGCGTCGCGAATAGAGAACTGGCGGGTGGACACCACGGAGTCCCTTTCGGACCATCGTTATTTGAGGTATGATGTCCGAGTCCGGGGTCTACCGGGCCTTGAGAGAGCTGTCCAGAGAGCGTCCCCTTTCAACCGTTGGGCGCTCTCTAAACTCGACAAGGATCTCGCTAAGGAGGGAGCATTTCTCCAAGGTTGGCTTGGACCATCCCTTAGCGATGATGTCGATGAGGCCGCTTCCCAAATGCGGGAGTCCCTGACCGAGGTGTGCGACTTTAGCATGCCTCGGTCCCGCCGCCCCGATCCCCGTCACGCCATTTATTGGTGGACGGAGGAGATCGCTGGGCTCCGGGCAGCGTGTTTTGCTGCCCGGAGGCGCTACACTAACGCCAGGCGCCGGCGGAGAAGGGACTTAGAGGGCGAAGCTCGCCTATATGAGGCCCTTGTAGAGGCCAGGCGGGCCACGAAGGCGGCCATAGGAGCGGCCAAGGACAGGGCCCGGCAGGAGATGCTGGAGAGTTTGGATCGCGATCCATGGGGGAGGCCATACAAGGCGGCGCGTAACCAACTGCGCCCCATTGGTCCTCCCCTAACCGAAACTCTCCAGCCGGATCTCCTGGAGGATGTGATCCGCGGCCTGTTCCCGGCGCGCGATGTATCGTTTTCCCCTCCCGTGATGGCTCCGCCTCCGGGAGTGTTTGCGTCGGATGAGGCTCCCGCCCCCATCTCGACGGAAGAGTTTGGTGCCGCGGAGATCGCTCTCCGCGGGAAGAAAACGGCGCCGGGCCCCGACGGGGTTCCGGCCAAAGTGTTGGCGCTCTCGGTCGCTGATTTAGAGCCGCGCATCCGGGGCCTCTTCGACCGCTGTCTCGCGGTCGGGAGGTTCCCCCGGATTTGGAAGAGGGGGCAGTTATGCCTCCTCAAAAAGGACGGACGGCCTGCGGACTCCCCCTCGGCCTATCGCCCAATAGTGTTGCTCGACGAGATCGGTAAAACCTTCGAGAGGATTATTTCCTCCCGTCTCGTCGAGCACTTGGGCCAGTGTGGGGACCTGTCTGATGTCCAGTTTGGGTTTAGGGCAGGGCGGTCTACCATCGACGCCCTGACCCGTCTTCGTCGCATAACAGAGGAGGCTGCGTCGGCTGGGGAGGGAGTAATCGCCATCTCGTTCGATATCAAGAACGCTTTTAACTCCCTCCCCCACTCCGTCATTCTGGAGGCGCTCCGGTACTTCCGGGTACCCATTTACCTACGGGAGCTCCTCCGGAATTATTTAGAGGACCGCGAGGTCCTCTATGTCAACAAGGACGGAGAATTGAAGGGGCATCAGGTAGTATCCGGCGTTCCACAGGGCTCAGTCTTGGGCCCTCTTTTATGGAACGTCGGATACGATTGGGTGTTGCGCGGTCGTCTTCTCCCGGGCATGAGTGTCATCTGTTATGCAGATGACACTCTTGTCACAGCCCGGGGGAAGACCTTTGAGGAGGCGGCCATTAAGGCGTCCGCCGGGGGAGATTTGGTGGCCAGGAGGATTGCGCTCCTAGGCCTGGAAGTCGCCCTCCACAAAACGGAGGCGATTTATTTCCCTCCTCCACGACGTCGTTTTCCCCCCAACGCGTCCATCTCCGTTGGGGGTTGCCAGGTTCCCGTCAAGCCCGAGATGAAGTATCTCGGGCTTATCCTCGACAGCCGGTGGCATTTTGGCCCCCATTTTCGGGGGATGCTGCCTCGCCTGCTCAAAGCTGCGGACAGTTTTGGGTGGCTCCTGCCCAACTTGGGCGGGCCGAGTGCAAAATGCCGGCGTCTTTATGCCGGCATTTTAAGGTCAATGGCCTTATATGGCGCGCCCATATGGGCGGGAAGCCTCTCGAGGAGGGAGAACGTCGCCCTCCTCCGAGCGCCCCAGAGGGCCATTGCCCAGCGGGTCGCGAGAGCCTACAGAACTGTAGGCTTCTCTGCGGCCTGCGTCCTTGCGGGCACTCCCCCATGGGAGGAAGAGGCCGGCGTTCTGGCTGCCGTGTATGAGTGGACGGCAGCCAGAAAAGCAAGTGGTGAGCCGTACTGCCAAGTTGAGAGGGAGGCAGTACGGCGGGAGGCGCAGCAAGAGCTCGTCCAGAGGTGGACGGAGTCGCTGGCCTCTGTGCAATTCGGTCGGAGGACTGTGGACGCACTCGCTCCAGTCCTCGACCTGTGGCTAAAGAGGGAGCACGGTTTCCTCTCATATCGGATGGTGCAGGTACTTACGGGCCATGGGTGCTTTGGCTCGTACCTGCATCGCATCCAACGAGAGGAAACCAGTGCGTGCCACGAGTGCGGGGCCCCGGAGGACACGGCGCAACACACTCTCGAGGAGTGTAGCGCCTGGGGCCCCCAGCGCGAGGCGCTGGAGCTCGTCGTCGGGAGAGATTTGGCTCTCCCGGCAGTTGTTCGGGCCATGCTGGCCTCGGAGCCGGCATTTTCGGCCTTTGCCTCCTTTTGCGAGGATGTCATCTCGCAAAAGGAGGAACACGAGCGCTTGCGTGAGCAAGACCCGCGCGCTGATGCGCGGCGGAGGGCAAGGAGGGGGGGGAGACGCCGAACAGTTGCGCGGCATCTCCCTCAACTCCCGCGGGGAGGCCAGTCGGCAGCCGGTGCGGGGGCACCGGTGTCGGCATTGCACAGGCCTCCTCTGCAGCCCGGTAGGGACGGTTCGGTGCTCCCGGCCGCCCCTATCACTCCCCCCACACCATCGGGGGGGAGTAGTGTCGGGCCCGCGCTGTAAGCGGGCTCACGCCAGGGGAGGGACGCGAAGGGAGGCTTCATAGCCAGATTCTCGTGTCCCCTCCCCACTCTGGCGTAGACGGGAGCACCCCTGGGGTTTTAGTCGGTAGGCCCCCGCGTGTCAGGCGGGGGAGAGTCCGACATAACCCGTCCGCCCCCCGGTGGACGGGTATGCGTAAGGCATTTCCCCAGGGAGAACAAAAAAAAAAAAAAAAAAGGATATGCCTTCTTAGCTCCCAGATCATCAGATTATTAGTAAGAATTATATTAATAAATTAGGTGGTAGATGTTCGCCCAAAGCGCTAAAGGTCCCGGGTTCGTTTCCCGGCCAAGGCAATTTAGGAAACAATTTCTAAGTTTTCTTGGATCTGGGGTTGGAGCCCCCAGTTAATTATCGTCATCTGGTACTCCTAGTACAGGGGTTGTCCTCGTTTGAGACCAATTTAATGGATGTGATTGTCTGGCGCATATATTTTATTTATTTATAATTTACATTATGAGTAAACATTTCTTTAAGCAACAATTAAAATTGATTGTCTCTTGAGAGCGTTCACCCCTATAGGTGGGGACTTTATAAAATTTATATGCAAA